>CM076582.1:792921966-793470259 GCA_034641835.2 Pinus albicaulis | reverse complement strand
TGTGGTGAATAGCTTAAGTCCATTTCGCTAGATACATTAACAATCAGCACCTATCGCCAGCCAGATCATGTGCCTAGTTCATGTGCGACCATGAGTCATCTATCTGGTTGACCAGTATGTCTATAACCAAATTCCCTTTAAAAAAATTCAAAATTATACATAATTAAGCTAAACTCCAATAATAGATTGCATTTTAAAGTAACATGAAAGGCTTGAAACTGTAACTCTGTAGATGATCCATGTGAATTAATACGTGCCATTTAGAGGGTACAAATATTAGACTTTATTAGATAATTAACTACACTGATTGGGTGAATGATTAAGGTTTATGGTATAGTATAACTGTTACCAATGTTGGAAATTTTTTGGTATTTTTTTTGGGTTGAATTTGTTCATAAATGTTTTGATATCAAATTTAAGAGTTGAACTCTTTGAATACTTCTGGAATTTATCCATCAGCTTTAGTAGTATTGATAAAAAATATAAAAATGGATAATTTTTTAAAAATTGCTCATTTTGTTTTGTAGTGAAGCCAACGCAGACAGTCTTTTGTTTTGAAGTGGTATACAAGGCGGGTTTGTCTAACTGTAGATTTGCAGGAGCAGTAACCATGCATGATGCGGTGCAGCATGTTACAGTGACCACACTGTCTATGTGCCTTTGTGCAGATGGTTTGAGATCTGGGTGCAGGATAAAAATTGTTAATGTGACAGGTGCACACTATTCATGATCCTGGTGCATGATAAAAAATATTGATGTGCCTTCCTTCTGCAGACAACTCGAGATCTGGGTGCAGGATAAAAAAATTTAATGTGCCTGCTGCACACTGTTCGCTATAGAATAAAAATGATTAAAATGCATCATTTT
The DNA here is from genome assembly GCA_034641835.2 of Pinus albicaulis. Lineage (NCBI taxonomy): Eukaryota > Viridiplantae > Streptophyta > Pinopsida > Pinales > Pinaceae > Pinus > Pinus albicaulis. The sequence goes on along the minus strand of CM076582.1, from coordinate 793,469,392 downwards.
TAAGGAAGACATTTGGTTGTACACCAACTTGGGTCTAAGGAATGGCTGATTTGCAGAGGAGTCCTGATGCATCATAAAAAAATTATTAACAACACATTTTGTTGTCCACCAACTTCGTTTAATTGACAACAATAATAATGCTCACGTTATAGTGTAGCAATTTTAATGTCCCTGATGCATCATAAAAAAATTATTAACAACACATTTAGTTGTAGACCACCACGATATGTCAAAAGTGTGGGACAAGTGGTGAATAAAGTGATAAATAAAGTTATATTAAAAACATAAAAGGAACTGCCAAGTGGCTTTTGCATGCTGTAAAGTGGTTGCGGTTGAGCTTTCTGGATCATCGGCTTTTAGGATTGAGGAAACCGAAGTGTTTTGATTCAAACGTTTGATACTAGTTTAAAGTTAGAGCCCAAGGAGATCCCCGGAGGTAGTAGTAATGCAGGTATTGTAAACTGAACTCGTTGACAGGTTTTTATAATTACCATGACTTCAACTTCAGGTGCTGAATATTTTATGGAAGACTTAGTAACAGTTGGTTCTCTGGTTTCCAGTGTGAATAATTCTCTGTTTGCCATTGCTACACCAATCTACTTAAACTAAGGTTTATTCAATAAACTTTGATCACCCAAGATGGCCATATCTCAAGGGATTGTCTGCAGCCTAGAAGGGTCAGATGCGGTAACTGCCGAAATACCGGCCATGCTGCGGAGGACTGCCCAGACCTGTTTGCCAAATGGGAAGCACGAGCGCAACACCAATCTAATGAGTGCGGACTCTAGGGGTATCAATGAGCACAGGGACCCGAGGATTAATGAATGTTGTGATCATAGGAGGAGCCCGTACAGGGGGCGACAGTGGCGATCAGGCGCCGTTCCATATCAGAAAAGCAACCCCTGGTAGACCAGAGTTTGATGCAGTTAGACAGAGGGTTGTCTTTAAGGAAGCCTTGGGCACTTTACAACAGGCTATCGAGGAACTGGGAGACGCCACAACCGGTAAAGCGACAGCTCTGGGATAAATAAGGCTTCATTAGCTTCTCAGACCGGAGTATGTCGAAGGCTGCGGGTAATGGCAGCAGAGCAAAAGCATCGGCACTCAGGCAGAATGCCGAAGGGGGGATAACAGCACCAAAGCAGAAGCACAGGCACTCAGGTATTCACTGCCAATCTAATTTAACCTATACATTTAAATTCTTACTTCATATGTATACATTCAAAGAAATCGGAAGACAGATCGATGTCCTGTGAACCAGTACCAAATGAAACTAGTCAGCCAAATGTAATAGGTGTTGTCAAAGGAATTATCAAACAAATCGGTTTTGCCTAGGAGTTTGATTGCACAATGAAGATAATATATTAATATCCTTTACATGTGAGCTCTAAAAACCATGGGACATGGCATATATACTGTGTGCTATACAGCCTGCAGTGGTTACCGGCAATTTCTAATGCTGGTTGATACAATTGCGATGGTACCTGTACGAACATGAAAAAAATTCATAACATGTGAAATAAAATGCATATAACTGTTATGAATGCATTGAGAAGCTTTTTTACTCCCACCATTTCATTACATGTTTAAAACACCTGCAAAAGAAACCTTTAACGATGTCACGAGTAAGAAACTGATTTAATCATGATGAAGAAAAACATTCCATTTCCAATATTTATTGTGCTATCAATTTGCATTTTAGTGTGTTTCTGAAGATTTCAAAATTGTAAGTATTGTATTCCATCTTACAAATCGTCAATTTATGTGGGAAGTATCTGTAAATAGATAAAATTTCTGCTTTTTTCTAGTTCTTTCTACAGCATGTATGTTAATAATATAAACTTAACATATTCTGATACTCGTTTAGAGCGCAAGAAGATCGTCGGACGTAGCAGTAACGCAAGGAATGTTAATCGAACTCGTTGACAGGTTTTTATAATCACCATGACTTCAAGGCACCTTCTGTAACACAAACAAGGGTTTACATCAGTGAAGTCTACATCAGTGAAGTCTGTACCTGGGCTGTTGGCATGGTGAGATCATCTCAGCGCTCCAACTCCATTACAACTCGCAGCTCGCCTGAGGAATAAGTTTTGCAGGAATATTGCAATCTGTTGCAATACTGAGAGAGGAATAAACAGATTGCAATAACTACAGGAATAAGCGTTTTCGCTATACCCGTCTCTGTTAAGCGTTTTCGCTATACCCGTCTCTGTTAAGCGTTTTCAGATTTCATTGCGGGGAGAAAAAAGACGATTGCAGAACCTATTTCATGGCGAAACCTATTTCATTGACAGGCGAAAGAAACAGGATTTCGCCACTTGCATCTTTCATGCAAACCACGTGTCCTATATATGATATAGCTACCTGTCGTAAATGAAGGACGGACATACAGATATTTGTTTCAAAATAAGATACTCGTATGTTTGTTATACTTTGTATTATTTCAAACATTAAATGCTCCCAGATTAATGCTAGCATTAATCATGTTGGAAAACAGTGATATTGAATTTATAATATGACATAGCATATAACAATGTTGAATTTACTTAATATATCATATCGCCTCGATATGAGGCCAAATAAGACGACAAATTGTTTAATTGGCTGAAAAGGAATATTCGTTTCTGATCTTCCTGAATACTTTGGCTAAAACATAATATGAGCTATGGGTTTGTGACAGGGACTAATGAAAAAAAAAAATTCGATTACAATAGTCCCTGCCATGCCGCAGGCGGCAGGGACTAATAAATATATACTAAATTCTAAAGAGGTAGAAATTATCAAGTAAAACTGTAAAAAATAATGAGGGATTATAAGAAAATAATCAACAAATTATAAAAAATAGTGAGGAATTATAAGAAAATAATCAGAAAATTATAAAGATGGAGCATAAAACATCAATATAAAATTAAAATTAAAAAGAGAGTATTTAATAATTAGTATAGTTTTATTTTAGTCATAAATTGATTATAAGTTTAGAGGGATCAAATCTTATTATATGCAAAAAAAATTTAGAATACAAAACATGAAAAAAGGTTTGCAAGTCAAAAAATTTAATGCTTTTTAGTGTTTGATAAATATGATATATCTATAGTGGTTTATCGTTTCTCTATATAGACCATGTGTAATTTTTCATTGTTTAAATTGTATTTTTGAATAATTTATTATTACTATTATTTTATATTAAAAACTGAATGAGTTACACATTTTCTTCTTATTAAAAAATAACTAAATTATTTTACCTTAATTTTTTTTCATTATGAACATTGAAATATGTTGCTAATGTAAATATTAACACCCACATATATTAGTTAATAAGGATATTCAAATAGTTTATTTAAGTTCTATATTGAAATATTTATAAGAGAAATAGAAGTTTGTTTTTTAATTTTAACTACTTTATTTGTATAAAGTTATATAATATTATAATATTTAGCATAGACATCAAAATATTGTATTTATTACTAGAAGTGTGAAAGTGAAATATCAATGAACCAACTAACACACGATGTGAATGCCATTATTAATGTTTTATGATGCTTTTAATTAAAAGTAACCAAATATATATAATCATTTATGTTTTTATTATAGCTAACAATGTTTTTCATTAAAAATGTTTTTTAAAGAAACACTTGTCAACTTGAAATTAAGCATAGAAAGAGATAGATTTTTATTTTTTATAAATTATATAAAATTATATTTTATATAACATGTGAATATTATTTAATCCATGCATCAACATGGTTAAGGAAATATGACAAATATGACAATTGAAAAGGCTGTAGTGAAATAACACGTAAAAACAAAAATTTGAGACAATTTGAAATATAACCACGAGAAATATAGCACGATAAGTTAAAAAGAAAGTTTCTTTTGAAAATTCTATTATTTTATTATGAAGAGTCAACGACTTCAGAAAAAAAAGGTATATTCATGGTTTTTTAAGTCTAATGAACAAAAACAAAAGAGTCAACCAAAAAAGTCTTTTTTTAATGTTGTAGGTTAACTAAATTTTTTTTTTGCCTTGAAAATCATAGAAATTTTGGTAAGATTTTAAGAAAATTTGGCAAGAATTTTTGTAAAACCAAGATATAGCTATCAAACATCAATATTTTGGGTGCTTTAGAGGTTTTTGATGGTGTTGAATTCATTTCCACCATCAAAAACATGATTCAAACACTGCTACTACAAGATTTCTTAAAAAAAAAATTGCCCCGATTCCAGCCAATTTTAGTCGTTCGAGCAATTCCTCCGCCTCCGTAGACAATGATGCAGGAGCATCCGACTCAGGGTAGACAAACAGCAGCAGGTTTTGTCTCTTGGTGATGTGTGAAAATTTGACAGGTCTTTGCACCTGTAAAGGTTTAATTTGTTTTAGAAGACTGTTTACGACTAGGGAGTTTTATTAAATTAAGTAGTGTAGCTGACTTTTTTTTTATTTATTAAAAATCTGTAGGAGGGCTAGTTGGTTGTTTTACTTTCGTTAATTTGAAGAAATGAAAAAAAAAAAAACAATAACTAAATGTAACTGACAGCATGACGGTTTCCAACTGGAAACTACTTTGTCTCCTACTGGGATACAAAAAGAAAAAAGGTTGTATTTTGCAGAGGTTCTGGAATTTTTGGAGAGAAAGAAATAACAGAAAAGCAAAGTATTTGCCTCAAAAAAAGAAAAGAAGAAACCATCTGTGTCGTATGAGTGTAATATTTCTGCTCCTAGTTAAGAAAATTGCACTGTTTAGTTGCTAACAATCACATTCATAAATTAATATCTGTTTTTCCCTCAAAAAGAAGAATTTCTACAGGAATGCATGAGGAATAGTAGTCACGGAGTTTTTTTTTCAAACGAAAGCAAAAGGAGTTACACGCTGCCAGAAAGTCGGAGTTACACTACAATCAAGCATCGAATAGGTGAAACCACAAACAGAATCGAGAAACATACAATGAAATTAATCTACAGGTAAACATCTATTAAATTGTGTTTTTTTTTCAAACCAACGGAGAATAGCGAGAACAAAAGATTTCTCAGATATCTGTGTTAATTAGACAATCGATTAAAAAGGAAAGAGTTCCAGTCCTGTAGACTGTGAAGTTTCATTACATAGTCTTTTTTTTTTTGAAATAAGAATTACTGTTAGGGTTTTAAATCCAAAACCCTACGGCTATCCAAACTCAAGTTGCAGACGAACTGTGTATTACAGCCAGGGTTTCAAAAACCCAGAAAAATTACAAACAAACCCAGTGGAATGACAGCGTTGGCCAAAGAACAGGAATAGCCAAACAGTACAAAACAAAACCCAACTCTCCTACGGACAAGAAACAGTAATAGATTGAAACAGGTTTGCAGTGTAACGTAGGAGCGATCCTACCTGGTAAAAGGTGAAAGCCGCATTCAGAGTTAAGTCAGAAGGTAGACAGACCAGCATATTTCGTTTTATCTGCAAGACGAGACCGAGAGTCAGTCCAGGAACCCTGCATGCCATATTTATGGTTATAAAGAATAGAACGAAAACAAAAGACTGTCAAATTTTTTACCTGGAGTGAAGGCTGAGCACGATGAGCGTTGTTGAACTAGACACTTGGTTGAATACCCCAGAGCCTGCTCCTGAGGAGCCTCAGGATTAGAATTGGGACAAACAAACTAGAGGTTTTGAATCAGGGAGCAAAAACTTACCTTTTCCAGTGCCGAGCAGAACTAGGAAAACCGGAAGAAAACCCCAGCGAAATCCAACCTGTGAACAGAAGACGAAAAAATTATAAGAGGCTACGAAATCCACTGGTAAAATCCTCACAGGAATTGCATTTTAACTTGCAGAGTATAGGAGAGAGAAAGGACAGACTGGAGCCACAGTTGAATTGCAATGAAGGACATAAAACCCATCGAAAAAGACCATAAGCACATTGTCATTGTTACAGTCGCCGGAAGATCAAGAAAGAGCAGAAACCATGGAGCAAAAGGACCAACTATAACCTCACTAGAACAGCCAGAGAGAAAATCTCGCGCTGCAGTCACCAAGGAGAAGAGAAAAAGACCCCGGAAGTGGAACTGTTACCGAACAAAGCTCACAAAACAAGTGACATCGACAGACAGCCAGGAAATTGATTAACCAGACGGATTCAATCATTTTGAAATTAATTGTGAATTGATAACACAGCTGTGAGAAATCTTACGAATAACCAAAAAGCCCGAGATCTTGTACAATGAACATAAATATAGACTGACGTGGAGAACTTTCAAACTATTAATTGACACGTCACATAAAATTATTTCCATTTGCGAATTTCATTTTTTCACATTTGTTATTGTGTTGATCTGGTTGTGGGCTGGCGTGCCATCAGACAACTCCTTTAAATAGTGCTTTTCATAATGATATAAAAGGGCTTTTGTTTGTGAAGTTGTTCATCTTGTTATAAAAAGGGGCTTATTGTTCATATTTGAAAGTTCTCGTCAAAGAAGACAATTTTTTTTTTAAGACATTTAAATTTGTTCTTTTAATAGTCTATTTTTTTTTTTAAGTGTTGTTTTATTCGCAATTTTATTTTTTTAAAAAAGGGGTGTTGTTCATTAGAATTTTTATTTAAAATATTTTTTTATTTGAAGTTTTTATACATGGATAAAAAGCCACTATTCAGTGAAATCCACATAAACATGTTGTTTGGAGAGTAGTGATCCATAAAGAAGTGTCATTGTTATGAGTGCTAGAGTTGATAATGGAGTTTGTTTAGTTTTCAATGTGAATTCATTTTATTTAGTCTACAATCTGAATTCACTAAGATAATTTGTAGACCTACATGTTTTGTAGAGGTTGTGCAGTAGAGAAGCCACTATGCCTGCAATTTGATTTTCTTGTTGAGATGTCACGAGTGACCGCTCAACAAATGGAACCATTCTTCACCTCATTGTATATGCAAAGACAAAAAAGAAGGCTTGGGATATCCTTGAGACGATTTTGGTGTAAGGGGAAGTAATCAAGTTGAAGATGAAAAAGAAGGTGGATTCATAGCAACAAATCGACATAAAGATGAAGATTTTCGTGAATCTCACTTGAAAATGGATGACAATGATGATGGCCTGTTACCAGTAGTAGAGAAAGAGCATAAAGATGCTTGTGAATCCCACTATGCTCAACCAAAAGTGTTTAATGATTGTGAAGAATTTTCATAAAAAATAGAGAAAGAGTACATAGATGCTCATGAATCCCACTATGCTCGGCCACAAGTGGATGATGATTTAGTGAATCCAACAAGATATCTTGCTAAAGATAATGAAATTTCCATTTACGTAGTAAATGACATGGTCGGTACTATTATCACTCTCCCCAACTTCCCAAGGCTGAAAATAGGATTGGAGAAAGGTAACCACAGACTTGGGCTTTAGGTCAGGTAGCTAGCCCAACCAAAACCAGAGAGGGCTCTCCCGTTGTCACTTTTGCAGTTAAAGTAATGACTGGGTATCTAATGATATTAGGCTAGGTGTATAAGCTTAATAAATAGGATTTGTTTGATGTTTTTAGTGTTGGATAGAAAAGTTAGTGAGTAGACTGTGCATAAGGTTTTTAGGTCTAAACTCTAAGGTGGATTTGTAGAGAATATGTGAGGCTAGATAGGTAGTTTGAAAGAATTTTAATAGTTCATTGAGTATAGGATGAAGTAGAAGAGAGTTTGAATGAGAACTGAGGTGAATTCATTCAGTTTAGAAGAAAATAAACATAGTAATGTAAACCTTGTCTAAAACAAAGCATGCATAAACATTATTTCTGCTCATAAACTTACAAGATAAACATATATGAAGAAGAAAACATGGTATTAAGCATTAAATGATAAGCATACATAAGAAAAAAATATTCTCCAATGCATATCACAATTATCTCAAACAATTCCTACAAATCTATCTCTGATTTCATTCTAAATTGTTGATTACAAAAGCTCCACTGCAATATGAGACTATCCAACCTAGAAAAAGACTAAAGAGAGTTTAATTATATAAAATATGGACCATGACTCCTCATCAGATCGAAATACCATCGAAAATGGATCATAATTACAAAAGATGAGTCATTTCCTAGTTTCTAGGGAGGTTAGAAACCATTCCCTGAATTTTAACTATAAATTAGGAGTGTTTATCCCTTACAATAATTACATATTCCATGCCAACCCAATAAATCTAATGACAAATCATAGGAAAACATTGCCTCGAATTTGTGACCATTTATGAGCTTGACAAGTGTCCTAAGGAATCCATTTTTGATTTGTGACATTCTTGACAGGAGGGTAAGAAAAATTTTGCAGAAGCGTAACAGAACTTTGGAGGCACTTTTAAGAGTCAAAATCCACTTCTGAAAGAATGGTCAACTAGCCCTGTATGTCTAATTTCCATAACATCTTGAATTTCTCAAAATGGACCACAGGAAGGCCTTCAAAAATCCATTTGCCCAAGGTTACTCCAAAAGCGTAACAGAGGGTCCAAAAAGGAGGCAAAAACATGATAAATGAATGATTTTTGAGCTTTTTCTAACAAATTACAGCTTGTCATGCCATAGTGGTTCATGATATGTGATTTACTCATCAAAATACATCCATCCATGTAAATAAATCATCATTTGGATGCCCCCAAAATAAGAGTAACAAATTTTCGTTACCCTTCTGCAATGAGAAATTTCCAGAATTATGCAAAAAATCATATAAAATACTAAAATTGATCAAAAATTCTCAAAATTGGTTCTATGGAACCTGTGAGAGATGGGATACATAGCTAAAGAAGCTTCAGCTAGTAATTCCAATCTATCCTTCTCTTTGAGCTTCATTTGTGCCTCTTTAAGCCTTTTCTTCACTTGTTTCAGCCTTATTTGAGAAATGGAGTTCCTGGTGTGATAGTGGTTTTCCATGTGTCTTTGTAGCTTGTTATCCCTTTTAGCCTTCTTCAAAATATTCTCCAATTTTCATTAAATCTTGACAACCAACGCTCTATGTCCTCGTTGATCTCCATGGCAATAAGCTCATCAAAGGTCAACTCTTCAGATTGATGAATTAATTGTCTTTATCACTCCAGCACCCTTTTGAGGCCTCTTGTTCTTGGTCTTCTTATTTGTGTTTCAGCCTCCATGTCCTACATTTGGTCAACAACAATAATCTTCTTTCCTTTACCTCTTTTTTCTTCCATGTCTGATTTTTACTTGCTTTGTAGGAGTTGATTCACTTTCAATTGAAAATTTTCTTGTTGAAGGAAAGTAATTTGAGATTTGGCAATGGAGAAGGCCTCTTTCAATTCTGTTTTTTTTAATATTTCTCTTTGATGATCTCTTCAGCTGATCTAACCTCCATATGATGTGCTATCTCAACCTCCACTGGCGCTGACTCACTATGCTGATGAAAAAAAGGTTGTTCCTCTATCTCACATTGTTCAGCAAAGGTGCCAAGTGTAAGAACACTTTTGGCAGACTTAGGCGCAAATACTTTTTTCTTCCCCTTCCCATATGTATGAGAAAATTCCACGAACTTAGGAGCATCTGAAGGTTGAGTAGGCATGCTAGAAGAGCCAACCTCCATTGGTTGTGTTGATGATGTAATAGGCAAGCTAGAAAGGTTGATGGTAAGTGTTGATGACAATCTCTCCAAGAAGTTTTCCCAAGTCATTTTTATGGAGGACAAGTGATGCAACACAATGATATTGATTAGGCCATGATGAAAAAGACTAGTGTGATGATATTCTCTTCTACTCTGAACCTTCTCATCCATCTTAATCAATCTCCTATACAAATAGTGTGGCAAATCAAGTGTTTTGACAAAGTTAAAATGCATCAAAATCCTGATGCGATACCTATACAATCTGGAGAGTCTTCCTTCACATGTGAAGTAATTCATTATGAACATCATCAGAGGAGCATACTTGTTTCTAAGATGTCTGAAAGGAAAAATATATTCTGGGTCCTTTCAAGCATCAGGCTTATGAATTTTCTTGTAGTTTTCAATGTCTAAGTCCATGCCCTTAAACCACTGCTCTCCATGAGAAGGGATACTTGTAGCTGAAGCAATTAGGTCAGATGATAGGCTTATCTCCATACCTGCAATAGTGACCTTTCCCATATTGTAGCTTGTTGCAAATAGGCTGGACATCTAAAGATGATACCCCTCTTCTATAAGCCTTTCAAAAAATCTCAAACACTGAGCTCTCTCAAAGCACCTTTTGGCTAATGGTGAAGCATTGATTTCATGCATGGTGAAGGGTTCTAGCCTGAGGTGGTGCCCTCCTTTGATTCTCTTCTTGTCACTTTCCATTTTTTTTGTCACTTTTATGAGGTGTTCACAAGGTAATGATGCCAAGCATTGAGCTGGTTTGGAGGTTTTCTAAGCCAAAAACCAAAATCTTCCTCTCCTCCAGAAGCGTAACAAGCATGTACAAAAGTGTAACAAGGGAGGCAAAAGCATAACAAGGGCTCACATAAACGTAACAAGGGAATTTCTAAAAATATGCAAAAATAGGGCTGAAATATGGATCCATATCTCTCTAACAATAACAATTTTTGCAAAACTGAGAAATTTTTTTATTATTTGACATGTTATGAATAAACACCTCCTCCATTTTTCCAAAATACTTTCCCATATTCTCATCATCTAAGTTTTAATTTGATCACTCAAAATTTGCAGAAGCGTAGCGCACTCTGAGTAGAAGCGTAGCTCCTACTTTGAGAGGGATTTTGGAGGCCTTCCGAGAGGATTTTGGGGCTTCAAGTGGTATTTTTGGAAATATTAGGATGTTTGCTACAAAATAGAGTCATAAAGCACTTCAAACCCCTACTCCATACCCCTGAAAATTTGATTTTAATACAATCTATCCAAAAGTGCAGAAAATGACCTGGAGCAATTGTTCTTGAGATTCAACAAGATGATGAGCTTCGTGAAAAGATTCGCCTTCACTAAGTGGGCCCGCAGGCTATTTTTGGCGCAAGTCTATTTTTAGACTATGTCTATTTTTAGACATGGTGATAATATTTCAGAAATTGCAGGATGTTATTTGTGGATGGTTGATCAAGTTGGAAAAATAGATGAAATTCTATTTTTAGAATATTGGGCGAAGTCTATTTATAGATCGTCGATCTAAATGTAATGTTCATTTTTTAGAAACATTGTCAATCGACAAGAAAATCTATTCTAGAGATAGACTGAAGGGGGCATTTACTGGATTTGTCACCTTCAAGAAGGAGGATGAGCTCCAGAGGCTACCTGGCCCACTATCAGACTCTGTCTATAGAGTGATTTTCAAAGGACAATATCCCCAATGGGGAAATACAACAATATTGGGAATCTCTTAAGATAACCCCAACATTGTAGCTACAACAATAACAAATACATCAAATGGTAAATAGTAGTGAATCATATACACATGAAATGCTGGAGAACTCAATGGTCATCACATTAGATCATAGCAGCAATAAAATATACAACTCCTTGAGGAAATGATCACTCAAGCAAGGCACTAGAAGCCTCAAGAAACCTATACATGTAAATATGAAATACATAGCTACATAAATAAAGCTCTAGACCATGACTTCACAGTTATAGGAGGAATTGTTGCATAAATGATAGAAATACAAATGATATAGAAATATGGGCTCAAATAAGAAGGGGAAGCGAGATCTCAACCCCCGAAAATACATAACATCAATCCTCTAAAAGGATTGGCTGAAATCTATACAAAAATGGCATTTTGCAGAAATGCTGGAGTTGTTGGGCAGTAGCAACTCAAGAGTTGGAAATACATGGAGAAGTATTAAATGTCTGCAACAACTGAAGAATCCTCCTCCAATGGAAATCTGAAGTGAAAGGCTGATCCTTTCACCCAAGACTTCTCCTCCAAGTGACTGTTAATCCCTCACAGCAAATAGCCACCAAGAAGAATGCTATCTAAGAGAGGGACTGCGCTGCCAATGATGGAATGTGGTTGGCCTGATGCCAAAGATGGTGGGATATTCTCAAGAACCACCTTTTCTAATATCCCAGTGAATATAACTTCTCTCCACTGAAAAAACAAGCTCCAGATGGTGTGTGAAAACCTCCCCAGCAACACCCAACAACCCTACACAATATCTACTGCAGAAACTGCGCTAATGTAGATGGCTGAAGCTATGGCCTGAATGTCGGAATATGGGAATGGAGTGCAATCCTTCATGAGCTACTCAAGAAGGAGAGGAAATCCTCAATAGGACTCCCTCGTGCTTGAAGGCACTGTAGCTCTGCTGAACAACAAGAGGCAGTAACAAGTCTCTAAGACTTGGATGTAAAAATGATCAAAGATAATCTCGATGGCTACCTTGCTCCTCTTTTAAACAAGTGAGCCTTCCCTCCATGGGCCCTACTTCGAACTAGGGTTTCCTCCCTCTAGAATCTTCCCTCCTACGTTGTCCCACATAGTGCTTTCCAACTCATGCCAACGCAGTTTGACTTGGTCAACCTTGGCCAAGCCTTTATGCAAAAACCTCCTTTCACACATGGAGGTATTAAATCCAGCTCCAATATGATCCTATTTCATACTTAGAGGATTTTTATTCTCTAATCATGCAAATAATGGGTCCCCTACCCATTTTATTCATATCCTTAACAAAAATTAATGTTCCATAAAATTTGGAACATTACAGTCCTCCCCTCTCAAAATATTTCTTGCCCTCAAGCAATTGCAAGGATGAACTGAGTTTATTTCTACCCTTCCTCCTGTAGCATCCTTATGTAATGATATCCTCAAGAAAAGGGATGCCATATCAGCAATCAAGTCTCCAACTGTCCCTCCAACATATGCAATCTAGCCTTAGCGTGAACATTCCCAAAACAGCTATCATGTAGAAACAAGTATTCATGAAGGAACAAGAGCTAGCTAAGGGCCTCCTTGAGGCATGAGATATGATATATAATGGTACTGATCATCCCCCATATGAATCTCTCATCCCCAAGCCATCAATCATGAAAATAAGCTGCCTCCCAACAAGACAACCCATGGAAAATCACCTTCCACCTTGAGCTCCAAAAATGAAGGTGGGCTGAAATATGATCATGGAAAGCACTATAACTTGCTGCATGCTGTCCTCTCCCCCACTTATGACAAGTGTGGAGTGTATGTTGATCCTGGGCTGAAAATTTATTGCCCTCAAATGGCAAAATGAAGAGTAATCCCCCAAGAATCTCCCCTCCATCAATGATAATTTAGCTAGCCCAAGACATGTCATCTATGATGAATAGGACAAGATCACCATATAATGCCCCCATGACATGTTTGCTGTAGGTTATACCATTTGCAGCAAGGTGCAAACAATGCCTCATAGGGTTATAATGCAACCTCATCCACTGCAGCTACAGAAAATAGCATGGCAAGTACTGTACAAAAATATCACCTCTACTACTGAACAGTAAAATAGATGAGTGAATCAGCAACATAAGGTCTAACACCTACCAATATACATACAATGGATGGATAAAATTACCAAGCCCATGGCTCTCCCCACAAATGAGCAAATATGTGGTTGTAGCCATGCCTCCTCTCATGTTCCCTTTAGAACATGCACTGCAGAAAATGTGAGAGTTTTTCTCACTCAAGGACACATCCAACTCATGTACCTTTCTCATAATCATGATTCTTATACAAATCTGATCCATATCAGAAAGGAAGTCATGATCAGCAATACAATGTGGAAAATTTTGAAGGTTTCATTTGTTGCAATAATGTACCAACAGTTTTCCCAAAAGTGACAACGCAGTTTTCCAAACTGCTGCTTTAGAAAATCACATGGCAAGTTGTTTTTTGTTACATGAATAGCTATGTATGTCATGATAGCTATTGATAAACAGAAAATGGCTGAGTATATAAACTGAGCATACATGAAAGAAAACACTTTCCCAAGGCCATATAAAAGATGGTTGTCTCCATCATACAGGTTGGCCCAATTTTTCCCATGGAGCAATCTGATAAGCTTGCCCTCTTTTAGAGCCATGCACTGCAAAATATTGGTAAGAGTATACAAATCATCCAACGTAAAAATATATTTCTTACCATATACCGGGAGTAAGATGATGTATGGAGCCATGAATGAACCCTCCATAGTTGTTTGGCATGCTCCCATGAAGAGGAACGAACTAGTTGCAGCAAGAATTCCCTTCTTCTCATGCTTGGAAATAGAAGTCACGAATAATGTATCATAGATGAATTCTTCCACTACCTCATCCATCCCACCTCCTATTTTTTTATCAAGTGAAACAAATATGAAATGATCCTGGGACTTGTGGGTTATGAATCCACCACACTTCCGTTGGGCACACTTCATCCATCAGTTGCTGCTCCAAAGAGATAACGTTGTTGGCCTATAAACATAGGCTTTCATCAATATCCAACTCCATTCTTTGACATGCTCTTTGTCAAAGATATCTCTCATAATGCTTCAATATATAAGAAGTCCCTCCCAAGGTGGAAGTACCTCCCTATCATCTAAGGTCAAGGAGAGAATGCCATCTCCTCTTCCTGCAACGTCATGAATCATGTGAGAGAAAATCTGCTTGTGCTCTCTCCCATCAATGCCAAGCAACTCAAGTGCTTGCTACCCCATTATGCTCACATCATATGACTCATGTGATGAAGGTATAACGACTGATATATGTGTCATATCAGTAATATGTATCCCTTCTCCTTGCTGCCCAATGATGTAAACACCCTGCCACTTCTCCTCTTCTTTGGTACTCCTCCCATGTGGGCTACCATTCTCCCAAACCAATTCCTGCTTTTTGCATTTCATGAGAGTTTGAAATGCAGCTCCTTGGAGACCCATTAATAAAGGCCTCTCTCCCGTGACTATGTTGGATCTATGAAGATCCGAATGTGATGGAGGTGATGTCTCCTCTCCACTCATGTTCAACAGTGCTATTGATTCCTCCAATGATGTAGCAACTATATCCTCCTCCAGTTCACAAGTTGTTTCATGATTCTCCATGGAGGTGTCATGGTTTACTTCATCCTTCAAAAGTTTACACTCCCACCTTGAAGGTTGAATTCAAATTATAAAATATGCATGAGGATGAGGGTTTTTTTCCTCCTTGAACCCTTTGCACAATGCAGTGCAAACACGAGGCCCTAAAGTGGCCATGTAATTTGATCCTTGGACCTCTTCATATGAAATTCCACCATCCTCAAGATTTGTTACTGAAATAGAAAGTGGAACTTTACTCATACCTTGGTGGATTTTGGGACCTTCTTGTGTGGCTGCAATGGATTTTCCTCCAATATCTTCTTCATCCGTAGATGTTGAAGGCTGCTCCTTCAAAGCTGTAGTAGCATTGGTACAATCCTCCTCCCATGGTGGAATGGATTTTTCCTCCTTTGTCCTCTCTCCATCATAGGTTTGAATCAACCTTTGAGAAAATTCCGCAAAAGAGCTTACCCTTGAATGGACCAAGGGTTTGAACCACTAAATAGAGGTTTCCTCCTCTATGTGCAGTGCTACCATCTCCACTGCTTCTTTCTCTGCCACTGGATGCAGCAACAAAAATGCCTCCAGCTTCTTCTCCCAAGCTCTAGCTGAAGTAACCCCATCAAACGTAGACAATAGAAGCCCATTGCCTCTGATTTCTCCTTTTCCATAGGGCCTTCTCTCCTCCATCTACTGAATAGACTATGGGAACATTGTAGCTCCCCTGAATGCTGCAGAATGGGGTTTATAGTCACCCAGGTACTTGCTTAAGATCTTAAAATCCAAGCATCTCCCATGCTAGTCTTCAAGAGAATAGGAAGTGCATGGACCTTCCTCTTCTCCCATTTTCTTCTCCTCCTCCTCAGGGAGGCTCTTATTTATTCCAAAAATAGATGAGATCAGTCTCATCTTCTTCATCATTCTCCTCTGAAATCTAACTCACAGACTATGCCAAGTTCGATGCTCTGATACCACTGTAATGTTCCTTTTTTAGAAACATTGTCAATCGACAAGAAAATCTATTCCAAAGATAGACCGAAGGGGGAATTTACTGGATTTGTCACCTTCATAAAGAAGGATGAGCTCCAGAGGCTACCTGGCCCACCATCAGACTCTGTCTATAGAGTGATTGTCAAAGGACAATATCCCCAATGGGGAAATACAACAAGATTGGGAATCTCTTAAGATAACCCCAACATTGCAGCTACAACAATAACAAATACATCAAATGGTAAATAGAAGTGAATCATATACACATGAAATGCTGGAGAACTCAATGGTCATCACATTAGATCATAGCAGCAATAAAATATGCAACTCCTTGAGAAAATGCTCACTCAAGCAAGGCACTAGAAGCCTCAAGAAACTTGTACATGTAAATATGAAATACATAGCTGCATAAATAAAGCTCTAGACCATGACTGCGTAGTTATAGGAGGAACTGCTACATAAATGATAGAAATACAAATTATATAGCAATATGGGCTCAAATAAGAAGGGGGAGCGAGATCTCAACCCCTGAAAATACATAACACCAATCCTCTAAAAGGATTGGCTAAAATCTATACAAAAATGGCATTTTGCATAAATGCCGGAGTTGCTGGGTAGCAACAACTCAAGAACTGGAAATACATGGAGAAGGCTGAAATGTCTACAACAACTGAAGAATCCTCCTCCAATGGAAATCTGAAGTGAAAGGCTAATTCTTTCACCCAATACTTCTCCTCCAAGTGAATGTTAATCCCTCACAGCAAATAGCCACCAAGAATAATGTTGTCTAAGAGAGGTAATACACTGCCAATGATGGAATGTGGTTGGCCTAATGCCAAAGATGGTGGGATATGCTCAAGAACCACCTTTTCTGATCTCCTAGTGAATAGAACTTCTCTCCACTGAATAACAAGCTCTGAATGGTGCGTGGAAACCTCCCCAGAAACACCCAGCAACCTTGCACAATATCTGCTGCAGAAATTGCGCTGATGTAGATGGCTGAAACTATGGCCTGAATGTCGAAATATGGGGAATGGAGTGCAATCCTTCATGAGCTACTCAATAAGGAGAGGAAATCCTCAACATGACTCCCTCGTGCCCGAAGGCACTGCAGCTCTGGTGAACAGCAAGAGGCAACAACAAGTCTCCAAGACTTGGATGTAAAAATGATCAAAGATAATCTCAATGGATGCCTTGCTCCTCTTTTAAACAAGTGAGCCTTCCCTCCATGGGCCCTACTTTGAATTAGGGTTTTTTCCCTCTAGAATATTCCCTCCTACGTTGTCCCACATAGTGCTTTCCAACTCATGCCAACGCAGTTTGACTTGGTCAACCTTGGCCAAGCCTTTATGCAAAAACCTCCTTTCACACATGGAGGTGTGAAATCCAGCTCCAATATGATCCTCTTTCATACTTAGAGGATTTTTATTCTCTAATCATGCAAAGAATGGGTCCCCTACCCATTTTATTCATCTCCTTAACAAAAATTAATGTTCCATAAAATTTGGAGCATTACACTAAAAATAGAAGTGCCGATTATTATTAGCTCTTAATAATAATCCGACAATAAACAACAAATTATTCTCTTAAAGCACTTAATTCTCAAAGCACAGATGGAAAATTAGTGGCTAAAGGAATTATGCAATCCCTAGGGTTTACTAGTGGTTCATATGATGACTCAGTTAGAACTCAAGTGGCAGAGTTATGACACAGTTGGAAGAAGTAGTTATGGAGTTGTATTCAGCTTAACTCAGTTAGACTCAGTTGAGCTAGTTGTATCTAGTCTAACTGAATGATACACTAGTGAGAGTGGAGTGAATTAATTAGTTAATTAATTCACAAATAATAACTCATTAATCAACTAAACAATACAATAGTTAACTACAGTGCATGGCAGTTCCAGTGGAGACCCAGTGGAGAGATAGGTGAAAGGGCAAGATGGACTATCTGTTGTGACTATAGTGATGCATTGATTGCACCACACACACATTGGAGTTTCCAATGAGGATTGTGCAGTCAAGGAAAGGGTAATTCGAATTCATTCAAATTTATTCTTCAAAGAGGGATTACAGTTGGAGGTAATTAGTATGAGGGCAAGTAGATTGGTGCATGGATTTGCAGATTTCTTCCTATTAGTGTGTGACGATTGATTGTACTGAGAGCTTGATGTACTAAGATTTGTATGAGATTGCTACATGATCTCCATGATACATAATATATGATATTTGGGGTTTTCAGCTTCAGGATTTCCCATTAAACAACTGTGTTATGTGCGATTGTTTTTATTTATGCTTCACATGTGTTTGCAATTAATTTTCCACAAAAGATTAACAATGGAATGATTCTGTATTTTGCAAGAAGTTAAATATCGTGAGATCAGGGGAATCTGGATGTATGCATGCTTATTGTATACTAATTTCTACATGTTATCGGAGCAGTGTTAATTCTTGAAGATTGCAATTATGAAGAATTGGTGAGTTTGTGCTGGTGGACAATTCGAATTTGCTACAGAAGATTCTTGGTGCAGAAGTTGAGTATACATTGAAATGTCTTTCAATGGGTTGCGATTGGAGTATGCCCTTGGTGGAGCTCGTAATTACATAGCCTATGAAGGATAGGACGGAGGTGGTGCTAGAGGATGGAGGCGGTGATAGAGGATAATGGACTGAAGGAGTTCATCGATAGCGATGTTCCTAAGCTGGGATCTAGCGATGCGGCATTACTTGATGCATGGCAAAAGAAGACAATGAAGACAAGAAGAATTTTGTTGGAAGGTGTGAAGGACCATATTGTGTCCAGCCTTCACGGGAAAGCCACTCCATTCTTAATGTGGAAGGCTTTGACAGATTTGTTCCAAAGCAGAAGCGACGAGAGGAAGTTGGCGCTTAAAGACAAACTCAGAAAAATAAAAATGGAGAAGGGCGACAGTATTCCAAAATACCTCACGAAGTTTTTCCACTGCAAGGATGAATTGGGAAGTGTGGGGGTTACTGTTGATGATGAATACTTGGTGATCTTGCCTATCCTTGGGCTTCTGAAGAGTTGGCATAGCTACGAAGACTCTGTCAATGGACGGGAGAAACTGCCGGGATGGGAGCGACTTTGGTCAGATCTTGTGTAGGAGGAGATAAGGCGAGGTAACAGGGATGGCTCTTCATCGAAGAATGAAGATGAAGAGAATTTCGCTTTGGCTGCCAAAGCAAGGAAGGGGAAAGGGAAGAAAATTCCTTCAAAATCTGATGCTAAAGGCAAGGAGCAGGATTTTTCCAAGGTGAATTTTTTTCACTGTCACGAACATGGGCATTTCACCACTAATTTCCCACAAAAGAAGAAGAACAAGAAGGTTGTTGGAGTTGCAGCTGGAGAGGCCTTGCCTCACAATTTGAACTTGATTTATCTTTGATCACATGCTTGGTTTCAAGGTGTATGAGATCGGTGTGGTATCTTGATAGTGGTGCGCCTTTCCATATGACGGGAGACAAGGAGTTGTTTAGTGACTTGGAGGAGAAGGACCTCTAGATGCATATAGAGATGGGCGACGATGTTCGGTATAGTGCGACTGGAATTGGGACCATTACCTTTGAGAGGGAGTCTGGTAATCCATTCTTGTTGAAGGATGTTATGCATGTTCTAGGTCTGAAGAAGAACTTGGTCTTGGTCGCAATGTTGGAAGACAAAGGTTATGATGTTGTTTTCAGTGAGGGAAAAGCCTTCCTTCGACATAAAACAACGGGTCAAACCAAGAAGATAGGGTTCTAATTAAGAATCTCTACAAGCTGGAGGTAGATGGTTGCACTGCAATGGTGGGAAAAGCAGAAGAAGTGGGGAGCCAAGATGAGGGCGAATTATGGCACTAGAGATTGGGCCATCTTCACCATGGTGCTTTGAATATTTTGCACCAGATTTCTACTGGAATTCCCAAGGGTACTCTTGCGCAGTCAGATCAGTGCAAGGGATGTACAATGGGTAAGTTTGTGAAGACCACCTTTCATGAGATGGAGAATCATGCTTCGGTGATCCTTGAGAGAATTCACACAGACGTGTGTGGACCTTTCTCAGTTGCTTCAATAGAAAAACACAGGTATTATGTTATATTTTTTGATGAATATCCTCGTAGATTCTAGATCTTCTTCATGCAGAAGAAGAGTGAAAATTTCTCAAAGTTCTGTGAGTTTAAAGCATTGGTGGAGAAGGATTCGGGGAAGCAAGTGAAAGCTCTACGGAGCGATAACGGTGGTGAAAACATCTCGGGTGAATTCAAAGACTTCTATAACAAAGAATTAGTTAGAAGATAACTCATAGCACCTCATAACCCACAGCAGAATGGGTTCACAGAGAGGAAGAACATAATGATCGTGGGTGTTGCACGAGCTATTCTTGAGAGGGAGCTAGACTTGCATGCAGTGAAGGAACTGCTTGTTCCCAAAGATGAGCCTCTAGATGTGGATCAACCACAGGAGGAGATTCATGGAGTGAAGGAGTCCACTCATGCAAAACCAAACATCAGACAAGGCAGAAAGCGTACCACAGAAGCTGAGAGACTGAAGCTTGATGTGACACAGAATGTAGGATTCCTTACATCACAGCGCAGATAGAGACAATCACCTGACCGATTTATTGGATACATGGCTCTCATGAGCAAGTGTATCGTGACAGAGCCATATTCTTTTGAAGAAGAAATGCAGGAACCCACATGGGTAGATGCTATGGTGGAGGAGTATGACTCCATTGTCAGAAACAATGCTTGGGAGATTGTTCCAAGGCCGGTGGGTAAATCAGTTGTAGGATCAAGATGGATCTACAAGGTAAAGCAAGCTGATGATGGGAGCGTCGAGAAGTATAAGGAAATATTTGTTGCCCGGGGCTTCTCACAGATCGAGGGGATTGATTATGAAGAAACCTTTGCACCTATCACACGGTATTCTTCCATAAGGACCATCCTTGCTCTCTCAGCGCAGATGGGTTGGCACATTCATTAGATGGATGTGAAGATTGTGTTCCTTAATGGGATCATTGAGGAAGAGGTGTACATTAAGTAGCCTGAAGGATTTGAGATCTTCAGCAGCGAGTCGCATGTGTGCAGACTTAAAAGAGCGTTGTATGGGCTGAAGCAAGCACCACGTGCTTGGTACACATGGATCGACAGCTATTTCACTGGATCAAGTTTACCAAGAGTGAGGCGGATGCAAACCTGTACCAAATTGTGGTGGAGGGTAAGCTTTTAATCATTGTTCTTTATGTTGATGATTTAATACTAACGGGTGATAAGTAGTTGATATACTCATGCAAGACAGATCTTGCAAAGGAGTTTGAGATGAAGGATTTGGGCCTCCTTCATTATTTCCTTGGATTGGAAATATGGCAGCGGGAAGGTGAACTGTTTGTGTCTCAAGGCAAGTATGCCCAAGAGATACTAGAGAAGTTTCACATGTAAGGTTGCAAGCCTATCGACACTTCTCTTCTAGGAAATTGGAGGAAAGAGGATGCTACATCGACAGAGGTAGTGGATGTCATTGTTTATCGATAGTTGGTGGGTTCGCTCATGTATTTAGATAATACAAGATCGGACATATGCTATGCGGTGAACCAACTTTCACAAGCGATGGTTAAGCCTACCAAGCTCTTTCAAAAGGCAGGCAAGCATGTCCTGAGGTATCTTAGGGGCACATCTGAGTATGTCTTATGGTACGGTGACAGATGGATGAGGTGAAGTTGCATGGCCACATTTGACAGTGACAAGGTGTAAACTTCTATCAGACAAAAAGAGCACATCAGGAGGTATTTTCAGTATCGGATCTATGGAAGTTTCTTGGTACAATAGGAAACAAAGATCCATGGCACTCAGTTCAGTGGAAGCAGAATACATGGCAGCAAGTCAAGCTACATGTGAGGCTATCTGGATGAGGAAGATCCTGGTTGGTTTGTTCGGTTCACATTTAGATCCCACATTGATAGATTGTGATCATTAGAGTAACTCTCGGTTAATCCTGTGTTTCATGATAGATCTAAACATATTGATATCCAGTATCATCATATCAGAGATTGTGTGTAGAGGAAGATCATGTTGCTTCAGTACATTCTTACGGAGGATCAGGATGCAGATATTCTGACGAAGGCGCTCACTAGGAGCTAATTCGAATACCATAGAGGCAGGATTAGGGTGAAGGATAATCCCTAACTTGTTCAGAGGGAGTGTTGAGATTCAATAAGATGATGAGCTTAGTGAAAAGAGTCGCCTTCACTAAGTGGGCCCACAGGCTATTTTTGGCTCAAGTCTATTTTTAGACTATCTCTGTTTTTAGACATGGTGATCATATTTCAAAAGTTGCAGTATGCTATTTGTGGATGGTTGATCAAGTTGGAAAAATAGATGAAATTCTATTTTTAGAATATTGGGCGAAGTCTATTTATATATTGTCGATCTAAAAATATAAGTTTCGATTATTATTAGCTCTTAATAATAATCTGATAATAAATAGCAACTTATTCTCTTGGAGCACTTAATTTTAGTGCACAGATTTGGAAAATCAGTGGGCTGAAGGAATTACACAATTCCTAGGGTTTAATGGTGGTTCATGCATGGAGGACTAAGTTAGAACTGAAGTGGAAAAGTTATAACAGAGTTGGAAGATCAGTTCATGGAGTTTTATTCAATTTAACTCAGTTAGACTCATTTGAGCTAGTTGTATCTAGTCTAACTAAATGATACACTAGTGAGAATGGAGTGAATTAATTAGTTAATTAATTCACAAATAATAACTCATTAGTAAACTAAACAATACAACAGTTAACTACAGTGCATGTAAGCTCCAGTGGAGACCCAGTGGAGAGATAGGTGAAAGGGCAAGATGGACTATCTGTTGTGGCTATAGTGATGCATTGATTTCACCACACACACATTGGAGTTTCGAATGAGGATTGTGCAGTCAAGGCAAGGGTAATTCAAATTCATTCAGAGCTATTCTTCAGCAGGGATTGCGCAGTGGAGGCAGGCTAGCAAGAGGGCAGAGATCGGTGAATGGATTTGCATATTTCTTCTATGTTAGTGTGTGACGATTGATTGTACTGAGAGCTTGATGTACTAAGCTTTGTATGAGATTGTTACATGATCTCCATGATACACAATATATGATAGTTGGGGTTTTCATCTTTAGGCTTTCCCGTTAAACAATTGTGTTATGTGCGATTTTTTTTATTTATGCATCACATGTGTTTGCAATTAATTTTCTACAAAATATTAACAATGTAATGATTCTATATTTTGCAAGAAGTTAAATATTATGAGATCAGGGGAATCTGAATGTATGCGTGCTTAGTGTATACTAATTCCTAAAACTATATTTTGAGCATTTATTTCAAACCATAACACCTGTGCATAACCTGAAAGACATTTTTTTTCTTTGACCTATGATTCACAAAAACCTCTTTCACTTTTGTAAAATTAATCTCCATTACTTCATAAACTGATTTTGAAGCCAAACTATCCCTATCTGCAATGTAAACCCTAGCTTGATCACGAAGCTCTACAAATGATGACATGGGTCTGATTTGGCTCAAAATTAGAATGGTGACCTCCCTTATGGACCTTCTTCTCACCCTCCATGTTTTGTTTCAAGAAGGAAAGCTCTATCTTGATGTAGTCGATGGGGAAGGTTGAAAATTAGGAAAATAGGGAATAGTGGTAGAGTGGTTTTAGGGATAGAAATGAAGTGGAACGAAGTTATGGAAAACTCTCTAAAAATTTAGGGAGGTAGGATGATGAGTTTTTTGTAGGATGCAAGTGTAATTTTTGGTAATGGGCATGTGAAAGGTACCCAAAAGGTCAAAAATTAGGGTTTCACTAGTTTTTCTGCCAAAATGTAGTGAAAATTAGGGTTTTAATGAAATTGATGGAAAATAGGGCTATGAGTGATAGGATATGTTATGGTATGTTGTATGAAGGTTGTATATGGTTTGATTAGGGTTTTATTATCAGCTGAAACAAACAAAATATTGAAAAAACCAAAATCGCAGCACCTGTACAACACATAGTGGAGGTAACCTAATGAAGGAAACCATTCATCTGATGATGAATTTTTATTTGAGAGAGGTATGGAGGGTGTCCACTTACTATTTATGAAGTGTATGAACCTTTTTACAGTGGTTTTTAACCTTTTTCAAGAACGGATTTGGAGCTCAAACACAAAAGCGCAATACCTGTGCAGCACACCCAGAAGCGTAGCACATGTAGTGTTGGCACAAATTTGCTTATTTTTCTTAAAACCATGGAAGTTGTGGAGTATGATGGTGAGAATAGAGAAGGTATTTACTTATTTCACCATCTTTTCTAACTCCCTATCCAAACGAATTGTATGGTGAAAATGATATTTTTTTCTCTTTCTTTTATGACATAATTGATTCTTATGGTGGCGAAACAAATGAGACCTAGAATCTGACCTAAATGAAGATGTGCTAAATGACCTCAAACCCTAGATTATTGATGAATGACATGACATATGAAATAATTATGACCATGAATGGAGTGAAAGGAATATCATTTCATACCTATACATATTCAATGAACAAAATTTTATTTGCAAACTGACTTGAAACATGAAATTTTGACATAGAGCCACTACTAAGTAAACCTGAAAGAGTGAATTTGATCACTGAACATTTTGACACTAATATTTCCATCTAGTGATGGCATCTCCTTTAGGAGGTGTCAAGAACACCGTAGACCAAGTAGCCTCATCCATTGGGCAATGGAGTCATTGCAACCGCAGTTCTCAAACTAACTCACATGAAACTGAAAGTTGAACTGTACATCATCAACTGATAACTCTATTGGAAACTGAAATTAAAAAAAAATTCTCAAAATTTTGAGCTTATTCATCACAACTTACCTACTCTAACTGATCCATAAATCACTTGATCAAGTGAAGTCGGAGATCTAATGCAACCATGAAAGAAAATGGCTATCTAATTTCTCGCTCCTCCTACTTTCCTCAAAAGAAAAGTGTTGTGGTAATGATAAACCCAACTAGAAACATAACCTAAATTTTTTTTTGGCGAAGAAAAAAAACTCCATCTTTTCTGATGCTTCCAAAGGACTGCCCAAGGGGTCTTGAAAATCATGAAACATTACCTCTTGTTTATCAGCAAAAAGAAGGGAAATTATTTCAAATGTAATGGTTGATTGTTATTCTTCATTTGGTTGATCCCTCTTAAATAGAAATGCAGTAATGTGATCTTCCATATCATCCAGATCAGAGACAATATTTGTATTTTCTTGCAGATCTTTAATCGAGGTAGCCAAATCAGCATCCACACAGATATCTACAAGTTTCTTTTCATGTATAACAGAAAGAGAATTGTCTTGGCTCTGAAAAAATTCTACATCTTGATCCTTTAAAGGTTGCTGAACATGTTCATCAAACTCAAGGCAACAAACCTGTTGTACACTATTTTTGACCTCAACGGATAAATCATGACTCTATAGAGTTTCTTTACAAGCAAACTCAAAATTTTGATCTGCACATATTTCTTCCTGAATTAAAAACTCAGAAGAGGATAGGGATGAAGGGTAGCTGGAAAGAACATATTCATATATATCTTGATCACCTGAATATTGGGAAAACTGCTGCAAATCATCATCAAATTCGAAATATGGAATATCAATGTCATCCTTTGAAGAATTCTACTCAAGTTTGTTATTATCCATGGACGAATCCATTATCTTCTCATGGCGGTGAAAAGGGTTTTCATTCAAAGCATCCAAAATTTCATCATCCATAAAATCATCATCACCATAAGCACTTTCTAGCTCTTGAATAAAATTCTCAAAGTGATCACAACAATCCTCAATCAAAAGCAAAGAAGGATAGGTTTCTCTATACCTATCAAAAAATACTGGGTGAAAATCCTTGAGAGAAGAAATACAAGAAGGAGGTAAGATTTCATACCAAAACCATGCTTTTACTTCTAATGTGATCATGAAAATATTCATTAAAAAATATTCATGAAAATTAATCTTCAGCTTACGCACATGCATATGAAATATTATTAAATGAAGTGTAGCATCATCACCTTTTCCATCTCTAAATTTTGGCAAGTATGTTTCCAAATCTACCTGAGGCATAGGATTTGGAAAGCCTGGAACATGATCTCGATGCATATAGCATATCTAGCATCCCTTATTGCAATTGAATCCATCTTGAAAATAGTGAAGTCACCAAAATTTCTTGAAGCTACCAGTTTTTTAACAGTGGAGTCACCATGAAAACTCTGAACTTTTGGATTGTTCACCACTGGAGTCCCTAGGTGAAATATGCGCAACATTTTTTGTGCCTAACCATTTTTCACCATCATCAATCAGAGCTAATATTTTTCATTATTTCCCGGGAAATATTTAACCTTCGCTCCCCGGAAACGGAGCCAAGAATGTTATCACTCTCCCCAACTTCCCAAGGCTGAAAATAAGATTGGAGAAAGGTAACCACAGACCAGGCTTTAGGTCAAGTAGATAGCCTTACCAAGACCAGAGAGGTCTCTCTCCTTATCAATTTCGTAGTCAAAGGAATGACTGAGTATCTAATGATCTTACGTTATGTATATAAGCTCTTTAATAAATAGGATTTGTTTGATGTTTTTTGTGTAGGATAGAAAAATCTGTGAGTCGACTATGTATAATTTTTTTAAGTATGAACTCCAAGGTGAATTTGTAGAGAATATGTGAGGCTAGATAGTTAGTTTGAAATAATTTTAATAGGTCATTGAGTATAGGATGAATTAGAAGAGAGTTTGATTGAGCACTGAGGTGAATCCATTCAGTTTAGAAGAAAATGAACATAGCAATGTAAACCTTGTCTAAAACAGAGCATGCACAAACATGATTCCTGCTAATAAAATTACAAGATAAACATATATGAAGAAACATGGTATTAAGCATGAAATTATAAACATACATAAGAAAAATATATG
Source organism: Pinus albicaulis (assembly GCA_034641835.2). NCBI lineage: Eukaryota > Viridiplantae > Streptophyta > Pinopsida > Pinales > Pinaceae > Pinus > Pinus albicaulis. Next base: position 793,442,495 of record CM076582.1, on the reverse strand, counting down.
CTCCAATTCATACCATAAGTATCTCAACACAATTCCTGCAAAAATGTCTCTAATTTCATTCCAAATTGTTGATTACAAAAGCTCCACTGCAATATGAGACTATCCAACCCAAAAAAAGACTAAAGAGATTCCACTTATAGAGAATATGGACTATGACACCTCACCAGGTTGAAATCCCACCCAAAATGGATCATAAATACAAAAGATGAGTCATTTCCTAGTTTCTAGGGAGGTTAGAAACAATTCCCTGAATTTTAGATATAAAATAGGTGTTTGTCCCTTACATTAATTACATATTCCATCATGATAGGGGGGGGGGGGGGGGAACCAACCCAATAACTCTAATGAAAACTCATAGGAAAACATTGCCTCAAATTTGTGACCATTTATGAGCTTGACAAGTGTCTTGAGGAATCCAATGCTTATTTGTGAAATTCTTGACAAGAGGGTAACAAAAAAGTTGCAAAAGTGTAGCAGTACTTTGGAGGCACTTTTGAGGCACTTTTAATAGTCAAAATCCACTTCTAAAAAGATGATCAACTAGCCCTATGTGTCTAATTCCCAGAACATCTTGAATTTTCAAAAATGGACCATGGTAAGGCCTTCAAAAATCCATTTGCCAAAGGTTACTCCAAAAATGTAACAACAGGTCCAAAAAGGAGGCAGAAACATGAAAAATGAGTGTTTTTTGAAAATTTTCTCCCAAATTACATATTTTCATGCCATGAAGGTTCCTGAACTGTGATGTAATCATCAAAATACATCCATCCATGTAAATAAATCATCATTTGGATGCCCCCAAAATAAGAGTAACAAAAGTTCGCTACCCTTCTGTAATGAAAAAATTTCCAGAATTCTGCAAAAAATCATATAAAATACCAAAACTGATCAAAACTTCTAAAAATTGGTTCTATGGCACATGTGAGAGATGGGATACATATCTAAAGAAGCTTCAGCCAATAATTCCAAGCTATCCTTCTATTTGACCTTTATTTGTGCCTCTTTAAGCCTTTTCTTCACGTGGTTTAGCCTTATTTGAGAAATGGTGTTCCTAGTGTGCTAGTGGTTTGCCATGTGTCTTTGCAGCTTTTTATCCCTTTTAGCCTTATTCAAAAGATTCTCAAAATTTTCATTAACTCTTTACAACCAAAACTCTTTGTCCTCATTGATCTCCATGGCAATAAGCTCATATAAGGTCAACTCTTCAGATTGATGAGTGGACTATCATTCTTGCTCTAGCGCCCTTTTGAGGCATCTTGTTCTTGGTCTTCTTGTTTATGTTTCAGCCTCCATGTCTTGAATTTTGTCAACAACAATAATCTTCTTGCCTTTACCTCTCTTTTCCTCCATGTTTGATTTTTACTTGCTTTTTAGGAGCTGATTCACTTTCAATTGAAAATTTTCTTGCTGAAGGAAAGTAATTTGAGATTTGGCAAAGGAGAAGGCCTCTTTCAAATCTATTGTTTCTTTATCTTTCTCTCTAATGATATTTTTAGTTGATCTAACCTCCATATGATGTGCTATCTCAAACTCCACTGGTGCTGACTCACTATGCTGATGAAGAAAATGTTGCTCCTCTATCTCACATTGTTCAACAATGGTGCCAAGTGTAAGAACACTCTTGGCAGAGTTAGGCACAAATACTTTTCTCTTCCCCTTCTCATATGTATGAGAAAAATCCACAACCTTAGGAGCATCTGAAGGCTAATTAGGCATGATAGAAGAGCCAACTTCGATTGGCTATGTTGATGATGTAATAGGCAAGACAGAAAGGCTGATGGTAAGCGCTGCTGACAATCTCTCCAAGAAGTTTTCCCAAGTCATGATTATGGAGGACAAGTGATGCAACACAATGAGCTTGATAAGGCCATGATGAAAAATACTAATGTGATGATCGTCTCTTTTACTCTGAACTTTCTTAACCATCTTAATCAAGCTCTTATACAAATAGTGTGGAAATCAAGTGTTTTGATTGAGGTAAAATGCATCAAAAGCATGATGTGATACCTATACAATCTGGAGAATATTCCTTCACATGTGAATTACTTCATTATGAACATCATCAAAGGATCATACTTTTTTATGAGGTGTCTGAATGGAAAAGGATATTCTGGGTCCTCTCTAGCATGAGGCTTGATAATTTTCATGTAGTTTTCAATGTCTAAGTCCATGCCCTTGAACCACTTCTCTCCATGAGAAGGGACACATGTAGCTGAAGCAATTAGGTTAGATGATAGGCTTATCTCCATCCCTGCAATAGTGGCCTTTCCCATAATCTATCTTGTTGCAAATAGGTTGTGTTGGTGCTGGAATCAAAACTTGGACTGCATCAAGTGCCTGACCAGACACATCCTAAACTCTAAGGCAATTTAATGATTTATTTTATGAGATTTGTAGGTGGTTTAAACTCTTATTCACTGAAAAGAGATTTCAGTCAAATCCACAGTTCCACTAATGAGGGTATTGGATGATGATGTGGTAGCAAAGATTGATTTTGTAGCCTATGAGGAGAAGAAAATTTAAAATTAGAGAAGAAACAGTAGGTCTGCAAAGAAGAAATCTATTGAATTTGGTAGAAATTAACACAAGTAACAATTTAACAATATTTCATCAAGAGAAAGCTATTTCTAGTCTTACATATTCTCACTGAAATATTATAAGAGATAACTGTCATGAGTGATGCTCTTTCCACTGTTATTAGATATATTTTACCAAGAAGGCTAACTGTGTGAGACTAACAAAAATTGAGAAAACACATGAACATGTCAAGGGACTGATAAAAGCTCGTAACAACATGAGGATTTGAAAACTGCAACTAAAGATAATAATATATGGAAATACAAGTAGAAATTGAAAATACACACACCAGATGGAAATAAGTCCTCAGAATTTTCTGTCTATTTCATTCACTAAAAAGAGTACTTGTCATATGGGTTAAGATTCTAAAGCCACGAACCCTTACTTCATAGTAGTTTGTTACATGTATACAAAAATATAAAATTGTTATCCCCACAAAAGGAGTAAATATGTTCCTAAAAGTTATTAGCATCTCGTGCAAGAGATGAGGCTTATCCAAAAGCTTTAATACAAATTGGTATGACATAATCATAATAAGCGACATCAAGGCTAACAGTTCGAAGTGGTTGTATGAAGTGGCAGTCTATAGGAAGACTCCTCCTCTGTTATGGTGCAATTAACTCCACAAAAAGTGTAAAAAATAGTGAAAGTGATGTGTGGTTGTTCCTTGAATGATGCATGCTGCCTCATGGAAACATGCTAGTGCTGAAAGTAATGGTAGAAATTTGTTTCATAGAAACTATGTCGTTGTTCCTTTTCTTTGGTTTCTTGTTCATCGTGATAGGGATGGACGCATATTAAAAGAGATAATGGAGTTTCATTTTATTAGCAAGAGATATTATTAAATAAATTATGAGCAGGAGGAGAAAAACCCTTTATACATATATCGCAATCCCAGATCAGGGTCGGAACGTTTAAACATAAGAAACAAGTGGGAGGGAACACGATTTGTGATGGGGGTGATGATGAGGCAAGGAGGTGGGGCTGCTCGCAAAACTCAAATCAGGAGTTTTCTTATGAGAAATGGGAGGTAAGTGTTAAAACTTGCGAAGGGCGATGTGCGATAGGCGAAGCGTAATGTGGTAGGGAAGGTGGGGCCTAGACAATACCACAAACTGTGAATCAAGAGTTTTGTTATGAGGAACAGGAGTTAAAGGTTAAGATTTGCGAAGTGCGATGAGAATGGAAGGTGGGGCCCATTTACATCGCAATCAGGGAATTGGGAGTTTTGTAGGAGACAGGAATTGTAACATGAATGAAAGTTAAAATTGCGATAAGCCGATTGCGATGAAAGGGTAAGGGGTTCACAGTGTTATTAAGTGCGGTAAGTTATATCATATGATATATGATATTACCAAGGTTTTCTGTGGTGCGGGTAGAGATGCGATAAAAGAAATATATGGTAAGTGTAAAAGGCAATATGATATGGTTGTTAGTGGGTGGGTGGAGCTGCTTTTTAATTATAAAAGTGGATTTTAATAGTTAAAAAGGGGTTTTGAAAGAAATGAAATGTTGGACTTTGGGTTTTTGGAAAAATGAAAGGTAAAAGAGGGAAAATGAAATGAATGAAGGTAGAAATGAAATTTTCTCACCACTACACTTTGACAGTGACACTTTCATCTTACAATCGAACTGAAAAGGTAGATTGATTCCTTGGAGAATGATGACCATAACTTGAAAATATTTGAAAAAATGCACTGTTAACAGTGGCTCCTATTGGGGATGAATTCCTCCTTGTGAGGCTTCAAGGATTGTAGAATCAGTGCCTTAAAAAGTCTTTAAACTCATAAGACTTCTTGGAAATTGTGACTAGGACTAACCATTGACTGACTATACTCAAGACTGACCAAATATACAGATACAAGTACCATTGGGTATGGAGTTTTATTGACACATTACACTGGATATTTAAAATGGAATGACTCAACTAACTTATTAAACAAAGAAATTTTTAAGAAAATGACCATTGACTGGGCCTCCAGTCAACTGATCATCATCCATATGTTTGAGCATAAAAGTAATTTTTTTCCAAAACTTCAGCAATTCTAAATGGTCCAAACCACAAATTGTCAAACTTACCATGCTTTCCATGGTATTCTCGCCTGGCATCCCTGCGTAGCACCAAATCATTCTCTTGAAACAACTGCTGATTTTCTCTTTTGTCAAAAACAGTTTTGACTTTAATCTGATACTTCTGTGTTTTATCCATCAGTGATTCTCTGATTTGGTGTGCCTCTATCAACTGCAACATTCTCTTTTGGATTGGATTTTCATCGTCAACTTCATCTTGCCAGAATTTCATCACAGGAAGAGCTAATTGCAAAGGAATAATGGCATCAGTACCATATACAAGCTGAAATAGAGACATTCCAATTGATATTTTTACTACTTACCCTATTTTCCCAAAGAGCATGTACTAGCTGAGTGTCCCAATTTCTCTTATTTTCAGGCATCATTTTCTTAATGATCCTCACCAAAATTTTGTTGGATAACTTGTCTAATCCATTACCTTGAGGGTAATAAGGCGTGGAATGAGCCAATTCAATTCCATATTGCTGACAAAAGTTGTGCATCTTAGTTTCCTTAAAGGTCATTGCATTATCAATTACTAATTTCTGTGGACAACCAAATCTGGACATAATATTTTCCAACAGAAATTTGATAATTACTGTATCAATAGCATTCCTGGTTGGTACATCTTAAATCCATTTAGTAAAATAGTCTGTAGCTGTGAGAATCCATCTATGTTGTCCTGATGAAGGTGGATGAATTTCATCGATGAAGTCTAACCCCCACTGCTGGAAAGGAACATCTGTTGAAATAGGAATAAGAGGTAATGGTAGCAATTTCTGTTTACGAGCAAACTTTTGTCATTTGACACAACTCCTGACTTTGGAAAAAACATCAGAGAAAAGAGTTGGCCAATAATAGCCAACTCTTAAGATTTTTTTTGCAGTGGCTTTCTAATAAAAATTCCCTCCACACACTCTTGCATGTATCTCTATAATAATTTCTTGGGATTCGGCTTCATCTACACATCTTAATAAGACTCCAACATGGTCCTTCCAATAAAGATGGTATTCTAAAATGCAATACTTAACAGCTCTCAATTTGAAATCTCTCCTCTTTGACTTCTCCATTTATGGGGGACAGTTGAAATTTAACAAAAAGTATACTATATCCTTGTATCGATCTGAATGAGATATTTCAAGATAATTAGAAATACCTTCTCCATCTTCTCCTTTAGCTGCCTCTACATTCGGATTTAAAGCTTTGCAGTTAGATTCAGCCATAAAGTGAGCCAAGCCTTGACCTTTTATCAATTTAGTTGGTTTGATCTCAATATAAAATTCTAGAATTTTGGTCAGCCATCGTCCCCTTCTTCCATCTATATCTAGCTGTAGCAAAACATCTTTAACAGTGATATTGTGCACAAAAGAAACGATTTTTGAATGCAGCACATAAACTTGAAAAGAATTCAAAGCCTTAACTAATGCAATGCTTGTTTTTCAGTCAAGTTGTACTTTAATTCAACATCCATTAAAGGATGACTAAAAAATGAAATAGGTTGCTCTAAACCTTCTTTGTTCTTCTGTAACAAGACAACTACAAAGCATATGAAAAAATCATAAAATATTTTTCAAAATTAGGACTAATCAAAACTGGAGCTTTATTCAAGGCAGACTTGAGTGCTAAAAATGAATTCTTTGCTTCGTCTTGCCATTTAAACTCTACATTTTTTTCAGCAATACATCTGTGTTTGATCAACTCTGCAAAGTTAGGAACAAAACACCTCAGAAAATTGATTTTCCCTAAAAATGACTACAATTAATTTTTATTCCTTGGAATATCAACCTTCTGAATAGCTTCTACTCTTCCCGAATCAATACGGATGCCACTCTCTGTTACAATATGTCCCAATAATTTCCCTTCTTGGACAGCAAAGAATCAATTTTTTGGGTTTAATGACAAACCAAAATTTTTTCATTTGTCAAAAACTTGTTTCAAATGTTTCAAGTGGTCTTCATCATATTTTGAATAGACTGTGATGTCATCCAAATAGATGACTAAAAATCTGTCTTTTTCTCCCGCAAAGGAAATATCCATTGCCCACTGAAAAATTTTGCCTGCATTCATCAGTCTAAATGGAATTTTTTTGTACATGAATGTACCCCAAGGTGTGGTAAATGTTGTATTTTTCTTTATCTTGCTTTTCAACTAAAATCTGATTATAGCCTAAAAAGCCATAAATCATTGACAATATTTTGGATCCTACAACCTTCTGCAAAATATAATCCATCTTGGGCAGTGGATAATTATCTTTTAATGAACACCGGTTTAGGTTGCGAAAATCGACACAAATTCTTATCTCTCCGTTCTTTTTCTGAACTGGGACTATATTAGCTACCCAGTTAGAAAATATCAAAGGCATAATTATTTTTCCTTCCCATAATTTTCTGATTCCTTTCTCAATGATTGGGAGCAACATGGGATTGATATGTCTGATTTTTTGTGCTACAGGCTTTGCATCTATTTTCAAAGGAATCTTGTGCTCCATTATGCTTCTATCATAATTTTTCAGCTCACTATAAGACCATGCAAAAATATTAGCAAATTCTTTCAGCAGCTTGATATATTTTGTTCCGGTTTCAAGAGAAAGGAATTTGGACACTTTGACTAATTTTCGTTGATCTTCTGTACCAATGTTACATTCTATCATACTCTCTCCATCAAATTTACTTTCAAGCTTGAGAAAAAAATCATTCTTATCAAAAAATCTTTCTAAAGGAGCTAGGCCTTTAGGAATACAACTAGATTTCAGATCTATAATGTTCTTCCCAGCCACGAATTTCTTAAAAGGCCTATTATTTTGAATTTCAACAATGTCCTGCTCATGATCAATTTGTATGTCTGCAAACTCTTCAACACACTCTAATAAATTCTGAATTTTCTTGTTATCCTCAAATACTTGCCAGTATTTGAGGTTGTCAGGAATTGAAGGCCTGTTTTTTATTTGAACATCATAGAGTGCCTTGACATCTAGAGGAACTTTGAAATTACTAGCAACAATAGCTAGTGAATCAGACATTTGATTTTCCTCTCTAGTGACAAAATTTATATTAAATGCTAAAAAATAATGCTCAACCAAGTCCCAGACTTCATTACTATAATTTTTCAACTTGGAACGTTTTACTTGTTCGTTGTTTCTCACCTTCTTTATCACCAACTCTGGATCACCAAAAGCAATTAGCTACTCCACTCCCAAATATTTCGATGCCTTCATTCCTAGCACAAGTGCCTCATATTCAGCAGTGTTGTTAGTGGTAGCAAATTGTAGTTTATATGATATAGTTACCATTTGCTGACTAGGAGAAAAGAGGACTACACCAACTCCTGATCCTTCTCTTGATGAGGCTCCATCAAAGTACAATTTCCAGATCTGTCCTCCCTCTAAATGCTACTCATTTATACCTTGAAAGTGTTTTTTTTCACTTATTTCAGGCTATAAATTGTTATTATCAGCAACAAGGTGTAGTATTGATGACCCCAATTCCTTTTCTTTAGCATATATGGGATGGTTTGAAGGATTATGTCGATCACTAATGATGTAGGCCATTTGGGTTTCCCTATACAACCTTCTGAATTCCCCTCCAAACACTGGGATGGTGTCATATGACATGTCCATCTGAAGGGTACATCCTAATTTTTAGACCAAGATCTGGAAAGTAGCATCCCAAATCTAGAAGGAATGTCCACAAATACAATGTCCATCACTAAGATTTTCATAGGTAGTTGGGTAAGAGAAACAACCAAGTCCTTAATTACTCCAAGGCACTTGACCTTTTTGGAATCAAAGGTGTAGAGGTCATGGTATTTCTTGGTGATCTCTAATTCCAATTCATCCATCACTTTCTTTGGCATCAAATTGTGAGAAGCCCTAGAATCTAACAAACAAGTATGCAACAATTTGTAATGTATATTGAGTGACAGGTAGAAAGGTGGTGAGTTATCATCATTTTGGTCTTGGACATGACAACCTAGATAAATAGTGGGATGTTCATCCTCAAGGTTGACTAAATCGGAAGCGAGAGGTGGTTGTAGCAGAATTTTAAAAGACTCATTATATGTTGGATTTTTCAACAATTCCAGAAGTGGGACCAGAATTTTGATTTTATTCAATTCAGATTTGAAACTGAAATAAATTGGAACTAATTCCATCTTTTTTACAGTGTTTTTGACAATTGGGGCATAATTTTGGAGTGGAAGAACCTCATTGACTTTGGCCTTCTGTTTGGTAGCTTGTTTCTCTGAATTTGATTTTTGTTTTTTTTGTTGAGGTTGTTGAACAAGGCCTTTAGACCTCAAAGGATAATTTATGTTTTGAATTTCTTGTTGTTGTTTATCATTTTCTTCATAAATTTGAACATTCTCATCATCTAAAAACAAGTAAATCCTTGACTAGTCTTCATATTCTTGCAAAGTTAAACAAGTTTACTGTGACGTTTCTTCTACAAGGTTTATTTCTTCATTTTCTTCCTCATGTTCTTGCTTCTCTTCTTCAGCAAAATTATTCAAAGGAGGTTGAACATTTTTATCATCAGCATTCCTTCTTGGGCATTGTAATATTTGTTGAGGCTGAAAAGGCCTCCTGAAGGGAGCCTAATTTCTATTTACCTCATTTTGACGCTCTAGTAGCTGGTTTGTTTTCAAGCTCTAATTTTGTCATCTTAGAGGCAATTTCCTTGATCAAATTGGACATTTGATCGATCTTTTCTTTTGATGTAAGATACTTAGAAGAAGAAGGTTTTTATTCTTTCATCTTCTTTTTGTCTTTTGCTGCCTTTTCTTCCTCCATTTTTAATTTATTAGAGGCCATGAGATTAGACTGCACTCCAATTGCAGCCTCTTACATATCCATAAATGTCTATGATTTTTCATCCCTCAACCATAAAGCAAACTCAAAATCTAGAGCATTTGCAAAAGTTATCATAGTTGTAGTTTCAGGAGGCTTAATTTCTTCAGAAATTTTCTGATAAATCTTATTACACCTCTTGGTAAAATCATCCAATGATTCATCTGGTTTCTTCTCCAGAGTTCCAAATTCTGTAATATATTAAACATAATATTTCCTATCACCCCATTTCTTCACAAAAAATTCCTCCAATTCATCAATTCCTGTTATTGAGTTTGGTGGCAAACTTCTAAACCATTTACGAGATTCCCCATCCAAGCCCGGAACAAATAGTCTTGAACGGACATCTTCATGTTCAACATTCTGATTGTCAGCATAACTATAGAAAGCCACTAAATTTTCCTTAGAAGAAACTCCTTCTCCCTCCCCGGTATATTTCGGAAGATATTTCAAGTAATCTCCTTGAGGGAGTGGATGCAACGATTAAGGAAGAGCAAGTGGTGCATATCTTGCAGTCACTATCTATTGCATCCTTGTAAGGGTAGGTTGAGCCATATTTTGTTGATGTACAGTTGATGTATGACCAGTTGATGTAGTTGTTTTGGAAATAGGAAATACAATTTGTGTATTCTGAATCTGATTTAGGACAGTAGAAAAATGGAAATCTTGAGCTGAATCTTCAGGCTTGGGGACTGAAAATAGTGGATTCTCAAAGAGATGAACATAGGATGTGTTTACTTCACCTTCTACAGAAGAATCAAATTCAAAATTTGTCTCTTCAAGGGATGAGGTTAATTCAACTTTATTTTGCTGAGCTAGGAAGTCATATAAGTTGAATGTGAGGCCTTCAAGAACACTCTCTTCTAGTGGATGAGAATAGGACGACCCAACAACTGGATTTCTAGATAAAAAATATTCTTGTTGAGGAGTGATGAAATAATATTATTCAGGATGATTTTGGAGGAAATTTAAAATGGTCTTAAAATCTTCTTCAATCAAAACATCCCTATCAAGAAAAGGTACAATTGCCAATACTTTCTCTAACTCCCCTTCAGTTAGCACAAACTCTTATGTTTCCTTATTGATACTTAATAACTTTGTTTTTTCCTCTTTGACTGAAATACTTCTTACATTAGATTTACTAATTTTAGATTTACCAATTGAGGAATGATAAAAACTTTCAGCTGAGCTTAGATCAACAACATCTACTTTATCTTCTAGAGAAGCAGTTTCGATTTTATATTTTTCAGCAAGATCTTTTGAAACTGAAACTTCTTTTTATTCTAAAGTAGATGAGGGTACCTTTTGCTTTGGAATGTATTTTTTGTGTACCTTCTTCACTAATTGAGATGTGGCTTCAATTGATTTTTGTTTTCCTTTTTCATCTTTAATGATATTCTCTGGGTCTGCAACTGGGGTCACAGTAGGTGATCTCTAATTTCTCCTTGTAGTTGGAGGTTTTGAACCCTTTTCCTCTTTGTGGAATTTTCAAGTGAACTAATTTGCAGTCTTCTTCAAGCCATCAATTATTATTCACCATTAAGAATTGACATTTAGCAATTCAAAACAAGAGACATCAGGAGAATACTTCGTTTCAAGGCCTTCATCTCCTCGCAAATGCACCAAAATATGTTGGTGTTGGAATCAGCACTTGGACTGCATCAAGCACTCGAATAGACACATCCTAAACTCTAAGGAAATTTAATGATTTGTTTTATGAGATTGGTAGGTGGTTTAAACTCTTATTCACTAAAAATATATTTCAATCAAATCCACAGTTCTACTAATGAGGGTATTGGATCATGATGTGGTAGCAAAGAGTGAGTTTGTAGCCTATGAGGAGAAGAAAATGTAAAATGAGAGAAGAAACAGTAGGTCTGCAAAGCAGAAATCTACTTAATTTGGTAGAAATTAACACATGTAGCAGTTTAACAATATTTCATCAAGAGAAAGCTATTTCTAGTCTTACAATATTCTCATTGAAATATTATAAAAGATAACTGTCATGAGTGTGCAATTTACACTATTATTATATATATATTACCAAGAAGGCTCACTATGTGAGACTAACAAAAAATGATAAAACACATGAACATGTCAAGAGACTAATAAAAACTCATAACAACATGAGGAATTGCAAACTGCAACTAAAGATAATAAGATATGGAAACACAAGTAGAAATTGACAATACACATACCAGATGGTAATAAGTCCTCAGAATTTTATGTCTATTTGATTCAATAAAAATAGTATTGATCATATGAGTTAATATTATAAAACCACGAACCCTTACTTCATAGTAGTTTGTCACATATATACAAAAATATAAAACTGTCATCCCCACAAAAGGAGTAAATATGTTCCTAAAATTTATTTCCATCTCGTGCAAGAGATGAGGCTTATCCAAAAACTTGAATACAAAGTGCTATTACTTAATCAAAATAAAAAACATCAAGGCTAATAATTCGAAGTGGTTGTATTATATGGCAATCTATAGGAAGACACCTCCTCCGTTCTAGTGCAACCAACTCCAAAAAAAGTGTAAACAGTAGTGAAAGTGATGTGTGGTTGTTCCTCGAATGCTGCCTAGTGCCTCGCAGAAATGTGCTAGTGCTGAGAGTAATGGTAGAAATATGTTTCAGAGAAACTCTGTCATTGTTCCTTTCCTTTGGTTTCTTGTTGGTCATGATAGGGATGGAGGTGGCTTGTAATATTCCTAAATTAGCATGCAGCTAATTTGAGACAACGTAGTTTTGGAGGAGTAGTCTTTGCATGGAAATAACATCATAAATGGGAGGGACCCATGGTGAGGAATCTCATCAATTATATAATGGAGGGGATGGCAGCCTTATGGGACATGGAGAATATTGTTTATTTTTTAGTCTTATGACTTATTGCATGCTTCAACTGTTTAGCTGGGTTTGTTGTACTTTTTAGTACAAGGGTATTCTCATGCATGAATTCCCTACTCTTTCTTGGAGGACTTGTTGAAGAAATCTGAGAGGAGGATTCTGGGCTTCATTTCCACCATTCAACATTGGGCCAAGCAGTCACCTACAACCACAATGTAGTCTCTTAGAGTAACTGCATTATTTTTCATGGTGTTGCAGTGGAAGGGTCCAAACCCCTGATTGTGAGCTAGTTTCCTAGTGAAAGAATCACCCTTTCACCCGGAGGGCTAGTAAGGAGGAGCTACAACCATTTCTTTGTCTTCCCAGCCCTATTTATGTAGAGCTTCAGTTATACAGAGTGATTCAGCCACATATATGCAGTATATACTTTTGTATTTCATGCCTATCAAGAAACCCTTGCCGAGTTATCTTGGAACTGTGTAAAAGAGACTAGATCTCAGATTTTCAGCTCTCTTGAGTAATATATCAGCAAATCCATTTGTCTCTCAATTTATATAGTATAAACCCTCATTAAATTGCGTTGTTACTTTCTTCATAATTTCTATGTTGCAGCAGTCATGGGGTTGCAGTGTTTTTGGGTTGTTCTGGGCTTGGGAGGCTTATTTAACTAATCAAAAATGATTTTTTTTCTGATCTCCTTGCACATTTCGTTGCTATTATGTATAAAATAATGGATCCATGGGATGTTATTGACTATTATAACACAATTTTCTGAAAAATGCATTTTTGGTGCCTATGTTGCTGATTTTCCCATTTGGGAATATTACAGTGGTATCAAAGCTCTGATCTCGGCTTAGCCTGTGTACTTCAGCCATTATGTCATCTAATGAGGCTCCTCATGGGATGGAGAAGATCTATAGAAGACATCAAGGTAAAACCTTATTATCAGGAGGGAAGGAGTTCTCAAAACTTCTTCTTCAAACTCTACAATGTATTAGAAAAGACATTAAAGAGATGAGGAGGGAAATACATGGAGATCCCTTAAAAATATTTGTACATGAGGAAAGCTTCAGTTCCTCATATTATGGGTGTGAGAATTCAGCCACACCATCATATTTAAAATGCTCTACCAGGCCTATGTTCATAGCAAGTGAGATGGAGGAAGGAAATGTGCCAAAGAAGGAGAATCTCGGTGATTATTTGCAAGTGTATGAATCTCAATCTAAGAGGTTCAAATATCACCTAAACTTCCAAGGGTTTTGCAAGATCAAGGAGGATAAAAGACCTAGAAACCATGATAAAAGCACAAGGTGCAAGTAGAATGATGAGGGTAGATTCTTCCTATCTACTTTTTATGGGTCACCTAAATGTTCAGCTAGAGTTTGGGTGGAAAAGCTAGACACCTATTTGCAGCACCACCAAATTTCAGAAGATGAGGCCATTAGAGTTGCAGCACTGCATATTGAAGGTAAGGCTTATGCTTGTTGTTTATTTGAATCCTTTTCATTAAAAAATGAAAATACATCTACTTATGCAAAGTTCACTAGGAGAATGGTGGAAAGGTTTGATGAAAAACAACCTGAAACATCTTTGGTTGAGCTAATCAAGCCCAAACAAACAAAACCTTTGCATGGAATGGAAGGATCTATAAACCCCACTCCATTTCAGAAAACTATTGAGGGGAATGAAATTTTGCATAATACCTTGCTAGAGGCAAGATCCCTATTTCATAAATAACACTCTTCTGAAAAATAGGATATGGAGATCTCTTTTTCAAAAGGGGATCCTCTTATTGATGATAAGGTAACTTCCATTGATGTTGAAGAGGAAGATAACGCTGGAGGTAACAACGTTGTCACAACAGGAGCATATTTAGTACTTCAAGAAGAGGGAGATGGAGAACTTGCTCTAATGAGAAGAGTTCTTGTATGTACACAAGAAATTTCAAAGAGTCTCACATGTGGATATCAAGGCACAGTCCATGAGCGTGCTATCATTGATAGATTGTGAGACCTTGAATATGAAAGAAGAGGATATGGAGAAGGATCATCATCATATGACTAGGAGCACACACCCCTATCTATTTCAGAAGATTGATGCACAGAAGAGGCAGACTGATTTGTGCAGTGAGAGCAAGGACAAAGCAGTCCACTCATGTATGCAGTCTACTTTTGACATTTATTTCTCATTACATTGAGACATTCCACTTGGGAAACCACCAGATCAGGAGATGATGGGAGATGCTTCACATCTAGTTGCACCACTCATTGATTCCAAAGGGGTGAGCACCTTAGGAGGTTTTGACACAGCATAAAGAGTCTAGGGTAGGCTCAAGGAGGAGGGATACATTCTCCCAATATCAGTATTACCCACTCTCACCCAACATCTTGCATTGAGAGAAGATGTTTCTGGGATGGATGGCACCATCAGGGTGCAAGGAGACCACTCCATGGATTTGGAGAATCAAAAGATACTTCCACATTGGAAGGACTCTTCCATATGTGGTAGGAGTTGGTGGCCACACATGTGTACATTGGCCAAGTTCAGAAAGTTTTTGATGGGTGATAGATTTTTAAGGAAGGCTAGCCTCCAAGAATTCCACCTTCTCTAGAGCATGAGCAACTGCAAGAGGAGCAGCAGAGGAAATATTGCAGCATCCCAATGTATGACTTTGGCATGGGAAATGTCAAAGAAGAGAGCAACAACATGACAGGTGCTTCACATGATAGATCAGCAGCGTTGTCATTGTTGAGTATTGACCCTTATTAGAGGTCCCAGCTATTAGTGGAATACTCCAAGGATCTTTTTACATGCAAAGTTCTTGATGACCAGCTATCTGATGGGAGATATGTAGTGTTAGATGGGGTAATCTATTTTCAAAGTATAATCTTCTTTACTAGAGTCTCTAAGCTCAAGGAGAAGCCATTAGATGCATCATATGAAGGGTTTCTCTCCAAACCCACTGGTTTTATAAGAGCATACCGTACTATCTTGGAGGGATTCATTTGGGAAGGCTTCAAAGAGGAGATGCACCATCATATGAGGAGATGTATGGATTATTTGGAGGGTGAGGAGATACATGACCTTTTGGTTGAGTTATCACAACCACTTCCTTTCTCATTGAGAGTGAGAGGAGGCCCATCTATGAGCCACCTTACAAGCTTGAACCAAGTACATGGTAAAGATTGTATTTCTGTACATCATGATTCATTTACTATGTATTTGAATTTCCTTACCATTCATGTCCAGGGAATTGCTTCAAGACGGGGTACTCTTTCTTCTAGAATTCATGGTCTACTTGAGAACATAAGCAGCATTGATGATGACCACTCCCTATGAGATCTTGGGGAGATGATAACTTATGCATGGTATGCTCAATTTGCACCATACACCATACATCTTCTTCAAGCTTGTGAGAAGATTACGGCAGCAAGTAAGTGGTTGGATGGCAACTTATCACATCATGTTTTGAGGCAGCAAGAAGAAGAACAACGTTGGTCTCACTTAAAGGAATATTATCACCATCCAACATGCTACATGACACATAGTCCATTTTTATTTTGGGTTCCATATGGTAATGATACTCTATTCACTATATGTAGGATGGATTGGGCAAGAGTTATTCTTGGAACCAAAGAATGGGACCATGAGATTCCAAGTGCATTTTGGCTCCTTAATGACCATATCATTGCAACCCAAGATTAGCATTTCCATATCTATCATAAATGGAGAGACAGATAGTGTGATTTGAACAAAATCATTTCTCATTTTCAGCCATGCGGCCCCTATACATTGCAGAGCTAGGGAATTGATGATTGTTTAAATGAGCTACCAAGGATGGCTCATTTTGTTTGGATGATAGCATGGATATTGGAGTTTCTCGTTGAGATTTGGGCACCTAAAATTTACCATCTCTTATGCCTTAAGGATGCCTATGGACAGCCTATAACTCTTTCCATATATCTCCCAATTTTTCATAATGACAGCTATTTGGTTTATTTACCAAAGGCTAACTTGAATGTTTGGGAGGAGACATATCCATTGGATATTTTGCAGTACCCTTGCAGTTGCTTGAGGACAAGCAACATTTGGGAGAGGAAGATTGTAATATTCCTAAATTAGCATGCAGCTAATTTGAATATTGATTTTTCCCTTGACATCTAGTTAGATGAATAAATGGGTAAGGAGGCCCATAAATCTCTTTAGTAGGCATAAAATCCCTCTTAATGTGAAAAGGGATCATATTCATAGTTGGATAAAGCACCGTCATGTGTGAATAGGGGCTAATGCATGTGGACAAGGTCAAGTTTGACCAAGTCAATAGCGCTGGTATGGAGGGAGTGAATCATCAATAGAGACAACCCAGTGTGAGTGTGGATCAGTTTAGATAGTCAGAATAAAACCACCTTGGGTGTGAAAGGAGACAATTCATGTAGACTAATTGTTCACCAAATCAAACAGCGCTGTAAATAATAAAGTGGAGCTTCTGGAGACAACGTATTTTTGGAGGAGGAGTCTTTGCATGGAAATAACCCCATAAATGGGAGGGACCCATGGTGAGGAAGCTCATCAATTATATAATGGAGGGGATGGAAGCCTTATGGGACATGGATAATATTTTTTATGTTTGATTCTTATGACTTATTGCATTCTTCAGCTGTTTAGATGGGTTTGTTGTACTATTTAGTACAAGGGTATTCTCATGCGGGAATAACCCTCTCTTTCTTGGAGGACTTGTTGAGGAAATCTGAGAGGAGGATTCTCGACTTCATTTCCACCATCCATCATTGGGCCAAGAAATCACCTACAACCACAGTGTAGTCTCTTGGAGGAACTGCGTTATTTTTCATGGTGTTGTAGTGGAAGGATCCAAACCCCTGATTATGAGCTAGTTTCCTAGTGAAAGGATCAGCCTTTCACTCGGAGAGCTAGTAAGGAGGAGCTACAGCCATTTCTTTGTCTTCCCAGCCCTATTTATGTATAGCTTTAGTTATACAGTGTGATTCAGCCACAGATATGTAGTATATACTTTTGTATTTCATGCCTATCAAGAAACCCTTGCCGGGTTATCTTGGAACTGTGTAAAAGAGACTATATCTTAGTTTTTCAGCTCTCTTGAGTAATATATTAGTATATCTATTTGTATCTCTATTTATATATTATAAACCCTCATTAAACTGCGTTGTTACTTGCTTCATAATTTCTGTGTTGCAGTAGTCATGGGGTTGCAGTGTTTTTGGGCTATTCTGGGCTTGGGAGGCTTGTTTAACTAAGCAAAAATGATTTTTTTCTGATCTCCTTGCATATTTGGTTGCTATTATGTATAAAATAATGGATCCATGGGCTGTTATTGAATATTATACGAAAATTTTCTAAAAAATGCATTTTTGGTGCCCATATTGTTGATTTTCCCATTTGGGAATATTAAACAGATTAACAGAAATAGCGGAGTTTCATTTTATTAGTGAGAGATATTATTAAATAAATGATGAGAGGGAGGATAAAATCCCTTTATACATATATCGCAATCACAGATCAGGGTCAGAACGTTTAAACATAAGACAGAAGCGAGAGGGAACACGATTTGCGATGGGGGTGATGACAAGGCAAGGAGGTGGGCCGCTTGAAAATAAAAAATCGGGAGTTTTGTTATGATAAATGGGAGGTAAGTGTTAAAAATTGTGAAGTTCAATGTGCAATAAGAGGAGGGTGATGTGGCAGGGAAGGTGGGGCCTAAACAATACCGCAAATCATGAATCGAGAGTTTTGTTATGAGGAACGGGAGTTAAAGGTTAAGATTTGTGAAGTGAAATGTGCGATAAGAATGGAAGGTGGGGCCCATTTACGTCGCAATCGGGGAATTGGGAGTTTTGTAGGATACGGGAATTGTAACGTGAATGAAAGTTAAAACTGCGATAAGTCGATTGCGATGAAATGGTAAGGGGCCCACAATGTTATTAAGCACGATAAGTTATATCATATGATATATGATACTACCAAGTTTTGCTATGGTGTGGGTAGAGCTGTGATAAAAGAAATATATGGTAAGTTTAAAAGGAAATATGATATGCCTGTTAGTGGGTGGGCGGAGCTGCTTTTTAACTATAAAAAAATGGATTTTAATATTTAAAAATGGGGTTTGAAAGAAATGAAACACTAGACTTTGGGTTTTCATAAAAATGAAAGGCAAAAGAGGGAAAATGAAATGAATGAAGGTAGAAATGAAATTTTCTCACCACTACAATTTGATAGCGACACTTTCATCTTACAACCGAATTGAAAATTCAGATTGATTCCTTGGAGAATGATGACCATACTTTGAAAATATTTGAAAAATTGCAGTGCTAACAGGTTGGACAACTTAAGATGATACCCCTCTTCCATAAGCCTTTCACAAAATCTCAAACACTAAGCTCTATCAAAGCACCTTCGGGCTAATGGCAAAGCATTGATTTCATGCATGGTGAAGGTTTGTAGCCCGAGGTGGCACCCTCCTTTGAAGTTCTTCTTGTCACTTTCCATTGTGTTTGTCACTTTTATGATGTGTTCACAATGTAATTATGCCAAGAAATAAACTGGTTTGGAGGTTTTCTGAGCCAAAAACCAAAATCTGCCTCTCCTCCATAAGCGTAACAAGCATGTACAAAAGTGTAACAAGGGAGGCAAATGCATAAGAAGGGCTCACGGAAATGTAACAAGGGAATTGCCAAAAATCTGCAAAAAATGGGCTTAAAGATGGATCCATATATCTCTAACCATAAATTAAAAAAAAAAACTAAGAGAGGTTTTTATTATTTGGCATGTTATGAACAAAACCCTCCTCCATTTGTAGAAAATACTTTCCCATTTTCTCATAATCCAAGTTTGAAGTTGATCACTCAAAATTTGTAGAAGTGTAGTGCACTTTGAGCAGAAGCGTAGTGCCTACTTTGAGAGAGATTTTGGAGGCCTTCCCAAAGGAGTTTGGGGCTGCAAGTGGTATGATTGGAAATCTTAGGATGTCTACTATAGAATGGAGTCATCAAGCACTACAAACTGGTTAGATCCCTATATTACTAGTATAGTCCCTTATTGTGTTAGTGTAGCCCCAATATTGTTATTTTTATACCCCTGTAGTCCCCATATTGTTATTATTGTGCCCCATAAAAACCCACTATTATTATTGTTGTGCCCTTAAATTATTATTATTAGGTTGGCTAGGATTATATTGTGACCCCATGGACTCATATATATATATATATATATAAAAGAAGTTTTTTCATTTGAATCATCCAAGAATTGTTCATTTATGTAATGTAAAGGAGGTTGCCCCCTCGAAGTGGCTCATTTCTAAGGCGTTTATCTCTATTTTCTTCTATTTTTGGAGCTGGTTTCGTAACATTTGGTGTTAGAGCTTTGGATTCTAGGGTTTCACTGCTTTAAACAGGTCATCGTCAAATTTTCGCTATAGCTTTCTTTCTACGAAGGTTCAGATGATAATAAAAAAATCCATTTGCGAACAAATCCTGAGGAAACTCATGTAAAAAGTTTAGATCTTGGTTCGCAATATTTTTGGAGATATCATTTGTGGAAGTTAGGGATTTTCAGGCTCCCAAATTTCATCTAAAAGAGGCGACCTTGAGAAAATCGTCGTAACTCTCTCTCTAAGCATTGGATTGGAATTTTGTAAAAAGTAGGTGAAAATGCACGGACTATAGTTACCTGTGTATAAATTTTAGAGCCAAAGGAGGAAACAGTATTCCAAGGGCATATTGAAGCATAGATACTAGTATTGAGTTATATAATTCCTCTCAAAAATAATTCCACACCCATTAAGCCCTCCTAAAGCTCTACTATGACGCATGAAGAGGTATAATTGCAGTATGATATATCAAAATTATGGTACCAAATGCAAAATTTTCGATCTTACAAAGATAAATAAAAGATGACATAGATGGTTTAAAAGCAAAAATGAAGGCTAAGTTGGACAGTTTGAAGGATCAAATGAAAGCTAATATGGATGATAAAGTAGTGGAGGATCACATCGAGCATCAACAAAAAGTTCTCCAACTCTCAAAGGATAACCTAACTTTGGTGCAGAATCGAATGAAACAACAGGAAGATCAACATCACAAAAAAAGAAGTTCTGAAGCAGTCACAGAAACAAGAACTAGACAACTACGAAATCGATCAATTTCAGCATATGTCAGCAAGTGGAAGAACTTACCTGTTGAATATTCCACATGGGAGGATGATAATTTTATACAGAAGCATCAAGAAATAATCAAGCGTTGAGGAAAACATGTGTTTGAAGGAGAGGGGCATGTTAGGTCCCTATATTACTAGTATAATCCCTTATTATGTTAGTGTAGCCCCATTATTGTTATTTTTATACCCATGTAGTCCCCATATTGTTATTATTTTTCCCCATAAAACCCCACTATTTTAATGTTGTGAAACCAGCTCCAAAAATAGAAGAAAAGAGATATCGATGCCTTATAAATCAGCCACTTCGAGGGGCAAACCTCTAATACATTACATAAATGAACAATTCTTGGATGCTACAAATGACCAAAACCTCCTTCTATATATAGGAGTCCATGGGGCCATAATATAGTCCTAGCCGACGTAACAATAATAATTTAAGGGCACAATAATAACAATATTGGGGTTACAGGGGTACAACAATAACAATAAGGGGGCTATACTAATAACAATAAGGGACTAAACTAGTAATATAGGGACCTAACATGCTCCTCTACTTCAAAAAAGTGTTGTCCTCAACGCTTGAGTAGCTCTAGGAGCTTCTGTATAAAATTCTCATCCTCCCATGTAGAATCTTCAGTGGGTAAGTTCTTCCACTTGATGAGATACTCTGAAATTAATCGATTTTGTAGTTGTTGAGTTCTTGTTTCTGTGACCGCTTCAGGTTTCAATATGATTTTTCCTTCCTCATTAAGTTTTGGAAATATTGTTTGAACTGGAATATTTTCACCTATAACCTTCTTTAAGCATGAAACATGGAAAACTGGATGCACTCGTGAAGAAGGAGGAAGCTCCAATTTGTATGCCATAGTACCAATATTTTGCAACACCTTGTAAGGACCATAGTACTTTGGCGATAATTTATTATCCTTCTTAGCTTGCTTGAGGGACATTTTTTTGTATGGTTGTGGTCGTAAAAATACCCAGTCTCCTACATCAAAACTTCTCTCGCTGTGATATTGATCTGCCTATTGTTTCATTCAATTTTGTGCCAAATTTAGGTTATCCTTTAAGAGTTGGAGAACTTCTTGTTGATGCTTGATGTGATCTTCCACTGCTTGAACCTGATAATTTTCTCTTAAATATGATGTGATGGACGGTGGATGATATCCATAAAGTGCCATAAATGAGGTCATTTTTGTTGCAGTATGGAAGGAAGTGTTATACCGCCATTTAGCGAGAGGTAACCACTTGACCCATTTTGTTTGTTTATCAGATACAAAACAACGAAGATATCCTTTGAAACATTTATTCACTATCTCAATTTGACCATCGGATTGAGGATGATAAGATGAGCTATGAGCTAGTTCAATACCCAAACAAGAAAATAACTCTGCCCAAAAATTTCCAGTAAAAATGGGATCTCTCTCACTCACAATAATCTTTGGGTTTCCATGTAGTTTTTGAAATGTGTCCATAAATTTAGTTGCAATTGTACTTGATTTAAATGGATGAGATAATGCACAAAAGTGTTCATACTTGGTAAGTCTATCAACTACCACCATGATGACACTCTTTCCTTCGGACTTGGGTAAACCTGTGATAAAATCCATTGAAATCTCCTCCCAACATTGACTTGGAATGGATAAAGGTTGTAGAAGACCCGAGGTCTTAATTGTCTCAACTTTATTTTGCTGGCAAACCAAACATTCCACTACAAACTTTTGAATATCAGATTTAAGGCCATCCCAAAAAAATTATTTCTTCACCCTATGGTAAGTTTTTAAAAATCCTGAGTGACCTCCTAAAGGAGAAGTGTGCAATTCCAAAATAATCTTTTGTTTTAGTTGGGAACTCTTACAAAGATATAAGTGATATTTGTACCATAAAGAATCATTTTTCCAACTAAATGTATCAGATTTACTAGGATCTTGCTGCAAATTTTGAATGAGTGTCCACACTTCTTCGTCCTTCTTCCATTCATCCCTTGCTTCGGTTATCCAATTCGGTTGGATAATAAAAATGGCACAAAGCAATGCTTCCAACTCTTCATTCTTTCTTGAGAGTGCATCTGCAACAACATTTAGCTTCCCTTTTTTGTATATTATTTCAAAGTCATAACCCAACATCTTTGTGACCTATTTTTGCTGCTCTTCTGAAGATAGTCTTTGTTCCAAAAAGTTTTTAAGACTATCATGATCAGTTTTTACCTTGAAGTGTCTTCCCATTAGGTAAGGTCTCCATTTCTTTAGTGCATGTAGTATTCCTAACATTTCCTTTTCATAAATGGCTTTCTGTAAATACTTTCCTTTGATTGGACGACTTTCAAAAGCAATGGGTCTTCCTTCTTGCATTAAAACAACACCAATTCCATTTCCTGAGGCATCACATTCCACAATAAAGGTTTTTGTCAAATCCGGCATAGCTAAGACCGGTGTTAGGCACATTGCCTCTTTAAGATGTTCAAAGGCCTTAGTTGCTTCAGGATTCCATGAAAATGCATCTTTCTTCAATAATGTTGTTAGAGGTGCTGCTATTCTCCCATAATTCTTAACAAAATTGTGATAATACCTTCTTAACCCAAGAAATCCTCGCAACTTATTTATGGTTGTGGGGACTTTCCATTCCTTAATGGCTTTAATTTTGTTAAGGTCTACCTTAACACCCTCGTGGGATATAATATGACCCAGATATTCCACCTCTTTTACTCCAAAGAAACATTTGGATGATTTTGCATATAATTTTTTCTCCTGCAATAGTTTGAGCACCCTGTCAACATGTTGAACATGATCCTTCCAAGACCTGTTGTAGATTAGTATATCATCAAAAAAAACTAGCAAAAATTTTCTAAGGGTTTGAAAATGGAATTCATCAACCCTTGAAATGTAGAAGGTGCATTGGTAAGGCCAAAAGGCATGACCAAAAATTCATAATGACCCTCATGAGTTCGAAATGTTGTTTTTGGAATATCTTCAGTCTTCATTCTAATTTGATGATATCCTGAACGAAGATCCAGCTTGGTAAAATAAATTTCTCCATGTAATTCATCCAATAATTCATCAATCACAGGAATGGGAAATTTATCTTTAATGGTGAGCTTATTGAGCTCCCTATAATCAGGACACATGCGCCATGATCCATCCTTCTTGTGTACCAATACTACAGGAGCAGAGAAAGAACTTTGACTAGGTTGAATTATACCCGCCTCTAACATTTCTGCAATCATACGTTCAATTTCTCTCTTTTGAAAGTAAGGATATCTATAAGGCCTGATGTTTGGAGGAACACTTCCTGGAATCAAATGAATAGCATGATCATGATCACGAATAGGTGGGAGTCCTTTGGGAGTTTCAAACACCTTGGAATGATTGTCCAAGACTTTTTGGAGATCTACAGAAATAGATGATTTTGATGTTGGAACTTCTAGTGAGCATAATTTTGAAATTACACCTCGTTGTTCTTTCTTCAGAAGATTTGTCATGACATTATAGCTTATTATCTTTCCCAGCTTCCCTGCAATACCCCGTAATTCAAATTCCTTTCCTTATGAAAAAAATTTCAAGAAAAGTTCTTGAAAATTAAAAGCTACCGTCCCCAAAGATTGTAACCAATCCTAGTACAACATCAGCGCCTCCCATTGGAATAGAAAGAATTGGACTATTCAATACATATTCCCTCATGGTTAGCTTGATATTATATCATTTTCTAGAGCAATTTAAATTTCCTCCATTTGCAACTATCACTTGACATTCCGGTGTTGGGTATAAGAAACAATTCAATTCATTGGCTAGCTTACAATGAATAAAATTATGGGTACTACCCGAATCAATCAACACTATTACCTTTTTCTTCTTGATAAGTCCTTCTATCTTGAGAGTTTGAGTGGTAATTCCTACCAATGCATTACAAGGTATGGTTGGACTCATTTCTTCTTTTCTAGAATTGGTTCCTGGTGTATATCCTCTTCTTTTGAAGCTTCTTCTTCACTTTCTTCCTCCTCTTCACAATCTATGTAAAATAATTTCTTCGCAGCACACTTATGACCTTTAGTGTATTTTCTATCACAACTGTAGCAAATCCCTTTTGCTCTTTTTTCTTCCAATTGTTTTGGTCTCAACCTTGTAGGTTGTGGAAGTCTAGGAGTAGGAACACTTCCATATTTATATATGTGAGTGGTAGGCTTCCTTGTCGGCATAATTTTACATTCAATTTTTCTTGCCAACCTAAATGCCTTCTCCAATGAATCAGGTTCCCAAATGCGAACTTCATGTTGGATGTTATCCTTTAAATTCCCTATGAAGACATCAATCCTATGTTCCTTTGGAATATTAGTTACCCTTATATTCAATTTTTGGATGTCCTCAATATGCTCCACCACTGAACCTTTTTTTTTTAGATTTATCAATTGGCTAAAGAAGGTGTTGCTCTTTGTATCTTCATAATGTGTTATCATTGCCTCCGTAAAAATTGAACAAGTGACAATTTTTTTACAAGAGAAAAGCCATTGATACCATACAAATGTATTATGTTCTAAATGTAAAGTTGCAATGCGTATCTTTTGTGTGTTTTGCACATTATTGAGATCAAAATATTGCTCCATCTATAGTATCCATGTTACGGGATCCTTGCCATAAAACTTCCTCATGTCCATCTTTGGAATATGGTGGTTCTTCCATCCAACATTAGAGTTTATGAAATCACGATTAACATCTATTTTTTTCTCATCATGAGTTTCTTCGACTATCTTTTCGCCATTAGGAATCATTTCTTGTATCAATTTTGTCAAACCTTCCATGTCTTCTTTAGATCATTCTTAATGTTTTCCATGTTGTCTTTCAATTTTTCTTCCATGTCCTCCATCTTAGCTTCCATGCCATCCATATTAGCTTCCACATATTTCTTCAAACCATCCACATTATTCTTCAAACCATCCATCTTTGCTTCCATGCCTTTCTTAAAAACTTCCATTTCATTTTTTGTTGCTCTTTGCGAGAGCGAAATTCGGTGCACTTGCTCTTGTAATTTTGATAGATCATCTTGCAATTCTTCATCTCCATGAGTCATAGTAGAGCCTTCTGAAGGATTAATTGGTGTTGAATTATTTTTATGGGGCATCTTTTAGAACCCAATACTGATATCTATTCTACAATATGCCCTTGGAATCAATTCAAATTGATTCTTCAAACAAGACTTATGCAATTCGGAAAAAAATACACACCTTTTTCTTGCTTTTTAGGAGCTCGATATTGAAAGCTGAATTATCTAAGCGATTGCGGATCTTGATATACGAAATAGGGCCATGATGTGTCCCTTTGCTTTGATTCCTCTTTCGATTTCCATAGGTCGACACAGTTGGATTCTTCTGAGAACAGCGATGCCTTGTCAATCGCCACAATGACCTAATTATGGACTAATTCAGTAGAGAGAAATTGTACGACTTTCCACGTGTCACTATTTCCTTCCTCGGCTCTGAAATTGATAGAAAAGAAGATACAGTCTGTGTACTTGCAGCCACTCTTTAAAAAATTCCAATCTGATTCTTAGAGAGAGAGTTATGAATATTTTTCCACGATCACCTCTTTGATATGAAATTCGGGAGCCTGAAAAAGCCCTAACTTCCACAGATCCTACCTCCCAAAATAATGTGAATCAATATCTGAAATTTTTCCATGACATTCCTCGGGATTGCAGCTTCGCTCTGTGAAAATTTCAGCTTCTAAACCCTCTTAGAAAAAGAGTTATAGTGAAAATTCCGCGATGACCTTTTTAGGTTAAAGTCAAGAGCCTGCAAAAATCCCTAACTTCCATAGAGCATATCTCCAAAAATATTGCGAACCAAGCTCTTTTTTGAAAAATTTTCTTAGTATTTTGGCTTCGCCCTCTAAAATTTTAAGCTTCTTAACCTTCATATAAGAAAATTTATAGCGAAAATTCCACAATGACCTGTTTGGAGCAGTGAAACCCTAGAATCCAAAGCTCTGATACCAAATGTTGTGAAACCAGCTCCAAAAATAGAAGGAAAGAAAGATCAACACCTTATAAATCAACCAATTTGAGGGGGAAACCTCCAATACATTACATAAGTTAACAATTCTTTGTTGGGAAAAATACTGAGAGGGGGGGTGAATCGATGGTAGAAGCGGAACAATCAAACTTTTTCTTTTTCCTTTCTAAAAACCCATACGCTACTTTACTAAAGGAAACTAGCATATATACGCGGATATCCTTTACAGAACTCACGTATGTTCAGAGATCTAATTATGTGTTTTGAATCTTAACTCAGATCATTGCATTATTCATTCATAAGATATTTCAGAAATAGTAAACAGGTGCAGACAGAACAGAATAATCATCACACATATGCAACACACATGAACACCAGGATTTTTAGGTGGAAACCCAATTCGGGAGAAAACCACCGCTGTCGTTGTTTCAACCTTCAAAATTTATTATTAAGAAAACTTCTTACAATCATGTACTGGTGCAGACTCAAACCAGCACGCAGGCACCCACCTGCAGAAGGCTACAACCTTCTCTCGTTTACCAGCCTCTCCTGGAAGGGAGCTACAACCCCCTGCACTCGTTTACCAGCCTCTCCTAGAAGGGAGCTGCTACCCCCTGATAACTTCTACTGGCAGAAAGCTTCCACTTTCATACTGAAGGCTTCAACCCTTAGATCCACTGCATACCACGTTTCATCAATTTTCAAACTGGATCAAACAGCTCCAACACAACCCTTTACTTGTCAATAAACAACCTTTGCCCAAAGCATCAAACAGAACAGTGAAACCACTGTAACCAGAATATCAGATACAACCCAGACTTCAGAATAGATATGCCGAAACACATTCAACCTTCAACTACCATTAGATCAGAAACCATACGCACTTTTATCTAATCAGCCCCGCGTATATACGCACTTTCTAGAAGACGAACCCGCGTATACTTCAGTACATTTTCCATAGAAAACCCTAACTGCGCATACGCGCTTTTATTTCCACAGACCCGCGTATACACGCGCTTTTCATGAAACGAACCTGCATATAGATCTATAAAAGATAAATTTTGCAGTACAGACCAGATCTATAAACTTACCTAGATTTCTTCAATCTCTTCAACAGGATTGCGCCAGGTCTTCTTCACTTCTTTTCAGATCATCCTTGACATTCACCATTTCTAGATCTAGAGATCTTGCGCCTTCATCATGTTCATAGGAGCATCATAGATTCAGATCTATCAATTAGGAACAGGGTTCACCCATACAGATATACTTCAGAGTGAAATATTCATCAAAGCCCAGACACATGCCCACCCCATGCACAATGATTTTCTTCTTCTTATATAGGTTTACCCTTTTTCAATACCATGAGCCAAAACCACATCTCATCCGATGGTATTCCTGGACGGGATCAAATAGACAACCCAGTGCTCAATACAATGGGTCAATACCATGGTAGTAACCCTTGGATTTACAATTTAGAGCGCAATTGAGCATATGCAACTTGGCATGTACTTTTCCGCGTGCATACGCTACTTCTCCTAGACAAACCCGCGTATGCCTTAAGACACACACTTTTCATCATTATTCTTGCACATGCAGATATTTATTTTTCTGGTACTTCTGCCCTTCTTGTAGAACATCAGATTTACATCATTATTGCATTAAGAACAACTTCATTAAGTAGGTTGCCATCATCTTCATCAAGTGGGTTGCCATCAAGGACAACACCTTGCATCATATTGCCAACAATCTCCCCCTTTGGACTTGATGGCAACTACGAAGGTGTTTGATCACCACAACAGATAGATACATTGATTATAATCATTACACAATAACCATGTTACTCTCCCCTTATTCAAACACCATGTCACTCTCCCCCTTTGACATCAAGGGAAAAGGGCGGATCAAAACCAACACAAGGTTTTTCTCCTCATGAAGAAGGAAGCACTCTGCAGATCTGATGTGCACTGAAGTTACCATGCTCCCCCTGAGTTCATGTTGAAAGTTCAAACATATTTTTCAATGAAGTACATGACTCTATGACCTTCCTATCACCAAGGACGCATACATACATCAAAGATCCAACCAAGTGGATTTACATAAGAGACTCAAATACCCAACCAAAAAGGGTTTACACATTTTGACTCAACTACCCAACCAAGTGGGTTTACAAATTTGAACAAGTCCTTACATGACTGAATATTACAATTTTACATCATAGGTCTCAACATGACCTTTTTCATCAAATTAAAAATATGACCTTTTATGACCAATATCAGAAAGACCTCAAGAGAGATCGAATTTCAGAATCATAAGCCAACAATGCATAATACCCAGCAAGGCTATTGCTCCCCCTGAACCTGTACATCAATTTACTCCTTCATCTCCCTCTTAGCTTGTGCATCGTGAACACTTTTCAACAGAAGATCATCAAGGCATCTTTACCCAATATCAACGAATGAGACAGAAATATAAGAGATAAAACTTCACCAGAGATACCATACAGCATCAGAGATATCAAACAGTGCTGCAGATGTGATGTAAAATGCTGACCCTAACCAAAAAATGTCAGCAACTGACCATACGCAGATTTCTGTGGATAAACTCGCGTATATACGTGATAGTCTTTCAGGAAACCCGCGTATCCAATTCGATCTTCTAAATTTAAGCAGTTCTGATTTTCTTCACATCAGAGACTACTCCCAGCTTCTGTCTGAGATATTCGAATGCTTCCCTGGGCAGAGGTTTGGTAAATATATCAGCAACTTGTTCTTTGGAGGGAACATACTCCAACTTCACCTTTTGTTCAAGCACTTGTTCACGTAAGAAGTGATACTTGATGGGAATGTGCTTGGTCTTGGAATGCATAACGGGATTCTTTGAGATACTGATGGCACTTGTATTATCACACATAATGGAGATAGGAGGTGAACATTTGATTTGAATGTCTTGTAAGGTTTGCATCATCCAAAGAAGTTGAGTGCAACATGATGCGGCAGCCACATATTCTGCTTCTGTTGTAGATAAGGCAATGGAGCTTTGCTTCTTGCTGAACCAAGATACCAACCGGGGCCCCATATAGAATGCACCACCACTAGTGCTTTTCCGATCATCAACATTTCCAGCCCAATCTGCATCCGTGTAAGCATGAAGAGTAAGATCAGCATTCTTTGGATACCATAGTCCAAAGTCTTGAGTTCCTTGTAGATATTTGAATATTCTTTTGACAGCCTGAAGTTGAGACTCTTTTGGATTAGCTTGGAATCGTCCAACAATCCCAGCTGCATGCATAATGTCTGGTCTAGTCCTAGTGAGATAAAGTAGGCTTCCTATCATTGATCTGTATTTTGGTTGATTCACAGCGGGAGAATCATCATGAGAACTGAGGTTACATCCGGTTATCATTGGTGTACTTACAGGTTTGCATTCTTCCATGCCATACTTCTTCAAAATTTGCTTAAGATATTTTTCTTGTGATAAGAATATTCCATCTGTAGTTTGATGCACTTGCAACCCAAGAAAGAATGTTAGTTCTCCAAGTAAGGACATTTCAAATTCTTGCTGCATGACAGAAGTAAATTTCTTACTCATAGATTCTTCATTACTCCCAAAAATGATGTCATCAACATATGCAACCACAATCAATAGTTTATCATTTTCAACCTTTGTGTATAAGTTGCTATCAGCAGACCCCTTTGAAAATCCTTGTTGATGAAGATATTTGTCAAGACGATAATACCATGCCCTTGGAGCTTGTTTGAGACCATATAGAGCCTTTTTAAGTCTACAAACAAGATTTTCATCATTTCCCAAAATGAATCCTTCTGGTTGTTCTATATAAACTTCTTCTTCTGGATCACCATTGAGAAATGCAGATTTAACATCCATTTGATAAACTTTGATTTGTTGAAAACTTGAAAAAGCAAGAAACATTCTTATGGCTTCAAGTCTAGCTACAGGAGCAAAAGTTTCTTCAAAGTCTATACCTTCTTGTTGAATATACCCCTTGCAAACCAGTCTAGCTTTGCTTCTTATAACATCCCCATTCTCATTTAACTTGTTCTTGAATATCCATTTAGTTCCAATGACATTTTTATCATGTGGTCTTGGCACCAATTCCCAAGTGTGATTCTTTTCAATTTGATCAAGCTCTTCATTCATAGCTTGAATCCAACATTCATCTTTGCAAGCTTGATTGACATTGTGTGGTTCAATTGTGGATAGAAATGCCAGATAGCTAGAAGATCCCACAAGAGTCCTCCTTGTTTGTACACCTGATTCCTTGTCTCCCAAAATTTGAGATTCGGGATGATTCTTTTGAACATATCTGGATGGAGCCTTTTTAGATAAATCATCTTCAGGTTCTTCATTGGATCCACTGTCTATATCATTTCCATTTGATGTAGAAGGACAAAAATCACCATCATCTTCTTCTGTTGCTTGTTTTTCTTCTTTAGGAGCTGCAGGAGACTCATCGATAACAACATCAATACATTCAACAATCTTTCGAAGCCTTTTATTGTAACATTTGTATGCTCTGCTTGTAGATGAGTAACCAAGAAGTATCCCTTCATCTGATCTAGGTTCAAACTTGCCAAGCTTTTCATCATTATTTTTGATAAAGCATTTACTTCCAAAAATTCTAAAATGCTTCACAGAGGGAGAATTACCATACCAAAGTTCATATGGAGTTTTGTCACTATTTACCCGAACATGTGCCTTGTTGAGAATGTTTGCTGCTGTATGTGCTGCTTCTCCCCAGAACATGTCAGGAGTTCCAGAATCATCAAGCATAGCTCTAGCCATTTGTTGAATTGTTCTATTCATTCTTTCTGCTACGCCATTTTGTTGTGGAGTGCATGCTACAGAGAACTGTCTCTTTATGCCATGTTGTTCACAAAATTCAAAGAATTCATTTGATGTATATTCTCCTCCTCGATCAGATCTAAGACATTTGATTTTTAGATCCAATTCATTTTCAACCAGTGCTTTGAAGATCTGAAATTTCTCAAATGCTTCATCTTTGTGTTTAAGCAACCCAATCCAACACATTCTAGAGAAATCATCGATAAATAAGATATAGTATTCTTCTCCACGTGGTGACTTTTTCCTCATAGGTCCACAAATGTCAGTATGAACAAGTTCAAGAGGCCTACTTGATGATCCTTCTTTGGAATTAAATTATACTCTGGTCTGCTTACCAAATTGGCAGGATTTGCATATGATATTTTCTGGTAGAGTAATATTGGGAAGACCACGAACAACTTGAAGTCTACTTGCTTTGTTGATTTGAGAGAAGCTTAGATGCCCCAACCTTCTATGCCATAGCCAATTTTCTGAAGATTTGCTCAAGTAACATTGATCTTTGCAGTTCTTCAATACATATAGGTTGCTTGGAGTTCTTTTCCCTTTTATAATAGTTTTACCTGTATCAAGATCACGAACCACACATTCTTTTGAACTAAAGACAACTTTTGTTCCTTGATCACACATTTGACTTACACTTAACAGGTTATGCCTTAATCCATCCACATACATGACATCATTAGCCTTCACTTTTTCTTTTAGAAACACGGACCCTTTTCCTTTAATTACAGCAGGAGTATCATTTCCAAGTGTAACTTTCTTTTCCTTTTCTAGAGCATTATATGCAAGAAGTTTTCTTTTGTCACCTGTCATGTGTCTTGAGCACCCACTATCAATGTACCATTGATTTTCTTCACCTTCTGCAAATAACGCTATCCCACAATTTTCAACCTGTAATTCCTTCTTTTTCCATACTTTGGAACTTGAAGGAGAATGCTGTTTTGGCTGGACTTTGCTCCTGCATTCAGATTCTTCATGGCCAAAGTTATTGCAATAAGCACATTCAACTTTATTTTGAAGAGGAGAAAAGTTATTATAGGTGTTCTTCCTTGGTTTAATATCCATCCTTTTCTTTCTTTCTTCTCTTGTCATGATGGTTTTATATGCAACACATTGAACAGCTTTATGACCAAAATTGTGACATGAGAAACATTGTCCATTGAAGTAGAAATTTCTGCGATCATGAAATCTTCTGTTTGAATTTACCTGTTGATTGTTGCTTCTTTGAGAGACATCCCTTGTATTGTGATGATCATGCTTTACCTGTAAAGATTCTTTATTCCCTTGCTGAGTGGTTGAATGAAGTAAACCAGTTGTAGCTACTTTTAGATAATTTGGTGCAGAAGCCTGAGAAGATTCTCCAGTATATCCAAGACCTATCTTAATAAGAGGAGAATGCTGAACCTTGATAATCTCATCTAAGGTTTTAGATCCTTTAGAAAATCTAAGATTCAGATTCTTTACTTTCTCAAGTTCTTTTCTTAGACTTACTACTTCACATTCTAATTTTTCATTGTGTTTCTTTGCTTCTTCATTCTGCCTTTTCAGAGTCTCTATGATTATTTTACTTTCTTCCAAGCATATTTTGAGTTGATTGTTTTGATCAAGAAAATAATTGTCATCTAGAGCATCCACAAAAGCATCCTTATCGTCTCTAGAATTATTTTCAGATGCCATGAGAAGTCTAAGATCTTGTTCACATTCTTCCTCACTATCAGATAACCCATCACTGTCTTCATTTGTATAGTAGCTTTTCTTAGAGCTAGATCGATTCTTATTCCTTCTTGCTACTTCTTTCTCTTTAGCAGATGTTTCTTTATAAGGAAATTTTGCAGCATAATGAACAACTCTTCCACAATTGAAACATTTGAAAGGAATATTACCTTTGAATCTTCCGGTTCCTAGTTGGAGTCTTCTCACAAAGTTTGCCTCATCTTCTTCTGAGATATATCCTGATCCTTCTGATTTTTGAACTTATTCCCTTTGCAAAATACAAACAACCTTTTGGTGCCGATGAGCCTCCTCTCTCATTTCATGTGCAGTCAATGTTCATGAGAAGGTTTGTGCCTCCTTAGAAAGTTTGATATCAACTTTTTCTTCAAAAGGTAAACTGTTCAAACTTTGCGGGTGCGATCTGTAATAGCACGATCATATTGTAGTGTCGGATATTGTTTCACCCAGATTTCTCATACGATTTACAACATCATAAATACGTAAAAAGAAACTGGCAATACTCTCATCACCATGCATCTTTAAATTTTCATATTCAATTGTGAGAGTTTGGAGTTTTGCACTTTTTACCGTTGCGTCACCTTCATAACTTAGAATTATTTTGTCCCATATTTCCTTTGTTGTATTCAGCTGCATGACTTTGAAAAATTCTGATTCAGTTAGACTTCCTGTTATAGCATTGACCGCTTTTGCGTTTGATTCATAATTCTTCCTTTCAGTTGGATATGTTGGTGTAGCAGCTGGATATTGATATCCTTGTTCAACAATGGCCCATACATAAGCTCCCATAGACTGAAGATAGGATCTCATCCTCACTTTCCAGAAGATTAAATTGCTTCCGTTGAAGAGCGGGGGCTTGATAGATGTTGTTCCCTCATGATTGCTCATCTTGCTTAATCTTCCTTCTAGCAGCTAAGCTTTTTCAGAAGGACCTGCTCTGATACCAATTGTTGGGAAAAATACTGAGAGGGGGGGGGGGGGTGAATCAGTATTTAGTGCAGACAATCAAACTTTTTCTTTTTCCTTTCTAAAAACCCATACGCTACTTTACTGAAGGAAACTAGCATATATACGCGGATATCCTTTACAGAACTCGCGTATGTCCAGAGATCTAATTATGTGTTTGAAACTTAACTCAGATCATTGCATTATTCATTCATCAGATATTTCAGAAACAGTAAACAGGTGCAGACAGAACAGAATAATCATCACACATATGCAACACACATGAACACCAGGATTTTTAGGTGGAAACCCAATTCGAGAGAAAACCACCGCTGCCGTTTTTTCAGCCTTCAAAATTTATTATTAAGAAAACTTCTTACAATCATGTACTGGTGCAGACTCAAACCAGCACACAGGCACCCACCTACAGAAGGCTACAACCTTCTCTCGTTTAGTAGCCTCTCCTGGAAGGGAGCTACAACCCACTGCACTCGTTTACCAGCCTCTCCTGGAAGGGAGCTATTACCCCCTGATATGAGTACCAGCTTCTACTGGCAGAAAGCTTCCACTTTCATACTGAAGGCTTCAACCCTCAGATCCACTGCAGACCACGTTTCATCAATTTTCAAACTGGATCAAGCAGCTCCAACACAACCCTTTACTTGTCAATAAACAAGCTTTTCCCAAAGCATCAAACAGAACAGTGAAACCACTGTAACCAGAATATCAGATACAACCCAGACTTCAGAATAGATATGCCGAAACACATTCAACCTTCAGCTACCATTAGATCAGAAACCATACGCACTTTTATCTAATCAGACCCACGTATATACGCGCTTTCCAGAAGACGAACCCGCGTATACTTCAGTACATTTTCCATAGAAAACCCTAACTGTGCATACACGCTTTTCTTTCCACAGACTCGCGTATACACGCGTTATTCATGAAACGAACCTGCGTATAGATCTATAAAAGATAAATTTTGCAGTACAGACCAGATCTATAAACTTACCCAGATTTCTTCAATCTCTTCAACAGGATTGCGCCAGGTCTTCTTCACTTCTTTTCAAATCATCCTTGACATTCACCATTTCTAGATCTAGAGATCTTGAGCCTTCATCATGTTCATAGGAGCATCATAGATTCAGATCTATCAATTAGGAACAGGGTTCACCCATACAGATATACTTCAGAGTGAAGTATTCATCAAAGCCCAGACTCATGCACGCACCATGCACAATGATTTTCTTCTCCTTATATAGGTTTACCCTTTTTCAATACCATGAGCCAAAACCACATCTCATCCGATGGTATTCCTGGACGGGATCAAATAGACAACCCAGCGCTCAATACAATGGGTCAATACCATGGTAGTAACCCTTGGATTTACAATTTAGAGCGCAATTGAGCATACGCGACTTGGCATGTACTTTTCCGCGTGCATACGCTACTTCTCCTAGACAAACCCGCGTATGCCTTAAGACACACACTTTTCATCATTATTCTTGCACATGCAGATATTTATTTTTCTGGTACTTCTGCCCTTCTTGTAGAACATCAGATTTACATCATTAATGCATCAAGAACAACTTCATTAAGTAGGTTGCCATCATCTTCATCAAGTGGGTTGCCATCAAGGACAACACCCTACATCATATTGCCAACATTCTTGGATGCTACAAATGACCAAAACCTCCTTCTATATATAAGAGTCCATGGGGCCACCATACAATCCTAGCCGATCTAACAATAATAATTTAAGGGCACAATAATAACAATATTGGGGTTACAGGGGTACAACAATAACAATAAGGGGGCTATACTAATAAAAATAAGGGACTAAAATAGTAATATAGGGACCTAACAAAGGATGATAATTTTATACAGAAGCATCGAGAAATAATCAAGCGTTAAGGAAAACACTTGTTTGAAGGAGAGGGGTAGGTTAGGTCCCTATATTACTAGTATAGTCACTTATTGTGTTAGTGTAGCCCCATTATTGTTATTTTTATACCTCTATAGTCCCCATATTGTTATTATTTTTCCCCATAAAACCCCACTATTGTTACTTTTGTTCCCTTACATTATTATTGTTAGGTCAGCTAGGATTATATTGTGACCCCATGGACTCTTATATATTGCAAGGATGTTTTTTCATTTGAATCATCCACAAATTGTTAATTTATGTAATGTAAAGGAGGTTTCCCCCTCAAAGTGGCTCATTTATAAGGCAGTTATCTCTCTTTTATTCTATTTTTGGATCTGGCTTCATAACAAAACCACTACTCCAAACCCCTGAAAATTTGATATGAAGACAACCTGTCCAAAAGTGTAGAAAATGACATCGAGCAACTGTATTTTGAGAATTTATATCAAACCATAACACCTGTGCATAAAATGGAGGAATTTTTTTTTCTTTGGCCTATGAGTGCCAAAAACGTCTTTCACTTTTGTAAAATTCATCTCCATTACTTCATAAAATTATTTTGAAGCCAAATTGTCCCTGTGTGCAATGTAAACCATGGCTTGCTCACGAAGCTTTAAAAATGATGCCATGGGCCTGAGTTGGCTCAAACTTGGAATGGTGACCTCACTTATGGATCTTATTCTCACCCTCCATGATTCTTTTCGACAAGGAAATCTCTAGCTTGATGTAGTGGATAGGGAAGGTGGAAAATTAGGAAAACAGGGGATAGTGGTAGAGTGGTGTTAGAGATAGAAATGAAGTGGAAGGAAGTTAGGGAAAACTCCCTAAAAATTTTTGAAGGTAGGGAGATGATTTGGCTACAGGATGTAAGTGGAATTTTTGGTAATGGGCATGTGAAAGGTACCCAAAAGGTCAAAATACAGGGTTTCACTAGTTTTTCTGCCAAAATGTAGTGAAAATTAGGGTTTTAATGAAATTGATGGAAAAGAGGGTTGTGAGTGATAGGATATGTTAAGGTATGGTGTATGAAGGTTATATGAAGGTTTTAGATGGTTTTATTAGGGTTTTATCAGCTAAAACAATTGAAATATGAAAAACACCAAAAGCGTAGCACCTGCGCATCACGTATTGGAGGTAACCTAATGAAGGAAACCATTCATTTGCTGATGGATTTTGACTTGAGATAGGTATGTATGGTGTCCAATTAATATTTAGGAAGTGTATTAACCTTTTTACAGTGGTTTTGAACCTTGGAAAACTTATTTGGAGCTCAAACACCAAAAGCGCAACACCTGCGCATCACAACCAGAAGCGTAGCACAAGTAGTGTTGGCACAAATTTTCTTATTTTTCTTAAACCCATGGAATTTGTGGAGTATTATGGTGAGAATAGAGGAGATATTTACTTATTTCCCTATATTTTCTAACTCCCTATGCAAATGACTTGTATGGTGAAAATGATATTTTTTTTCTCTTTCTTTTATGACATATTTGACTCTTATGGTGGCGAAACAAATGAGACCTAGACTCTGACCTAAATAAAGGAGTGGTGAATGATCTCAGAACCTAGATGATTGATGGATGACAAGACCTTTGAAATAATTATGAGCATGAATGAAGTGAAGGGAGTAGCATTTCAGACCTAGACATATTCAATGAACAAAATTTTATTTGAAAACTAACTTGAAACATGAAATTTTGACCTAGGACCACTACTAAGTAAACCTGAAAGAGTACATTTTATAACTGAACATTTCGACACTAATAGATCCAAAAATTAAAATTTAACTTTGATGAAGAATAATTATCTAGTGATGAGTGGTTGCACATGATGCAACAAAAATATCTCATTGATATGTTGTTATTCTATGAGAGAAGTCCACTTGTGTCTAAAAGCCAAGTGGAAGACAACATGTTTACAAAAGCAAAGGTTAGTAAATAAGTGGAAAATAAATATTATGATGTAACGAAAAAGGCATAGAAGGAAGAAATAGAGGTAGTGAAGGAAGTGCAAGAGGATAAATCTCTCATTGTAGAGTAGAAAGAACATAATCAATATGTTCATGCAGTTATATATATATAAACTTAACAATCATTTTGAGTATGCAGATGTTAGAAGAAACCGGGAAGAAGAAATTTTTTTTAAGAAGAATTAAAGTTCCTTGTAGCATGGCTTGAAACATGATATTTTGATGAAGTATTCATAGAATTTGTAGAAATGAATGTTGAAGACAACATGGACGATGTAAAAAATGAAACAGTTAATGAAATTTTCATGTATTGGAGTCTTGAAGAGATAAAGTTTTATTAGGGACTTATGTTGCATCAAATTCATGACCCAAAAAATGATGATGAAGAGCACATTATAAAATATGACATGTGGCAACAACGCACATACAAACCAATTTTTGAAGTAGAGGACATGCATGGACAACCTAAAATAACTTTCTATATTAAAACAATGTAAGAGCTACACCAAAAAATGAAGAAACTTAAATTTGAAGCCTAAAAAAAAAACAAAGCTAAAGCAGTTCAGAGGATAAAGGATCTGAAAGAAAAGAAAAAGAAAAATATATACATCTCAAGAGTTGATGTCAAATTTTTTGAGTCATTGTAAGCCTACATGAGACTTAGACTAGCAGGCATTTTAGTTTAATTTTTTGTGGTTGCAATTAAGGGAGATTGTTGGAGAAAATAATTATGTTCATGGTGTTGTACCCACCAAAATTCAGGGTATATCCCTAATATGAAGTCCCAATTAGACCTCACACTGTTTGGTGTAGGAGTCCTATTTGGAATAAAGCCCCAGTTGCCATATTCTTAAATATATTCCTTGGCTCTGATTGTCAGCAAGAGAGAGGGGTGAAGATGTACTTTCGAAAAGTAAGGGGGTTTTCCTAGTGAATGTCCAATTGAAAGTGTTTCAAGGTTCTTCTACTATAGGGACAGAGAGATAAGCGATCCTCTAAGAGAGAGTTAATAGTACAACCCAAGAAGAGACACACATGAACCGAAGGATCTGTTTAAAATCTTGTGGAATAGTCCACAAATGATGTGATAGTCATTACACCCAAAAATTGAGAAAGATCTACCTAATATCTTGCAGAGTAGTCTACAAGGATGGGACAACAATAACAACCATTACAACACATTCTAAATTAGATAAGTACTAAAATAACTGAAAAAGTTCAACTACCTTAGCACATATGAAAGCAAACATGAAGTACAAACATATGTAGAATATTCTTATAAAAATTCATAATCCATATATGCAAAACGTGTTGGCCTTGAAAGGCTTCTGATATTAAGTAAAATTTCCAAGACACGTGTACAATGAACATCACTAGTTCCAATAGTGGAGCGTTGGAGCCACTCCTTACTCCACAAAAGAACAAGCTTATCTCTGTAATGATTTGCTGGTGGAGCTAAGATGAAAAGTAATTTGCTCATGCAATGAGGGAGTATATATAACCAAGGGTGATTCTTTGACTACCCTCATGACTGTTTTACTTCCTATGACTTTTCAACTTACATGACTCTTTACATTCCATGTGCGTCCTTTCGACTTCCATTTTACAATACATTTTGAATATAATATACATGGTCCATAGTAGTGATGTGGCATATGACCACTCATGACATGACATGGCATGACACTGCTGACATGGACTGTTTGATGACATGGCAATTTCATACCACTATTTCTGTTGAGAGTTGAATGTCTTTGTGAAAGGGTCTTGCTTTTTGCCTTTGCATGCCTTGGTGATAAGGAGTCTTCAATGATCTCAAGTCTTGGATAGTGGTCGCAAACTAGTGTCCTTTCGCTTTCTCTTGATAAATAATCTTGTAAGTTCAGCTGGAAGAGTGTATTTGATCATGCTTCCTTCCTTCTTCTCCTTATTCATCATATCGACATGACTTGATAGAGTACATGTTCTTGCAATTCACTCATAACGAGATGACATCAATCCAAAAACCCATAGCCTAAGATGATGCATTCTGATCCATGAACTGAGCCCGAAACAAGTGACATAATAGACAGGGAGGCACAGTGACTATGCATTTCATATTTTAGGTAGGCAAGGGGAAGACTTGAGCCTTGAGACTGCGCAGTGCACAGTTTAGGCTGGGCTAAGGGGCAAGGCTGCGCAGTTTCCGAAGCGAGTGGGACAAACTAAAGAGATGGGCACTCGGAGAGCTTACTGCGCAGTTCTAGGAGTCAAGGAAGGCCAGGCTACTGTGTAGTTGCGCAGTTCAAGCGCTCAAGGTATGAGCTTGAGGATTATGGTTGCGAAGTGTGCAGTTCATGTCGGGCTAGGGGTCATGATTGCACAATTCCAGAGGTCAGGGTCAAGGCTTGGTCATAGAAACTGTTTATTGTAGCAATCCTGGGAGGAAGGAACTTCACATGGCACAGTGCCAAACAACAAGGTCACAACTAGAGGACTGAGACTACAATTTTCGCATCTCAGGGGAGGTCAGGTGAAGCTAAGTTGCTCGGTTGGGATGTTTTCCAAAAAATGACTAAGTGTGGGACCAATGGGATCAATGTGAACAGTGATTAAATTTGGCTATGATCACACACTTAGCATATTTTGATGACTTAAACAAAATATATCATCCGGGACACACAAAAAATCACTTCCCTCCGTGTAACAGCTTTACGAATGGCTATAACAAGCGTGACACCAAAGATACACTTTACGAAGACCATGACGACACTTGTGTGAAAGTGCTCAAAACGTTGGCAATGAGTGCGACATGTACTTACAAGGTTATAACAACCCATTTTCACAAAGGTGACCTCTTGGAACCACTAGAAGAGGCTCATACATACAATGTGACATCCAACATGTCAAAAGGCGACACTTTACCTATCCTGCGAAAGAGATTACAAACATTGTAAGAAAACTGATAAAATGAACTTCAAGGTTTGCGAAAATAATGAACAAGACCAAGGAAGGCTCTGAAATTTGGTATAGGCTAAAATTTTGGAGAGGATTGTAGCAGCTACAAAAAATTTCAAGCACCACTTGTTGTCTACTAGTTGTCATAGTTAGTTTCAATTCTAATTCAATTAGTTGAATTCTAGTTTAATTAAATTCAGCCATTTATTATCACATATCTCCTATATAATCTATATAATTGTGACTAAGTAATGTGAACATCAAATCACTCCATTGAAGTTCGTTCCATTCCTATTTATTCTTGTTTATGTTTTCCACCACTATAGTGTTAAATACTTACCCCAACATTCAAACTTAAACTAGATTGCCACTATTTCAATTAAAAATAAAAAATAGAAGCATATAATAAATTACTTTAAATAAGAACTGAAGAACACAAACATATTACTTTGGAATGGTGAAGATAATATTCCAATTTTGCAATAATATTAATGTAAACCAGCAAAGAGATTGTTTTAGATTGTGTATTTATGAAATTGTCATTTAAGAAAATGTATCTATGTATTTTTAAAATAAACAAGTGTTCTAAATTTATAGATCAAGTGTGACGTTGTTGCCCTGGAGAAACATCTATCTTAACGTTACATTTACTAAAAATTAAAACTACCCATTATCAAGTATTAATTAACTTGAAACCATTCAAATATTTAAGTGCTTTAAAAGTATTAAATAGTTAGACACTCTTTAAATATTCAATTGCTTATGTAAAGTTATTGGTTTCCTCTTTAATATTTGGGTTTTTTGTTGGTCAATTTTATTCAAAAGTTAATAAAATTTTGTTGAAATTATAAGTTTGAATTATATAATTTATATAATTATAATATTTCAAAAAATAAATTTTTAAATTTATTTATATTAAAAAGCATATTTTAAATAACAAAATTTCAGAATCTTATTAAAAATTCTATCATCAAATTCTCATTAAAAATACTAAAAATTAAAAAATTAAACTATTATTTATAATAATGAAATATATTATTTTAAAATGCTTAGATTGTGTGTAGAGCATGTTTTATCATTTAGAATTGGGGAAAACTTTGCAGCAAACCAATGCTAAACCCCGTGAAATAAAGAATAAA
Source organism: Pinus albicaulis (assembly GCA_034641835.2). Classification (NCBI taxonomy): domain Eukaryota; kingdom Viridiplantae; phylum Streptophyta; class Pinopsida; order Pinales; family Pinaceae; genus Pinus; species Pinus albicaulis. The sequence goes on along the minus strand of CM076582.1, from coordinate 793,400,450 downwards.
TTGAGTGTCACGGTGGCACAACTAACGAGGTCGTTGAGTTGTCTTTTCCATTGGTTTATTTTGAGGGGTATTCAAAATCATAAATGAGCATAGATACTTCAAAAAATAAATGGAGTAAAGCCATAAAATGCAATCTCATGCAAGCTACAAACTCTATCCACAATTTCATTTAGTTGAGAAATAGATGTAGAAATTATATGCAATAAGCATGCGTATGTCCTAGATCCACCTGATCTCACACTATTTAACTTTATGCAAGATACTGAATCTATTCCACTTGTTAATCTTTTGCGGAAAATTTAATTGCACACACATGTAAAGCATAAATAAAAATAATCGCACATAACACAGTTTTTAAATGGGAAAGACTGAAGTTGAAAACCCCAACTATATATTATGTATCATGGAATCATATGACAATCCTCATACAAAGCTTATCAAGCTCTCAGTACAGTACAATCGTCATACACTAATCAGGAACAATCTTGCAAATCCATGCACCGATCTCTGCCTCCTGCTAGCCTGCCTCCACTGTGCAATCCCTGCTGAAGAATAGCTCTGAATGAATTCGAATTACTCTTGCCTTGATTGCGCAATCCTCATTGGAAACTCCAATGTGTGCGTGATGCAATCAATGCATCACTATAGTCACAACAAATAGTCTATCTTTCCCTTTCACTTATCTCTCCACTGGATCTCCACTGAAACTGCCATGCACTATATTTAATTGTTGTATTGTTCAGTTGATTAATGAGTTATTATTTGTGAATTAATTAACTAATTAATTCACTCCACTCTCATTAGTGTATCATTTAGTTAGACTAGATACAACTAGCTCAACTGAGTCTAACTGAGATAAAATGAATACAACTCCATAACTACTTCTTCCAAATGTGTCATAACTCTGCCACTTGAGTTCTAACTGAGTCCTCCATGCATTAGCTCTAGTAAACCCTTGGGAATTGCGTAATTCCCTCATTCCACTGATGTGCCACATCTGTGCACTGAAATAAAGTGCTCCAAGAGAATAATTTGTTGTTTATTGTCTGATTATTATTAAGAGCTAATAATAATCAACATGCATCTATTTTTAGATCAGCGATCTATAAATATACTTCGCCCAATATTCTAAAAATAGAATTTCATCTATTTTTCCAACTTGATCAACCATCCACAAATAGAATCCTGCAACTTGTGAAATATGATCATCATGTCTAAAAACAGACATAGTCTAAAAATAGACTTGCGCCAAAAATAGCCTGCGGGCCCACTTAGTGAAGGAGACTCTTTTCACTAAGCTCATCATCTTGTTGAATCTCAACACTCCCTCTCAACAAGATAGTGATTATCCTTCACCCCAATCCTGCCTCTATGGTATTCGAATTTGCTCCTGGTGAGCACCTTCGTCAGAATATCTGCATCCTGATCCTCCATAAGAATGTACTGAAGCAACATGATCTTCCGCTGCACACAATCTCTAATATGATGATACCGGATATCAATATGTTTAGATCTATCATGAAACACAGGATTAACCGAGAGTTTAATGCAACTCTTATTATCACAGTGTATCACTGTGGGATCTAAATGTGAACCGAACAAACCAACTAGGATCTTCCTAATCCAGATAGCCTCACATGCAACTTGACTTGCTGCCATGTATTCTTCTTCCGTTGAACTGAGTGAAACGGATCTTTGTTTCTTGTTTTACCAAGAAAATTTCGTAGATCCGATAATGAAAATCCCTCCTGATGTGCTATTTCTATCTGTTGGGCTTCCTACCCAATCTGCATCCGTGAAGCCATGCAACTTCACCTCATTCGTTTGTCTGTACCATAAACCATACTTAGATGTGCCCCTGAGATATCTCAGGACATGCTTGCCTACCTTCCAAAAGAGCTTGGTAGGCTTAACCATCGCTTGTGAAAGCTGGTTCACCGCATAGCATATGTTCAGTCTTGTATTGACTAAATACATGAGCGAACCCACCAACTGTTGATAAACAGTGGCATCCACTACCTCTGTTGATGTAGCATCCTCTTTCTTCCAATTTCCTGGAAGAGGAGTGTCGATAGGCTTGCAGCCTTACATGTGAAACTTCTCCAGTATCTCCCGGGCATACTTGCCTTGAGACACAAATAGTTCACCTTCCCACTGCCATATTTCCAATCCAAGGAAATAATGAAGGAGGCCCAAATCTTTCATCTCAAACTCCTTTCCAAAATCTGCTTTGCATGAGTGTATCAACTACTCATCACTTGTTAGTATTAAATCATCAACATAAAGTACAATGATTAAAATCTTACCCTCCACCACAATCTAGTATAGGTTTGCATCCGCCTCACTCTTGGTGAAGCCAAGTCCAGTGAAATAGCTGTCGATCTGAGTGTACCAAGCACGGGGTGCTTGTTTCAGCGCATACAACACTCTTTTAAACCTGCACACATGTGACTCACTGTTGAAGATCTCAAATCCTTCAGGCTGCTCAATGTACACCTCTTCCTCAATGATCCCATTAAGGAACGCAGTCTTCATATCCATCTGATGAATGTGCCAACCCATCTGCACTGAGAGAGCAAGGATGGTCTGTATGGAAGAATACCATGCGACGGGTGCAAAGGTTTCTTCATAGTCAATCCCCTCAATCTGTGAGAAGCCCCGGGCAACAAATTTTGCCTTATACTTCTCGACGCTCCCATCAGTAGCTTGATTTACCTTGTAGATCCATCTTAATCCTACAACTGATTTTCCCACTGGCCTTGGAACAATCTCCCAAGCACTGTTTCTAACAATGGAGTCATACTCCTCCACCATGGCATCTACCCGTGTGGGCTCCTGCACCGCTTCCTCGAAATAAGATGGCTCTATCACGATACACTTGCTCATAAGAGCCATGTATCCAGTAAATTGGTTAGGTGATTGTCTCTGTCTACGCTGTGATGTAGGGGCTCCTACATTCTGTGCCGCATAAAGCTTTAGTCTCTTAGCTTCCGTGGTACACTTTCTACCTTTTTTGATGTTTGGTTTTGCATGAGTGGACTCCTCCACTCCATGAATCTCCTCTTATGGTTGATCCACATCCAGAGGTTCATCTTTGGGAACAAGAAGTTCCTCCTCTACATGCAAGTGTAGCTCCCTCTCAAGTGACAACTTCATGGCTTTCACCTCATTTAATTTTATATCCCGTCGCACAACAGTCATCCGACTGTCTGGAAAATACACACGATAGTTATGGGGTGTTTCTGTGTACACCACAAATATCCCAACTTTTTCAGTTGGCTCCAGCTTCTTCCTGGCTTCCTTTGTCATATGAATGTAAATAAGTGAGCCAAAAATCTTCAAATGAGAAATATCAGGCTTCTTACCAGTAAAAGGTTCTTCAGGTGTACTCATGCCAAGTACTCTATGAGGACAACGGTTTTGCACATAAACCGCAGTGTTGCATGCTTCCGCCCACAAGTGCATCGGTAGGCCCTGGTCATACAGCATTGCTCGTGCAGCACCCACGATCGTTCTGTTCTTTCTCTTCGCAACCCCATTCTGCTGTGGGTTATGAGGCACTATGAGTTCTCTTCGAATTCCTTCTTTTCTATAGAAGTTTTTGAATTCACCCGAGATGTATTCACCAGCATTATTGCTCCGTAGAGCTTTCACTTGCTTCCCCGACTCCTTCTCCACCAATGCCTTGAACTCACAGAACTTTGAGAATGTTTCACTCTTCTTCGGCATGAAGAAGATCCAACATCTACAAGAATAGTCATCAAAAAATATAACATAATACATGTGTTTTGTTGTTGAAGCAACTGAGAAAGATCCACACACGTTTGTGTGAATTCTCTCCAGGATCACCGAAGCATAGTTCTCCTTCTCATGAAAGGTGGTCTTCACAAACTTACCCATAGTACATCCCTTGCACTGATCTGACTGCGCAAGAGTACCCTTGGGAATTCTAGTAGAAATTTGTTGCAAAATCTTCAAAGCACCATGGTGAAGATGGCCTAATCTCCTATGCCATAATTCACCCTCATCCCGGCTCACCACTTCTTCTGCTTTGCCCACCATTGCAGTGCAACCATATACCTCCAGCTTGTAGATATTCTTAATTCAAACCCCTATCTTCTTGGTTTGGCCCGTTGTTTTATGTCGAAGGGAAGGCTTTTCCCTCACTGAAAACAACATCATAACCTTTGTCTTCCAGCATTGCAACCGAGACCAAGTTCTTCTTCAGACCTAGAACATGCATAACATTATTCAACAAGAATTGATTACTGGACTCCCTCTCAAAGGTAATGGTCCCAATTCCAGTTGCACTGTACCAACCATCGTCGCCCATCTCTATATGCATCTGGAGGTCCTTCTCCTCCAAGTCACTAAACAACTCTTTGTCTCTTGTCATATGGAAAGACGCACCACTATCAAGATACCACACCGATCCCATACATCTTGAAACCAAGCATGCAACCAAGGAGAAATCAAGTTCAAATTTTGAGGCTAAGGCCTCTCCAGCTGCAGATCCAGCAGCCTTCTTATTCTTCTTCTTTTGTGGACAGTTTATGCGAAATGTCCATGTTCGTGACAGTGAAAACACTTCACTTTGGACAAATCCTGCTTCTTTCCTTTAGCATCGGATTTTGAAGGATGTTTCTCCCCCTTCCCTTTCCTTTATTTGGAAGAAAAAGTGCAATTCTCTTCATCTTCATTCTTCGATGAAGATCCATCCCTGGTACCCCGCCTTATCTCCTCCTGCACAAGATCCGACCAAAGTCGCTCCCATCCTGGCAGTTTGTCACATCCATTGACAGATTCTTCGTAGCTATGCCAACTCTTTGGAAGCCTAAGGAGAGCCAAGCTCACCAAGTCTTCATCATCAACAGTAACCCCCCACACTTCCCAGTTCATCCTTGCAGTGGACAAACTTCGTGAGGTATTTTGGAATACTGTCGCCTTTCTCCATTTTTATTTTTCTGAGCTTGTCTTTAAGCGCCACTTCCTATGGTCACTTCTGCTTTGGAACAAATTTGTCAAAGCCTTCCACATTAAGAATGGAGTGGCTTTCCCGTGAAGGCTGGACACAATATGGTCCTTCACACCTTCCAACAAAATCCTTGTCGTCTTTTCTGTCTTCTTTTTCCATGCGTCAAGTAATGCAACATCGCTAGATCCCGGCTTAGGAACATCGCTAGAGATGAACTCCTTCAATCCATTATCCTCTATCACTGCCTCCATCCTGTCCTTCCAGGATATGTAATTTGAGCTTCCATCAAGGGCATACTCCAGTCACAACCCATTGAAATCCATTTCAATGTATACTCAACTTCTGCACCAAGAATCTTATGTAGCAAATTCGAATTGTCCACCAGCACAAGCTCACTTTACAATTGTAATCTTCAATTAAAAATGCTTTGATACCATGTATAAATTATATGCACTAAGCATGCATATGTACTAGATCCACCTGATCTCACACTATTTAACTTTATGCAAGATACTGAATCTATTCCACTTGTTAATATTTTGCGGAAAATTTAATTGCACACACATGTAAAGCATAAATAAAAATAATCGCACATAACATAGTTTTTAACAGGGAAAGTCTGAAGCTGAAAACCCCAAATATATATTATGTATCATGGAATCATATGGAAATCCTCATACAAAGCTTATCAAGCTCTCAGTATAGTATAATCGTCATACACTAATCAGGAACAATATTGCAAATCCATGCACCGATCTCTGCCTCCTGCTAGCCTGCCTCCACTCTGCAATCCCTGCTGAAGAATAGCTCTGAATGAATTTGAATTACTCTTGCCTTGACTGAGCAATCCTCATTGGCAACTCCAATGTGTGTGTGATGCAATCAATGCATCACTATAGTCACAACAGATAGTCTATCTTTCCCTTTCACCTATCTCTCCATTGGGTCTCCACTAAAACTGCCATGCACTGTAGTTAACTGCTATATTGTTCAGTTGATTAATGATTTATTATTTGTGAATTAATTAACTAATTAATTCACTCCACTCTAACTAGTGTATCATTTAGTTAGACTAGATACAACTAGCTCAACTGAGTCTAACTGAGTTAAACTAAATACAACTCCATAACTACTTCTTCCAACTGTTTCATAACTCTGCCACTTGAGTTCTAACTGAGTCCTCCATGCATTAGCTCTAGTAAACCCTTGGGAATTGCGTAATTCCATCAATCCACTAATGTGCCACATCTTTGCACTGAAACAAAGTGCTCCAAGAGAATAACTTGTTGTTTATTGTCTGATTATTATTAAGAGCTAATAATAATCAACATGCATCTATTTTTAGATCAGCGATCTGTAAGTAGATTTCACCTAATATTCTAAAAATAGAATTTCATCTATTTTTCCAACTTTATTAACCATCCACAAATAGCATCCTGCAACTTCTAAAATATGATCATCATGTCTAAAAACAGACTTGCGCCAAAAATAGCCTGTAGGCCCACTTAGTGAAGGCAACTCTTTTCACTAAGCTCATCATCTTGTTGAATCTCAACAATAGAAATTTTTATATGCCACAGATAAAAATAAGACTCAGATGTAAGATGAACCAAGACACTAACCTCAAGAAAAAGAATAGTGGCACAAATGCAAATTTCTATCGTTAGTGAAGCCTTTAAGCACTTGAAGTGTCGTTTTACCTTATTTGAGGATATGAGCCATGGTGATGCTTCAATATTGGCATAAATCCTCATTAAATGATCTTAAGTGAGAGCAATATTCAGTGTTATATGTTTTCAAGAATAAATTTAGGCAACTAAGTGTATATATAAGTAGTTTCAAAGTTGTCTCTAAATATCTAAGTATTATGGTCACAATTAAGATTAGAAATTAAATAATATCCATACTCTTAATTATATTAATAATAAATTATAAATTTTGGGAAAAGAAATTAACATGATAAGATTTAATTTTAAAAAAATGTAATAATTAAGAAACTTATATCTAGCATTTAAATTAATAAATCAAGTATAAACCCTAAATTGTGAAGTAAACAAAAAGAAGAAGAAAAAGGGGAAGAAGATTATTTTTTTGGATTTTTGTTTGAAGAAAATAATAGACCGGTGCTTATAAATGGCTAAAGGGTCGCCACACAAGTTCTAAGTGAAATTTAAGATTTAAGATGAGACAATGTTGAAGGAACAAAGAAGGATTTCCTCTCAATCATTGGCTAGGTCTAATAGACTTTCTCAAGATTGGATGAGGGGATGGTCCTCTAGGAATCCTATCCAAATAGTAGCAAGTAGATATCAAAGATTAGCCAAGGCAAGAGGGGAGAGCCCTAGGATATCACAACTCAATGAAAAGGAACAAATCTTTAATGATTAAAGGGAATAACGTAAGAATATTATACATCGATTTGCCTTACAAGTGGAGTAAGGTGCCCTTCTTTGTCCTTGTAGTAGCTTTATCCTCCACTAAACTTGGAAAAATATCCTAATATACCAATTGAAAAATTATAAATTATCACTTAGAAAAAATGTAGATGCATAAGAACTATTTAGGCAATTTTTCTCAATAGTCTCCAACAAATAAAAATGACTACAAGCGTTGAGATACATTGCATAGAGGAGTTCATCGGGACCTCATAAATACCTCACTTAGACCATAATTTGACCCTCTTCCATACACCATTAGGAGCACATATGACCACTTTTCATTCACTACTAGACCTTCCCTATCATTTGGGATCATGACCTATTTTTAGCATATAATAATTTTAGTAACTCTATTTTTAACAAGGGGTGACACCTAGGATGACATGTGGTACTGGCTAGGCACTAACCAAGTTATGACAAGGCTATTTCCTCTATATTATTTCACAGTTCCTTATCTCTAATGTCCAATATTAATTTCCTCTCTTATTTATGGATATAACCTACCCAACCACCTTATCCTCTCACCTACCTACCTTATCTCTTGACTTTCAATCTTATTTTTTTAATTTGAATGGGAATTCATTGAATGTGAGGGTTATTACATTAGTTCTCACTGATATATAACTCCATTTAGTTTCATTTAATCCCTATCATTATATATTTTTCTAATTTATGGTATCCCACTCCATTTTTATTTACTAGTTATTCTAGTAATACTAACTAGTCAATTGAGCATATGCATGGGACCCCAATCTAGTTCAAATTTATTTTATCTCCCAAAGAGGCCATTTTTTGTATTCATGTTTAGAGGTAATATAGGATTTTAGTTTCATGAGATTAAAAATTTCTCTTTGGTAACTTAGTCAATTTTCTCAAAAAATTTACTTTTTTCTCTCTTGTTTTGGAGTAGCTAGTCTAATAAAATTTCCACACTTAGATCCTATGCTTGCACTTAAAATATGACATGGTATTAGAGCATAAGTTATTTTTTGAAGAATAATCATATTTTATTTTAGATCTGAAAATATTAGAATATCAGAGAATGTACCATCTTATTGTGATCCTCACTCCTTTCAATTACTTTGACTAGAAGCTAAAGATCCAATTATTGTTATGTAGCAAGGGACTTTATAGGGTCACAATGGAGACTAAAATAGAGACTAGATCAAACATTGAGAAATCAAATTACTTAAATAGAATGGACGAATCCCACGGGATTATTTGTTTGTCCACCACCCTTGATTTTTTATTTCATGTAGAGGGTTGTAAAATTTCACATGAGGTTTGGACCAAATTGGATGGATTGTTTGGCAGGAAAGATGAATTGAGAGGACATCAAGTGGAGAATGAGTTGATTTCTTTAAATCACAACCATTTCAAGACCCTACACGAATTATTCTCAAGTTTCAAGACTCTAATGGCATTATCAAAATCTTGTGGGATATATAGGAAGAAGAAACAACTTATCATTTCTATACTTTCTAAGCTAGGTCCTTAATATTTTGTCTTTATATATTCCTTTCACATTGCTAAACTCTCCATGGGTAAAACTTGGAAGATTCCATCATTGGATAATTTCACCGAGTCCTTGATATGAGAGAAAAAAATTCCATACACATTAGGGCTCTTAAGCCTTCCAAACGACATGTACTTATTGTGAATGATGATAAAAAGAAAGACAAGAAGAAAATAAGGTGTCTTCATCATATATATGGAGAAAGCACTAAATCCAATAAGGAGACTATGATCCCCAAGGGAGGAAAATCTAAGAAGGAGAGAAAAAAATGAAACTACTATAATATAGGATTTATTCTGGATAGCTTCTTGTATGGTGAAGGAAACCAATCTTATGGCCAAAGTACTTCAACAACATAATCTAGATGACTTCATACAAGACAATGTGAAGAAGAAGTCTGAATACAAGTCACCAAATGATCAAGGTATCATTCTTGTTTTGATTTCTATTGCTTCATCATTTGATAAGTTGATTTTATGCTCAAGTTCCTTTAAACATATGTCTTCATAAAAACATACTTTTTATTCTTTGGTACCTTACATTAGTCCCACTACAACAACTTCTCCATCAACTCTCTTTAAGGGATATATTCAAGATGATTTTGTATATCCTTTGGATTATATTTTTTATTAAATTTTAGTTTTTTATTTAGAAGTCCTTCAACAACCCATTGTAGATCTAAATCACAAGTTACATAGGGCATTTAATACTTTACAAAAAATTAGTTAAGTTAGTGGGAGAAATGTCCAAGTTATAGGGAAATACTTTTTGGTTTTTGATACTCCATGAGCTCTCACAACTACTTCAGCAAATACAAGGCTCAACCGATAGTAAAATGATTCTCATATGATGTTATAAGAAAAATTCAAGGACAAATTCATGATGGGGTTGATAAACAATGTCATCCCTTTTCATAGAAACTACATAGTTGACACAGTATGCATTGTATTTTGAGGGGCATTTTCTTCCCACTAGATTTTCCCCCTTTACCTCAAATTTGTCATATTGTGTCTTGCATATATTATTTCATGACTACCTAACATGGCTACAAAATGTCAGGGCTCATTGATTGTGTTACATAGATGTTGTACATGAATACCTAACATGGTTGAAAATAGTTAATACTCATTCACTAGCATAGTCCCTAGTTGAGCTTTAGGAGGGGTGTTGTGGTACATTACACTCGAGGGTTCATTAGGATCTCACTTAGGCCATTTTAACCTCTTTATTACATCATTAATTGCACATATGACCACTTTTCATTCATTTCTAAACCTTCCCTACCATTTGAGATCATCACCTATTTTAGTCATTTCTATTTTTGGTAATTATATTTTTAGTAGGTGGTGACAACTAGGATGACACCTGGCAGTGAATAGGCATTGATTAAGTTATGACATGGCTACTTCCTTTCCATTATTGCAGATTTTCTTATACCTAGGATCCAATATGAATTTCCTCTCTTATTTATGGATATAACCTACCTAACCACCTTATCCAGGCTCACCTACCTATCATATTTGTTGACTTTTAGTCATATTTGGAGTTTGCATGGATAGATATTTCATGTTGAAATCATTACATCAGTTATAACTAATTTTTAACTTCATTTATTTTTTATTACCCTATCATTAGATATTTTTCTAATTTAGGGACTCCCACTGCATTTTTGGCTTACTAACTATTCTAAAAATGTTGATTAATTAACTAAGTGCATGCACAAGGGTACTCACACATAGTTTGAATTGATTTTATCTCCTAGAGAGGCTATTTATTATATTCATGTTTAGGAATAGTATTAGATTATTGTTTCATGAGTAATTTGAATTCTCTCTTTGGTTACTTAGTCAATTTTCTCGACAATGTTATTATCTCTTCTTTCTTGTTTTGTAGTAGCTAGTCTAGCATTTATTTATTTCACACTTAGACCATGTGCTTGTGCTTAAAATAAAATATGAGAAATCCTCCTCATATAGATAAGAGGAATTATAGTGTAATTTAAATAAAATATATTACAAAACCCTATAAAAAAAAAAAGAGAGAGATAAACACTAAGAAACATCTCTTTGATAATGAAAAATAGATATTTATGTTAACTTCCCTCTTCAAGAAGGAAATATCCAAGAGAAATGCTCCAAATACAATAATGATTCTACAGAAAAATTACATAACCTTCTACTCTATATATAAATATTCATAGAGAATATTAGTTGTGTATGGGCCTTCCAATAATGAGATTCTACTAAATAATTTGGGCCTTATTAACAAGGAGATCCCCTTTTATACTAGGTGGCTATCAACTCACTATTTAACATGCCTTAGTAAGTGAGATGGCCTCATACATTAATAAAGTATGTAAATAAGGGATTTATGGTGGGACCCTTGGAGATACATGATGGAGGAAGTTTTGGAAGATAATGGGATGAAGGAATTCATAGATAGTGATATTCCTAAGCCTGCAACAACAAATGCTCAAGATCTGACGGCATGGAAGAAGAACGTAGCAAAGGAAAGAAGGATTATATTAGAAGGAGTTTGAGATCATATTGTCTCAAACCCCCATGGAAAGTAAAATCCATATGCTATGTGGAAGGCCTTAACATATTTGTTTCATAACAGTAGCAACCATAGGAAGTTGGCATTGAAGGACAAGCTCAAAAAAATCAAGATGAAGAAGCACGAAAAAATACGAAATTACTTGACCAAGTTCACTCAGTGTCAGGATGATCTTGGAAGTATTGGTGTTACAATTTCCAAAGATGATTTGGTGATTCTAGCACTTCTAGGCCTTCCCAAGAGCTAGCACAACTACCAAGATTCGGTGAATGGGAGGAAGAAGCTACCATAGTGGGAGTGTTTGTGGTCTGACTTGGTACAAGAAGAGATTCGTCGGAACACCAGAGATGGATCGTCATCAAAGCATGATGATGAGGATAAATGTGCCTTGGATGGAAAGGAAAATAAATGAAAAGGGAAGTCATCCCATTCCAAATTAGATTATGTTCAGGTACGCAAGAAGAAGGAATTGTCGAATATTATGTGTTTTCACTATCACGAGATGGGACATTATGCCACAAAGTGTCCCCACAAGAAGGCCGAAAATAAGCCCTCAGGAGGAGCGGAAGGTGAAGCTCTTGCTTCAAAATTAGAGTTTGATTTCACTCTCATTGCATGCATGGTGTCATCGGTGATGGATTATGTGTGGTACCTGGATAGTGGAGCCTCATTCCATATAACTGACAAAAAATATTTCTTCATCGATCTGGAGGAGAAGTATCTCCAGATGCACCTCGACATGGGAGATGATGGTAGGTATAGTGTGACCGACATCGGTATTGTTACCTTTCAAAGGGAGTTTGGTTCTCCTCTCACATTGAAAGAAGTCATGTATATTCTTGGTTTGAATAATAACTTAGCTCCAGTTGCTATGTTGGAAGACCGTGGCTACGATGCGATATTTAGAAAAGGAAAGGCGTTCCTTCGTTACATAGCCACGAGACAAGTGAAGAATATTGAGGTTTAGGTAAAGATACTCTAAAAATTGGATGTAGAATATTGTGTTGCCTTGAGCACGAAATTAGAGAAGGTGGAGAACCAATACATCGATGAGTTATGGCATAGAATATTGGGCCATATACACCATGGAGCTTTAAATATCGTGCAAAAAATTTCTACAGGACTTCCCAAGGGTGCACTTGATCAACGTGATACATGAAAAGGGTGTATAATGGGGAAGTACAAGAAAAGGATAGTCAGGCGAAAAATATCCTTGAAAGAGTTCACTCAGATGTCTGGACTGTTCTTAATATCCTTGACATAGAAAAACACATGTATTATAATATTTTTGTAGATGTTTTTTCATGCAAGTTTTGGATATTCTTCATGCAAAATAAATATTAGGTGTTCTCAAACAATTTTGAGTTCAAAGCACTTATCGAGAAAGACACATACAAGAAGGTGAAGGATCTTAGGAGTGACAACAATGGAGAATATGTGTCGAATGAATTCAATAAATTTTGTGCATCAAAATGCATTTCACGAGAGTTGATAGCACCCCATAACCCACAACATAATGGGGTTGCATAAAGGAAGAACATAAGCATTTTGGGAGCTACATGTGTGATGCTACATCATTAGGGTCTATCGTTGCACTTATGGGCAGAAGCATGTAACAAAGTTGTGCATGTGCAGAACATAAGTCCTCATCCAATCCTTAGAATGAGTACACCATAAGAATACTTTTCCAGTAAGAAGCCATATGTGGTGCACTTTAGAATTTTTGGTTCATCAGTTTATTGTCATGTTACCAAAGATGCACAAAAAATTTAGAACCAACAGCTGAGTTGGGCATATTTTTGGGATACATTGATACTCCTCACAACTATCAGGTGTACCTGCCATATCACAGGATGACAGTGGTTTGTAGAGATGTGAAATTCGATGAAGAAAATTCCATGTGAATTTCCCTTGATAGGGAGCTTCATATGCATGCAGTTGAGGAGCGCTTAGCTCCAAAAGAAGAACCTAAAGATGTGGAGCAGCCAAAATAAGAGGAACAAAGAGTGGAAACACCCACTCGAGCAGAGACATCCATAGATGAAAGGAAGTGCACTAGAGAGGCTGGCAAGTTGATGCATGATGCTAGAGAGAATTTGGGAGCACCCACATCACATCACGGGTAGAGAAGGTTCCCATATAGATGCACTAGATACATGGCTCTTATGAGCGAGAGTGTAGAGATTGAGCCATCCTCATTTGAGGAATAAGTGTAGTAACAAATATGGTTTGATGCCATGGTTGAGGAGTATGACTCCATTATAAGAAACAGTGCATGGGAAGTTGTCCCAAGACCAGAGGACAGGTTAGTTGTAGGATCCAAGTGGATCCACAAGGTGAAGCAAGTGGTAGATGGGAGCGTTGAGAAACACAAGGAAAATTTGTGGCCAAGGGATTCTCTTAGGAAGAGGGAGTAGATTATGAGGAGACATTTTCTCCAGTAGCAAGGTACTCTTCAATTAGATATTGCCTTGCACCTTTAGCGCATATGGGATGGAAGATACATTAGATGGATGTAAATATAGCTTTCCTCAATGGAGTGATTGAGGAAGAGGTGTACATTGAGCAGTCGGAAGGATTTGATACCTTTGATAGATATTCTCATGTTTCCAAACTCAAGTGAGTGTTGTATGGACTAAAACAAGCACCCCATTCTTGGTACACCAGGATCAAAAACTACTTCACTACGTTGGGCTTCACCAAAAGTGAATCAGATGCGAATTTTTACCATATTGTGGTAGAAGGTAAATTATTGATTATAGTATTATATTTCGATTATTTCATTCTAATAGGTGATGGGAAGCTAATTAATTATTGAAAAGAGGATCTTTCAAGAGAATTTGAGATGAAGGACATGGGACTCTTGCGTCCTTTCCTTGGTTAGGAAATTTGGAAAAGAGATGGGGAATTGTTTGTCTCTCAAGGCAAGTATGCCAACGAGATACTAAAGAAGGTTCACATGGAGACACTAGAAAATTTGGCGGAATTTCCGACGGCCAATTCCTCGCTATTCTGACACATAGTCGTCGCAAGAGCGACAATTCGAGGACGGGAAAAATGTGGTTTTCCATCCCGTCTCAATTCTGACGCACTTAAAAAGTGTCGCACTACCGACACTTTTTTCGTCTCTTCCAAACAGGCGTCGCTCTTCCGACGTTTCCCAAACCGTCACACTTCCGGCGTTTGTAAACTGTCACACTTCTGACGAAATGTGGTCTGACGTTTTGAACATCACTCTTCCGACGTTTGTAAACTATCGCAATTCCGACGAAATGTGGTCCGACGTTTTGAGCGTCGCTCTTCTGACGTTTGTAAATTGTCGCAATTTCGACGCAATGTGGTCTGACATTTTGGACGTTGCTCTTTCGACGTTTGTAAACTGTCACAATTCCGACGAAATGTGGTCCGACATTTTGAACGTCGCTCTTCCGAAGTTTGTAAACTGTGGCAATTCCGACGAAATGTGGTCTGATGTTTTGAACGTCACTCGTCCGACATTTTTATACTGTCACTCTTCCGACGTTTTTAAGCTGTCGCAATTCCGATGCTTACAAGGCGTCGATATACCGACGGCGGGTTCAATTTTAAAAAAAATGAAACTTTAAAACAGGACATTAAATCTCCAATATTTGTTATGAATTGTGGGCGTTCCAATGACCGTGAAATATTAATATAATAAACCAACTCGCAGCGCTTCGACTATAAACAATCATTTTTTTTTCACAAGAGAAAAAACGTTGTTTTGAATATATTATATCAATTAAAACAGTCCATGAAGTCATTAAATTTTCACATATGAATATTGGAACCCAAATATCCATCCAGAAAAGTGGAAGTCCCACCCCAGGCAATGATAGAAAAATACCCCATGTCACATACAGGGACATGATATAAAACCCAGTAATGGTCCACATGCATATTATCGACAATCTTGTTGGGAAAAATACTGAGAGGGGAGGGGTGAATCAGTATTTAGAGCTGACTAAAAACTTTTTACTTTTTATTTCTCTTAAAACCATACGCTACTTTACTGAACCCAACTCGCATATACACGCGGATATCCTTAAGAAAACATGCGTATGTCCAGAGATATTATTATGCATTTAATTCTTTACTTAGATCATTGCATCATTCATTCATCAGATGTTTAGTAAGAAGTAAGCATGTGCAGTGATAACAGGATAAACCATCACACATAAGCAACACACATGAACACCAATATTTTAGGTGGAAACCCAATTTGGGAGAAAACCACCGCTACTGTCGTCTCTGTCTTCAAAATTTATTATAAAGAAAACTTCTTACAATTTTGTGCTGGCGCAGACTCATACCAGCACGCAGGCACCCACCTGCAGAAGGCTGCAACCTTCTCTCATTCTCCAGCCACTACTGGAAGGGAGCTCCAACCCCCTGATCTCGTTTACCACCTCTCCTGGAAGGGAGTTTCGACCCCCTGATTTCAACACCAGCTTCTACTGGCTGAAAGCTTCTACTTCCATACTAAAGGCTTCAACCTTTAGACCCACTGCAGACCATGTTTCATCAATTTTCATACTAGATCAAACAGCTTCAACACAACCCTTCACTTAACATCAACAAACATACTTTCCCTAATACTTCAAACGGAACAGTGAGGCCATTGTAACCAGAATATCAGAAATAACCCAGACTTTAGAATAGATATGCAGATACAAACTCAACCCTGAACATTCATTAATTCAAATATCATATGCTACTTTGCTTCACTGAAGCCACGTACATACACGCTTTCCTACATACCAACCCGCGTATACTTCTGTGTATTTTATTCTTCAGAAACCCTAATTTCCATACACGCTTTTCATGAGGCAAATCCGCGTATATACGTGCTTTTGTTGAAACCAACTAGCATATAGATCTGTAAAAAATAAATTTTTTAGAACAAACCAGATCTATAAAACTTACCCAAATTTATTCATTTTCTTCAGCAGACTTGCGCCAGTTCTTCATGATTTCGTCAGTAGATCAAACTAGAGATTCATCATCATCAGATCTAGAGATCTTGAACCATCATTATATCCATGGGTGCATCATAGATTCAGATCTATCAATTAAGAACAGAGTTCATCCATGCAGATATTCCTTAGAGAAATTTATTCATCAACAACCCTTACACATGCACACTTTGCTCTATGATCTTCTTCTCCTTAAATATATTTAGCTTTTACCAATACCATGAGCCAAAACCACACAACTTCCGATGGAATTCTTGGACAGAATCAAATAAACCATACAGCGCTCAATACTGTGTGCCAAAACCATGGTAATTCCCCTTGGTATTATAATTTTGGAGCGCAAAAGGGCATACGCGACTTGGGATGTACTTATCCGCGTGCATACGCGACTTGGCCTTTACAAACTTGCGTATACATTGTGACATATTATATTTATCATTTCTTCGACACTTGCTGGAATTATTTTCTCTGTCACATCTGAACTAAACTGTAGATACATCATTCTTACATCTTTAACACATAGGTTGCTATCCAAAGACAACTTATCAAGTCAGTTTCCATCAAGGACAACTTCATCAAGTAGGTTGCCATCAAGGACAACACATTGCATCATATTGCCAAAAAATCTGAGAAAGCATCCAAATATGCCCGAGGCATCTATAAGAAAGTGAAATAGCAGTATGTAGAATAGTAAAGCAACAGATAGAGTACTGACATCCATTTGATTTGAATATCTTGTAAGGTTTGCATCATCCAAAGAAGTTGAGTGCAACATGATGCGGCAGCCACATATTCTGCTTCTGCTGTAGATAAGGCAATAGAGCTTTGCTTCTTGCTGAACCAAGATACTAACCGGGGCCCCATGTAGAATGCACCACCACTAGTGCTTTTCCGATCATCAACATTTCCAGCCCAATCTGCATCGGTGTAAGCATGAAGAGTGAGATCAGCATTCTTTGGATACCATAGTCCAAAGTCTTGAGTTCCTTGTAGATATTTGAATATTCTTTTGACAGCCTGAAGGTGAGACTCTTTTGGATTAGCTTGGAATCGTCCAACAATCCCAACTGCATGCATAATGTCCGGTCTAGTCCCGGTGAGATAAAGTAGACTTCCTATCATAGATCTGTATTCTGGTTGATTCACCGTGGGAGAATCATCATGAGAACTGAGATTACATCTGGTTATCATTGGTGTACTTACAGGTTTGCACTCTTCCATGCCATACTTCTTCAGAATTTGCTTAAGATATTTTTCTTGTGATAAGAATATGCCATATGTTGCTTGTTGCACTTGCAAGCCAAGAAAGAATGTTAGTTCCCCAAGTAAAGACATTTCAAATTCTTGCTGCATAACAGAAGCAAATTTTTGACTCATAGACTCTTCATTACTTCCAAAAATGATATCATCAACATATACAACCACAATCAATAGTTTATCATTTTCAGTTTTGGTGTATAAGTTGCTATCAGCAAACCCCTTTGAAAATCATTGTTGATGAAGATATTTGTCAAGACGATAATACCATGCCCTTGGAGCTTGTTTGAGACCATATAGAGCCTTTTTAAGTCTACAAACAATTTTTTCATCATTTCCCAAAATGAATCCTTCTAGTTGTTCTATATAAACTTCTTCTTCTAGATCACCATTGAGAAAAGCAGATATAACATCCATTTGATAAACTTTGATTTGTTGGAAGCTTGAAAAAGCAAGAAACATTCTTATGGCTTCAAATCTAGCTACAGGAGCAAAAGTTTATTCAAAGTCTATACCTTCTTTTTGAGCATATCCCTTGCAAACAAGTCTAGCTTTATTTCTTATAACATCCCCATTCTCATTTAACTTGTTTTTGAATATCCATTTAGTTCCAATGACATTTTTGTCATGAGGTCTTGGTACTAATTCCCAAGTGTAATTCTTTTCAATTTGATCAAGCTCTTCATTCATGGCTTGAATCCAACATTCATCTTTGCTAGCTTGATTGACATTTTGTGGTTCAATAGTGGATAGAAATGCCAGATAGCTAGAAGATCCCACAAGAGTCCTTCTTGTTTGTACACTTGATCCCTTTTCTCCCAAAATTTGAGATTCTGGATGATTCTTTTGAACATATCTGGATGGAGCTTTTTCAGATAAATCATCTTCGGGTTCTTCATTGGGTTCACTGTCTGTATCATTTCTATTTGATGTAGACAGATATATGTCATCATCGTCTTCATTTTTTGTTTGTTTTTCTTCTTTTGCAGCTGCAGGGGACTCATCAATAACAACATCAATACATTCAACAATCTTCCGAATTCTTTTTTTGTAACATTTATATGCTCTACTCCTAGAGGAGTAACCAAGAAGTATTCATTCATCTGCTCTGGGTTCAAACTTGCCAAGTTTTTCATCATTATTTTTGATAAAACATTTGCTTCCAAAAACTCTAAAATGCTTCACAGTGGGAGGATTACCATGCACAGTTCATGTAAGGTTTTATCACTATTTACATGACATGTACCTTGTTAAAATATTTTGCTGTATGTCTGCTTCTCCCCAAAATGTCGAGTTAGAATCATCAATATAACTCTGTGTTTATTGAGCTGCTTCTATTCATTCTTCTTTACTTCGCCATTTTGTTGCCTTGATGCCATTTCCTGCTTCTTTATGTATATACAAAATTCAAGGAATTCATCTGATGTATATTCTCCTCCTCGATGAGATCTAAGACACTTGATTTTTAGATCTAATTCATTTTCAACCAGTGCTTTGCAGATCTGAAATTTCTCAAATGCTTCATCTTTGTGTTTAATCAACCCAATCCAACACATTCTAGAGAAATCATCAATAAATAAGATATAGTATTGTTCACCACGTGATGAATTTTTCTTCACAAGTCCACATATGTCAGTATGAATGAGTTCAAGAGGCTTACTTGATGAAACTTCCTTGGCATTAAATTTTTCTGGTTTCTTAATTGGCAATTTATGTATATGATACTTTAATTTAAAATGTCTTAGGAAAATCCTGGCTTGACTTTCGTCTTCTTGCGTTGTTGATTTGAGAGAAGCTCAGATGCCCCAACCTTCTATGCCATAGCCAATTTTCTGAAGATTTACTCAAATAACATTGTTCTTTGGGGTTCTTCAAAATATACAGGTTGTTTGGAGTTCTTTTTCCTTTTATAATTGTTTTACCTGTATCAAGATCGCGTACCACACATTCTTTTGAACTGAAGACAACTTCAGTTCCTTGATCACACATTTGACTTACACTTAGCAATTTATGCTTTAATCCATCCACATACATGACTTCATTAGCTTTTACCTTGTCCTTTAGGAAAACAGATCCTTTACCTTTAATTACCGCAGGAATATCATTTCCAAATGTAACATTCTTCTCCTTTTCTAGAGCACTATATGCAAGAAGTTTGATTTGTCCATCCATGTTTTTTAGCTCCATTATCAATATGCCATTAGTTGCAATGTCTGCAAAATAATCCTTCCTGCAATTTTCAACCTGTAATTCCTTCTTTTTCCACACTTTGGAGCTTGAAGAAAAATGCTCTTTTGGCTGGACTTTTCTCCTGCATTCAGATTCTTCATGGCCAAAGTTATTGCAATAAGTACATTCAACTTCATTTTGAAGAGGAGAAAAGTTTTTGTAGGTATTCCTCTTTGTTTCAATATCAATCCTTTTCTTTCTTGCTTCTCTTTTCATGATGGTTTTATATGCAACACATTGAATAGCTTTATGACCAAAATTGTGACATGAGAAACATTGTCCATTGAAGAAGAAATTTCTGCGATCATGAAATCTTCTACTTGAATTTACCTGTTGGTTGGTGTTTCTTTGAAAGGTATTCTTGTTAGTGTTCTTTGAATTGAGCTGGTCATGCTTTACCTGTGAAGATTCTTTATTCCCTTGCTGAGTGGCAGAATGTTGTATACTGGCTGCAGCTGCTTTTAGATAATTTGGTGCTGAAGTCTGAGAAGATTATCCAATATATCCAAGACCTGTATTTATAAAATGAGAACGTTGTACCTTGATAATCTCATCTAAGGTTTCAGATCCTTTAGCAAATCTAAGATTCAAAGTCTTTACTTTCTCAATTTCTTTTCTTAGACTTACTATTTCACATTCTAATTTCTCATTGTGTTTCTCCTTTTCTTCAAGCTGATTTTTTAGAGTTTCTATGGATATTTTACTTTCTTCTAAGCATATTTTGAGTTGATTGATTTCATTAAGAAAATCATTGTCCTCTAATGCATCCATAAAAGTATCCTTTTCTTCTCTAGACTCCTTTTCAAATTCCATGAGAAGTCTAAGATCTTGTTCACATTCTTCCTCACTATCTGGTAACCCATCATGTCTTCATGAGTATAGTAACTTTTTTCTAGTGCTAAACCGATTCTTATTCCTTCTTGCTACTTCCTTCCCTTTTTCATGTGTTTCTTTATGAGGACACTTAGCAGCATAATGACCAACTCTTCCACAAGTAAAACATTTGAAATGAAGCTTACCTCTGAACCGTCCTGTGCCAAGTTGGAGTTTCTTTACAAAATTTACTTCATCTTCTTCTGAGATATACCCTCATCCTTTTGTTTCTTGTACTTATTTCCCTTTTGTAGAAGCTCTAAAGATGGCTTCTTTGACTTCATATGGTCCTCCTCTTCTCATTTCACATGCAGTTAGTATGCCATGAAGTTGCACCATAGTAAGATTTTGAAGATCCTGCTTCTCTTCAAGAGCAAAAACTTTTGACTCAAATTTTGACGTTAGTGATCTTAAAACTTTCTCAACCAAAGTAGATTCGTTTATTGTTTCTCCCAGATTTCTCATACGATTTACAATATCATCAAGACGTAAAAAGAAATTGGTAATGCTCTCCTCATTATGCATTTTTAGATTCTCATATTGAATTCTCGAGAGCTTGAGTTTAGCACTTTTTACCTTTGCATCACCTTCATAACTTAGAATGATTTTGTCCCATATTGCCTTTGTTGTATCCAAATACATGACTTTGACAAATTCTCGATTCAAATAGACTTCCCAATAGAGCATTGACCGCCTTGCATTTGTTTCCTTATAATTCTTTCTTTCCGTTTGGATCTACATATGGAAACAGTGGCCGGATAACAAAATCTTCTTCAACAATAGCCCATATCCGCTTCCTAGACATCGAAGATAGGGGATCTCATCCTTGTTTTCCAAAGATTAAAATTGTTTCGTTGAAGAGTGGAGGCCCGATAGATGATGTTCCATCTTGATTGCTCATCTTGTTTGATATTCCTTCTAGCGGCTAAGCTTTTTCTCATGACCCGCTTCATGCCAATTGTTGGGAAAAATACTCGAGAGGAGGGCTAGTGAACCCGCATTTAGAGCTGACTGAAAATTTTTTACTTTTTCTTTCTCTTAAAACCATACACTACTTTACTGAACCCAACTCGCGTATACACGTGGATATCCTTAAGAAAACATGAGTATGTCCAGAGATCTTATTATGCATTTAATTATTTACTTAGATCATTGCATCATTCATTCATCAGATGTTTAGTAAGCAGTAAGCATGTGCAGTAATAACAGGATAAACCATTACACATAAGCAACACACATGAACACCAGTATTTTAGGTGGAAAGCCAATTTGGGAGAAAACCATCGCTGCTGTCGTCTCTGTCTTCAAAATTTATTATAAAGAAAATTTCTTACAATTTTGTGCTGGCACAGACTCATACCAGCACGCAGGCACCCACCTGCAGAAGGCTACAACCTTCTCTCGTTCTCCAGCCACTACTGGAAGGGAGCTCCAACCCCCTGATCTCATTTACCACCTCTCCTGGAAGGGAGCTTCGACCCCCTGATTTCAACACCAGCTTCTACTGGCTGAAAGCTTCTACTTCCATACTAAAGGCTTCAACCTTCAGACCCACTGCAGACCATGTTTCATCAATTTTCATACTAGATCAAATAGCTTCAACACAACCCTTCACTTAACATCAACAAACATACTTTGCCTAATACTTCAAATGGAACAGTGAGGCCACTGTAACCAGAATATCAGAAATAACCTAGACTTCAGAATATATGTGTAGATACAAAATCAACCCTGAACATTCATTAATTCAAATATCATACGCTACTTTGCTTCACTGAAGCCGCGTACATACGCGCTTTCCTGCATACCAACCCGCGTATACTTCTGTGTATTTTATTCTTCAGAAACCTTAACTGCCATACGCGCTTTTCATGAGGCGAATCCGCGTATATACGCGCTTTTGTTGAAACCAAATAGCGTATAGATCTGTAAAAAATAAATTTTGTAGAACAGACCAGTTTTATAAAACTTACCCAGATTTATTCATTTTCTTCAGCAGACTTGCGCCAGTTCTTCATGATTTTGTCAGTAGATCAAACTAGAGATTCATCATCATCAGATCTAGAGATCTTGAACCATCATTATATCCATGGGTGCATCATAGATTCAGATCTATCAATTAAGAACAGAGTTCATCCATGCAGATATTCCTTAGAGAAATTTATTCATCAACAACCCTTACACATGCACACTTTGCACTATGATCTTCTTCTCCTTAAATAGATTTAGCTTTTACCAATACCATGAGCCAAAACCACACAACTTCTGATGGAATTCTTGGACGGAATCAAATAAACCATACAACGCTCAATACTGTGTGCCAAAACCATGGTAATGCCCCTTGGTATTATAATTTTGGAGCGCAAAAGGGCATACGCGACTTGGGACGTACTTATCTGCGTGCATACACGACTTGG
This sequence comes from Pinus albicaulis, assembly GCA_034641835.2. Taxonomy (NCBI): domain Eukaryota; kingdom Viridiplantae; phylum Streptophyta; class Pinopsida; order Pinales; family Pinaceae; genus Pinus; species Pinus albicaulis. The sequence continues at coordinate 793,377,195 of CM076582.1, read as the reverse complement.
CCTTTACAAACTTGCGTATACATTGTGAAATATTATATTTATCATTTCTCCGGCACTTGCTGGAATTCTTTTCTCTGTCACATCTGAACTAAACTGTAGATACATCATTCTTACATCTTTAACACATAGGTTGCTATCCAAAGACAACTTATCAAGTCATTTTCCATCAAGGACAACTTCATCAAGTAGGTTGCCATCAAGGACAACACATTGCATCATATTGCCAACAAATCTGAGAAAGCATCCAAATATGCCCGAGGCATATATAAGAAAGTGAAATAGCAGTATGTAGAATAGTAAAGAAACAGATAGAGTACCGACGTCCATTGTTCCAAATACAAATTAAAGTACCCAAAATCCTTGAACAGAGAAAAATTCTAATCATGTGAGGAGTGTGATATGTCCAAAATATAAAAAGACCATCAGACCATATCAATAAACCAACAACATAGACCAGCATCGCTAGTTTTGAAGGCAGAGTGATAAACATTAATCATTTTTTTTTCACAAGAGAAAAAATGCTGTTTTGAATATATTATATGAAGTAAAACAGTCCATGAAGTCATTACATTTTCACATCTGAAGATTGGAACCCAAATATCCATCCAGAAAAGTGGAAGTCCCACCCCAGACAGTGATAGAAAAATACCCCATGTCACATACAGGGACTTGATATAAAACCCAACAACGGTCCACATGGAGATTATCGACAATCTGAGAAAGCATCCAAATATGCCCGAGGCATCTATAAGAAAGTGAAATAGCAGTATGTAGAATAGTAAAGCAACAGATAGAGTACCGATGTCCATTGTTCCAAATACAAATTAAATTACCCAAAATCCTTGAACAGAGAAAAACGCTAATCATGTGAGGAGTGTGATATGTCCAAAATATAAAAATACCATCAGACCATATCAATAAACTAGCATCGCTAGTTTTGAAGGCAAAGTGATAAACATTAATCATTTTTTTTTCACAAGAGAAAAAATGTTTTTTAGAATATATTATATGAAGTAAAACAGTCCATGAAGTCATTACATTTTCACATTTGAAGATTGGAACCCAAATATCCATCCAGAAAAGTGGAAGTCCCACCCCAGACAATGATAGAAAAATACCCCATGTCACATACAGGGACATGATATAAAACCCAGTAATGGTCCACATGGAGATTATCGACAATCTGAGAAAGCATCCAAATATGCCCTAGGCATCTATAAGAAAGTGAAATAGCAGTATGTAGAATAGTAAAGCAACAGATAGAGTACGTACCGACGTCCATTGTTCCAAATACAAATTAAAGTACCCAAAATCCTTGAACAGAGAAAAACGCTAATCATGTGAGGAGTGTGATATATCCAAAATATAAAAAGACCATCAGACCATATCAATAAACCAACATCGCTAGTTTTGAAGGCAAAGTGATAACCTGTCAACACATAAAATAGTATCATAAAGCGGATACAGGAAATGTGCAGAGACATGTACTGTTGATATACGCCTCACAAAAAAAGCATCCATGATAGAGCAAAAATATGTATAAACCCAGGGTCGATTGTATGTTCTAGCTCGCTTGTTCCCGGAAATAAAAACCATCTGCAGAAACCCAGGCTCGCTTGATTCCAAAATTGGTAACCATCTGTTGCATCCGAGATGTAAGGTTCAGGCTCGCTTGTTTCCATTAGTAGCCCACTACAGCATCCACCCTATTCATAGCAAAAAGGTTCCTATAGATATACAGAGAAAGAGTATAATACGTAGACCATATAAACATGGCTTTGTATTTCAAAAAACAGGTTTAAAATAGAAACAGGGCAACTTTTTTTTTCCAATTGTTATAAACATAATTCGACCGTGAAATATTAATATAATAAACCACCCTGTGGCGCTTCGACTATAAACAATCATATAAACATGGCTCTGTATTTCAAAAAACAGGTTTAAAATAGAAACAGGGCAACATTTTTTTTTCTAAGTAAAGTTAATCTATTAACAGTGGGAATAAAATTACACCGAAGTCAAAAAAATTGCCCAAACTCATGCCAAATTTGTCATCAAAAAATCAAAAAATTAAGAAGATTGACCTCATACGAGGAAACCAGTCTTGAATGTTTACAGAATTCAAAAATATTACAAAGGTACATCACAGTAATATAATATAAAAGCATCCCAATTAAGTGGGTCACGAAGCAAGAAAAACAAATTAACCAAACTACTCCTCTAGATCCTCGACGATTTGGCACCATCCTTCGGAAGGTCCAGGATCGCTAGGTGCTACCTCCACAGTCATGCCACTGCTCCCCTACTGACGGCCCGAATGCTGGCCGGCTTTTTCTGAGCTCAGACCTGCCGGACGGGTGCATTGTTCTTCCATTTCGGCCTCCTCACGAAAAACCATAGTAATTGAAGCTATGATTCGTGGGCGGTTCAGAGAGAAATTAAAGAAAAAAAGAGCAGTGCACATCGTGGGAGAAGGTGAAGCGATGGGGAAATGAGGAGCAGGGGAGCCCATATAGTGGCCAGATCCTAGAACCCGACCCCGCCCACTTCTAGTATCTGGATAGCGACCTGCATGATAATCACTGGACTGGGAAGACGACTTGGTTGAGGGGCTAGAGGGAGTGCGCAGGGGTTGACCTCTAGTGCTCCCCCTGCGGCAATGCATCCTTTGACGCAGGCGAGGCATGGGTGCAGTCTCAGCAGTGGGCACAAGAGGAGACGGAGAAGCAGAATTCCAAGAAACAGAGGAAGACAGACAAGGACCAGACCGAGAGAAATGCAGATATGCAGCAAGGTCTAAGCAGCAATTCAGTTGGCCACTTCTCCTTCTCGTCACAGTGAGCAGGCAGTGTAACCCAGCAACTGGCTCATCTAAAAAACCATAGCGAAATGCCATTTTATCGACCCGACTGCAATGCAATCGAAGGACGCCCGTCATAATTAATCTCTGATCATTAATGAGACCCGAAGGCCGGATCATATTGGAGCATGCGGAATCGCTAACAAGAGTGGAGGTCTGATCTTGAACAGTGTTAAAACTTAATGTGATTTGATGTGAAAACCTTGGAACTTAATTGAACAACATTAAAACTTAATGCGATTGATATGAAATCGCCACATCCATGTCCCATCGCCTTAAACACCATCGAATGCACTCGCATCTGGGAACAGGGAAACATTTGATTGAGGACACATGGCAGAAATTGATTGGAGCGGATCTTTGTTTGGGCCACCCACGTAGTGGAAATCCAGACCCGAAAAAGATTAGGGCGAATTTGATAAGAAATTCGCATCACAACTCTCCCTCCGTACGCCAGCCCAACTTCGGACCCGAAAAAGATTAGGGTGGAATTCAATTGGTTTTCGCATCAAAAAATTAGCTGACGTCAGCAGGCTATTTTGGAACGCAAATTTGATTTGAATTATGGTTTATCACCGTTTGAAGTCCGGCGGGCTCGACTTAAGAACAATTTTGTTTGATCCCATCTTATAAAATTTGTGTTGGTTTTCTTTGATAATACACATATTTATAATAAATCATGGGAATACCACACTAAACATGTGGAAAAGTTATATAAATTATTGAGAACAATCATTTTATGTAAAAATATCCAAATGTGCTTTTGGGAAATAAGAATTCGAGTATTTGGTTCATATTGTTTTAAAGGAAGGAGTGAAGTTGGAGCCTCAAAAGATGCAAGCCATTACAAAATGACCTATTCCTAAGAAAATCAAGGTTCTTAGAAGATTTTTTAGACTTACATGATATTATTGATCATTTGTTAAGAATTATGCATGCATTTCAAGTCCACTCACATATCTCTTGAAGAAAATATCATTTATATGGAATGATGAGGCTACTTTGGCATTCTCTCTTCTAATGGATGCCATGTCTTCTACACCAACATCGGTTGCACCTACTTTTGGTAAAACATTCATAGTAGAGTGTGAGGCACTAGGACAAGGAATTTACGTAACATTAACACAATAAGGGATATCATTGGCTTTTAAAAGCATGGAATTCAAAGAAAATATTTGGTGAAATCTACGTATGAAAAATAAATGGAAGCAATATTACATGCAATAAAAAATAGGGATAGTATATCATTGGGAGGTACTTTAAAGTCAAGATATACCATGATAGCATAAAGTATTTTTTGAAGCTATGATTTTCATTAGAAGATTAACAAAAATGAGGAGAAAAAGTGCAAAGTTTTAATTTTGAGATAATCTACAAAAAGGGTAAGGAAAATTTAGTACATGATGCTCTTTCTAAAATAGAAGAGGCCTCAAATTTATATCCAATTACATTTTCTATTTCTAGGTGGCTAGAAGAAGCTTGCCATAATGGAAAAATGACAATAGTACTAAAAAAAAACTAAAATTTATAAAGGATGGGATGAACTCTATGGAGCATTGGGAGTGAAAGAGAGATATACTTTGGTGCAAATGTAGAATATTTTTATGCACACAAGCATATTTGAATAAAAAAATATTAAGGGAGTCCCATGTCTCTCTAGGGTTCCTTGAAACATCTCAAAGGATCAAAAAATATATTTTTTGAAGGAATGAAGAAAGATATTCAAAATTTTGTAAGAGAAGGTCAGGTTTGCATAATAAATAAAAGAGAGATAGTAAAATCTCTAGGGTTACTTCAACCATTCCACATACATATTCAAAGACTAGAAGATATATTAATAGAATTTATTACAGGGTTACTGAAATATAAAGGTAAGTATTACATTTTTGTGGTCATTTATATAGACAAATTTTGTAAAAAAAATTTTTAGAGCTCAAAGTACATAAACAACAAGCCAAGTGGCAGAAGTGTCCGTGAAAGAAATTCATAGTCTTCATGGTTTTCCTAAAGTAATAGTAACAAGAAACTTTTGGAAATAATTATTTAATATGAGTGGAGAAACACTAGCCGCCATGAGTTCTACATATCAAACACAATCAAATGGTCAAACAAAAATAGTTAACAAATGTTTTTAAGGTTATCTACAATGTTACTCTTTAGAAAATAAATCTTAATGGATGAAGTGGGTTCATCAAGGAAGAATGGTAATATGATACTACCTATCACACATCTACTAAAATTTCCCCATTTAAGGCCCTTTATGGATATCCAACTCCTAGTATCTAATACTTTTTGCAAGATAAGTCCAAAGTATAGGAAACAGAGTCACATATGGAAAATACTAAAGAAACTTTGAAAATTATTATGGAAAACCTTCAAATGACATGAAACATGATAAAACAACAAGGGAACAACATTGAAGTGAAAGATAATTTGAGGAGGGTAATTGGGTATTTTTTAGATTATAGCATTATAAGCAATCTTCATTCAAGAAAAAGAAGAATAAAGAATTAGCTCAAAAATGTTATGGCCCTAAATAATTATTCATAGGATTGCACAAGTGGTATAGAAGTTACATTTTCCTTCTTCTTGCATTCATAAGGTTTTTCATGTATCTTGCCTAAAAAAAGTTTTGGGAAAAAATATGCCAATGTAAATAGAACTTCCAAAATTAGATGAAGAATGAAAGTTGATTCTTGAACCACAAAAAGTTATAGATAAACATTTTGTATCTCTTTGACATATAGCCATTATGAAGTACCTAATCAAGTGGAAGAATATTCCTCTAGAAGAAGGTACATGGTAAAATGATCAATTCGTGATGAAATACCCACGGCTAAAGGGTTCGTTTGAAGTTTTCACAAAGGTTTTGTTATATGTTTTATATAACGCACGGTGGAATAGTATTATTGTTTGTTAAGGTCCCACACAGTGATCAAATTTGAAGGGAAGGTCCGAATTTCAATTAGAAGGGCATATATCTATGTCGCCCTTCCATAATGAAAAGCTTTAAAAAAAAAAAAAAAATCAATTAACCACAATAAATTATTTTTACATTTCATTTTCAGAAATACAAAACCATCAATCTTTATATTAATAAAAGACTGTTACATATACAACAATGAAGAAGGCTCCATCTTTCATTGCTTAAATATCTCATTGGCAATTGCAACATAAGTCTTGAAGACACTATTATAAGAATTTGGATACATACCACCGGGATATAGGAGATTCTTATGTGTCAGATTGTGTAATGCAATTTTGACTTTGTCTCACAAGGAGTAGCAGCATGGAGGTCTGGATTTTTCTTATAGAAATTTTTTATTATTATTTGAAACATTGTTTATAGATATGAAGACAACAATGAATTATGAGCATGGTGGACAATTAGTCAAGCTCATGATGCCAAACCATGATGATGTAAGTTTGGAATTTAACATTTTTACATGTTAAAGACAAATAGTCAAAATCACTGACAACTTAGTATGGCATAATTAATAATCATTCCCCGTTCACTTTTGTTAATAGGTTTATGTCACACGATGATCTCTCTTCTCTGGAATTTACTTGTATTGAAGATCACTATTCTAGGAATAAGGAGTTATTTTCTCCAAAAATAACCCTAGCCAAACATTGACAATGCATCAAGGATATCTTTCTATGCTTCATAAGTACATATGTTCTACTTCTAAATAATGTCTTGGAAGTGGTTGTTTTGCTGGAAATTATTCACCAGTTGGTTTCATACCAAAGTATTTTTCTCATTTTCAGCATCCAATACATGAAAAATATAATGGTTTAAAACAACATAAATATTTGAAATTTTGCAAGAATTGTCTGGCACACTTTGAATATGAATTTTGAAGTCAAGTGCATGATGCTGTATAGGATCAAGTTTCATTTTGAAAACCAAATGTTTCACAAGAAAATTCTCAACATGCTACCCTGCAGTAAGGATTAAATGAAAATATTGCATCAACTATTTCCATAATAAAAGTGCACCTCGACCATAAGACTAAACAACTACAAATGTTGTAGATCTAACAAGACCACACAATCAAATGTATTCCACAAGGCCAATACTGTATGAAAAATGAAAAGGAGTTTGCAACCAAAAATACCTTAGGAAAATAATTCAATTAGATACACCAAACCATCAGCAAAAAGGAAAACCAGCCTACTCAAAAGGCAAGTGCTTACCTCCTTTGACAAAATTTTGAGTTCTGAAACAAGGGCCTTTATTGTCTTGTCAATGCCCCTAGTAATTTGAACGGGGTTTGCACCTGCTGCAACAACCTAGACAAAAAGGTTTCATTTCAAATTATTTTCCACAAATTTAAGATACAACCATTTTCGGTTTTGTATTTCTTAACAAGCTCATAAATTTTGACAAAAGAACCAAATTTTTTTAATACCTGATAGCAATTTTTTCACTCAAAAACTATCATAGACTCAATAAGCCCAACCCAAAAATAAAAAACCAAACACCATAAGACCCTACAAAAATGAATAGATGATCTTAATCCATTACTATCGACAAAAAATTACCTTTACACCCTCACTTATTAAACCTTGTGTTGTTGAATATTAACTTCAACTGTTGCAGCAGAAGGACGGATGCAGCAACAACATTTTTTTTTTGGAGGTTGCTTGCCCGCCATCCAGAAATTTACTTCGGCATTTAAAATTCCTGCAAGTTTCTTTTGTAGACGGCCGCAGCCACATTTCTGTACAGGATTTTATTTAAACACAGCAACCAGCATTAACGCAATTCACCAACCAGAAATTAAACAAACAGAAATTTACCCCTCAATTTTGTAAATTCAAAAGGAGAACATGTGGAGCATTAATATTGGATCGCATGAAATTGAAGGGAATCTGAAAACCTAAAAACTGGACCCGGATTTTTTATAAGGCACATTGGATTGATAATTCGCATTACAAATTAGGCAAACATCAGCATCCCATTTTGGAACGCGAATTTGGTTTGAAATTCAATCTATTCAGACTTTTGAAGTCTGACGGAAAGGGTTCTTTAATGTTTTGATAGTTTAATTTTATGTATGCTTTAATATATACATATGTTTTAAACATATGTTATATATCTATATATATCATATGTGAAATGAAAGGTGGGCCATAGAATTTAGTTTTAATTTTATTTTTTTTAAAAGAGGGTTTATTATAATATGTTTTATATGTTACGGCATATAAAAATAAAAAGGACAAAAAAGCTTGGTAGTTTTTTTTATAGACAATACGTAAATTTTTTATTACACAGCAGTGTGTAAAAAGTGAAAGACCGAGTGTAACTTTTTAAGTGTGTATGCACAACAGTGCGAAAGTGAAAAACACAACAGAGTGTTTTAGAGACAGAGTATGTTTGTTTTGAACAGACAGTGAGTTGGTTTTATGCACTGCGTTTTGTAGCAGTCATAATTTTGTAATCCCTCTCAGTGAGGAAGAAGTGTAATAGTTTTTTTTTTGAGTTATTGAAGGGAATAGAAGTTTGTTTTCAAAGTATTGAAACTTTGTCTCCTGTCAAAGAAATTTTTATTTTCTCTGTGTTAGAGGAAGGGAGATTTATTCTCCATTCGTTGTTCTAGAATTTTTCAATATTCCAGCATGTGCAAGAACAACAGATGTTGTGGTTCCATCCCCAGCTAAGTCATTTTTCTTTGTCGCAGCTTGCCTTACCAACTTGGCCCCAATATTTTCAACTGGGTCCTCTAATTCAACCAATAAAAAGGCCAAAACCATAGCATTGAGATACATTTCATTACACTGTCAATAACAATAAAATTTGACTCAGCCATAACCCTTTCCTTTTATTGTTGTGAAAATATTTATGCATTACTCTAATGTGCCTAGTCCATAGGCCAATTAGACCACTGGGTAACAAATATGTTTCCTTTCACCTTTGAGTTTTTAAATTATGCCTACCAAATCTAAGACATTTAAGAGGGGGAACTAATACAACGTTAAAAAGAAAACCAGAGCACACATCTACAAATTACCTCCTTAGCTACTGTCACACCATCATTAACTATTTTCAGATAACCATGCTTACTCTCCAAGACAACATTTTTCCCTTCGCCCCAAGGGTGACTCCAACAAGATCAACAAGTTTGTTCACACCACCTGCAAGACAAATTGACAATGCTTTCAGTAAGTGTGCAATTGAATGCAAGACCATATGCCAAAACAAACCTCCATGAAAAAATAAAATAACACATTAAAATCGAATATAAGTGGACAAGGAAAGATCCACCACAGTGAAGTTTCACGTGCAGGTGACCTTCCTTTAAACATAATTTTTTCTCTGACCTGCAATTTTTTTGTCACTGAGCCATCCTTGTTGGAGTACAACTCCTTTTCCATAGCTCTTGTATTAACTACCTTCTCTCTGTCGCGTAATCTCAGAGTCCCTCTTCTGCTTGAGCGATTAAAGGAAATGGGTGAAAAAACTGAAAGAGAAGACAATTGTCTGCCATAATTATCAAACATTGCACCCAACTTCTTCCCCTTTCCATTGTTACCCAATGAGGTAGATGTGGAAATTGTTGTCATACTTCCCAAAGCAGAGGCCATATTATCTTATCCTGAATATAGAATTACAATATCTTCATATTAGTATGAACCTTAAAAAACATGACTCCCATTGCTAAAAACCACTTTTAAGTTGTAACAGGCAAACTAAACAACTATCGCAACTTTTGGCAACTTCTGGAGCATTAAGAGAGAAATAACCAAAGAGAAATACAACCACAATCCTCATTTTAATGAGACCAGACTATATATTTTCATTAAGATAATAGAAAGAAATCACGACTATATTAAATCCAGCACAAAATAATCTTTAACCAGTGTCTCTCGCGGCCTTCAGGTTGCCATGCTAGAGGTTGCATATTTTTAATTTAAATTCTCGACCTCTCGTGCCCATCTATGAATGCATCCAATGGGATATCTACATAAAATGCTCCTTTATATCCCCAAAAATAAATTCCCTACTAGAAGAGCACCAGTATTGATGGATCACCCCACACCATCCCACCCACTAGAAATGGTGAAAAAGGAAACCCGAGAAAACTTCTGAAATATCTCAAGATGACTATGTGGGTGGTTCTTATGAATCAACCAACCATTCAGAACATGCTCATCAATCCAAACCATGAGTATTATGTGATGATATTCAATCAGGCACTGAATTGGATTTCTAAAGCTATGTTAGAGAAACCCTAAACTCTCACTGAAAATAGGTGAAATGTGGCACCACTTAGAGATTGACATGTGCCAATTGGCACAAGTGGTAGACAATTGGCATGCTCAAACAATGAGGTGATGTAGGAATGACATGAGGGAGAAAATATCAGAAAATCCCCAAATCTGGAGAACTAAAGCTCATCACCAACCTGAGATTGACAACTTTACATGATGTAACCTATGAAATCGTAAATGGAGAAATCATAGTAATAATAAAGTAACCTATGTAACAATAAATTCGGATTCATCCTGGGAGTGGTAATGGGAGAAATCATAGTGAACAACAGGAAACATGCAGAGTTGCTTACAATCAAATAGATGAAAAAACACATACAAAAACCTAGATAATAATCATGAACAAGCTTAATATTGAATTATGAACTGTAAAGGAACTTACAAAATGTGACATTACGAACCTGGTCAAGCGCACAAGCAAAAATATCCTGGACATGACCCCGGTTGACAAGTTGTATTGCTCATGATGCAAGAGGATTTGTACCTGCACTGCCAAGTCAATCAAAATCCATCATTATCTATACAATAAATACAAGTAATTGATGTAGTATTTTTACTCTAAGATGCATTCTTATGATAATGTTAGAACATATGTTGAAAATGTCAAAACATACCTGAATAAGCTCCTCTTCGTTTCAAGAACAATTTATTGGAGTCGCATGAACTTGGAACAAGCCTCCCACGATCTGAAAGAGTAGCAACTAAGTCAACAGTGACTTTTTTGTTGCTACGCTGGATTGAGGGAGGTTTTCTCCAAGATTAAATCACTCCAATAAATTATTCTCTACTAAACAGGGCCAACCACGTGAAGGTGGAAGCTCTTATGGCCCCTCTCCCCCCCCCTCACATCACTCTCAATTCCCCAATACCTAATCTATATTTCATTTTTTACTTTCATGAGCATAAAAAAAAAATATTCAATAACTAATAAAAAAACAATTCAACAAAAAGTACGCAAGGAAACATTTCAGTTAATGCTTGACATAAAAATAGTATGATAAATGAATTTTTTATATAACGCAAAAAACATTCCAAGTATGGTAACGTTTGTCTTATAATAATACAATATTTTACATTATCAAATTTTCTTTTTCTTCTTCCTATTTCTAGAGCTCCTAATTACATCATCAATATCATCATGCTCTGCTCCTATTTCGTGCCTTTCGACCCGCACTGCTGACCTAGTTGCATAGTCACAATGTCTGGTCTCATCTAGTGACAGGGCATCGCCTACAAAAACAGATAATATTAAATTTTAATTGTCAGTTTTTAAATATCATTGAACTAGTTCGGTAATATTAATAAAAAAAATTGCAATGAGATTATTTACCTGGTACACCAGTTGTCGCCGCTGACCTAGTTACGTAGTCACGATGTCTGGTCTCATCCAGTGACGGGGCATCGCCTACAAAAACTGATAATATTAAATTTTAATTGTCAGTTTTTAAATATCATTGAACTAGTTCGGTAATATTAATAAAAAAAATTGCAATGAGATTATTTACCTGGTGCACCAGTTGTCGCCGTTGACCTAGTTGCGTAGTCACGATGTCTGGTCTCATCCAGTGATGGGGCATCACCTACAAAAACAGATAATATTAAATTTTAATTGTCAGTTTTTAAATATCATTGAACTAGTTCGGTAATATTAATAAAAAATTGCAATGAGATTATTTACCTGGTGCACCAGTTGTCGCCGTTGGGACTGTTGCCCTGTCTTCCTCTCTGGTGGTAAGATCCTCAAGGGAAAAATTCTCTGTCATTTAAACAAAAAACGTTATAAGGACAACCATCAAGGTATAATTAGAAAAAATTATAAGTGGAAATTAATTACTGTCACGGCCCTCACTGATAGTAGCATTGTCGGCCTGGTCCCCACTACAATGATCAGGTTGCACGTGAGGATCATCTACATCTAGCTCTAAAACAGGGTTATTTGCCTCGTCGGTAGTGTTGCTCCCCTAATTTAAAAAAAGTTGCTAGACATTAAATTTATGGACGAAAACAAACATATTGAAAGGTTAATGTTTTACCTTATCAGGCATTCTGGATCTTGGGACCTGTTCCAAGCTTCTGCGACGTTCAACTACGGCTTGATAGCCGAAATGGAAAGCGATATTTTTATCTTCCTCTGTAGTTTCTGTTCCGAATTCATCACCCTACATTACATATGATTGTGTATTTTCAATTATATTTGATAGGATTACAAAAACGTTGGAAGGCGATACAATTAATTATAAGATGTTTGGCTACTTAATTATAATTCTTGCGGCTAATTTCAAGTAGTCGCCTTGGCCTATCTTGTGATGGCCCTTTTTTTCAATCTTAGCTTTGGTTTCCTTTGAGGTGTCAGGAAACCTAGCATCAAAATATTGAAGTCAGATATGATGTAGCACACTTTTATTTTAGACATAGAGAAAATTAAAGCTATTGAATTAAAGTTGTAATTTACCTTGCGGGTCTAGTTGGAATTTTTCCTTCTTTCTTTGCCCTTTTCTCTTTTCCGTCATGGATGAGTGCTCTCCACTCACTCTCTGGAACTGTGAGAGGACGCTCATATCTAGGGTTAAATTGCAATTGCATCCTATAGGTGTCCCTGGTATATTTCAAATATTTGCCGGCTACCTGAGCCACCGTTGTTCTGTCAAATGTGCCGACCCCAAAAAGGGCTTCTAGATAATCTAGAAGTTATTTTTTCAGGTTGGAATTCTGGGAATTCCACCTTGTGCGTATGGTTGGGCCAAAAATTACCAACGCATGGCTCTCCAAAAACCTGTAGAACTCATTGTTTCCTACACAGAAGAAAAAGATATTATCATTAATTTAAAAATAAAAATCATGATAAATATGTTTTAGATAGAGTACATGAAATAGTTAAAATATTAAAATTTACCTGGGAGTTGTACGTGCTTTATAAGGACACCTTCATCGTTCACCAACAATGTGCCATTAATGGTCCCTGTGGAGCTGACACGTGTAGCTCCAGGAAACGCAATAATGTAGTTGGCAATATCAGCCTCATCATTGCCAACATGTTCAGCGGTTGGCTGGGTGTCTGCTTGGGCAGGGTGTGTTTCTTGGCTGGCACCTAAAGGAGTACAAGGTGTATGAGAGGGTTGTTGGGCAATCTCTTGCCCTTGTGTCCCACTACCACCAACATCGGGTTCAGCAAGTGCCAGAAAACGCTACATACAAAAGAACTTTTTGTTAGTTTAGTCAATGTAAAAACTAAAAATCAAACTATCACAATTCATCTCATGCAGAACAAAAAAAATATCCTTTTGAATTTTTATTATTACCTGATATTTTTCTAGCTGGCTCATAAGTTTTTTTATCCTCTCTTTTGTTTCAGGTGTTTGAGGCGCATCTATCAAAGTATTAAATTCCGACCTTGCATCTCGTGCCTTTTTTCACAACAAGAACACTAGAGATAGGGATGAAGAAAGCTCTTCCTCAAAGAGGGAATCATCAGGCGTACCATGGCTAGGTGTCTGCATATTTGAACAAAATTAATATTATTTCAATTATGTAAATAACTAAAATACCTGAAGATAGAGCAATGCTGGCGCTTTACATGTTCTTCCGCTGGCCTCTTTCCGCGATCATCCCGTCTCGGGGTTGTTCCTGTACTGCCCTGATCAGTCTGCCACATTGCAATAAAATTATAAATGTAAAAACTTGAAAACAATATCTAACTTGAAAATACAAAATGAAAACTGAAATAATTTCTAATAAGACACCGGAAGACAGAGTTAGAGTTTCAAATATGCCTTGCATTGAATTCAGTCCTGGAAACATGTCATTGCACATTAAGGCACCCAAACAAGAGACGAGTTGACAATGAAGACCTTATTGAATATATTATTGGATCAACTTCTAGTAAAATTGTTGTGAAGACCTTGAGGACATTTTTGGAGCAACATTGTTGAAGCTGATGGTATAGCATTGTTGGAGATGATCTTGAAGGGCCTTGAAGTGAAGCTTTTGGAGCAACTATTGAAAAATCCTTAGAGCATTTAAGTAAGGCACTTTCTATCTTCCATCACCTTTTTACTTTCAATATCCTTTAAACGATTTTGTTGATATTTAATGTTTGAAATCACGTTATAATTCCTTGATTATATGTGTTTGGGGACTTTCCCTTTGAAATTACCCAAAAATACCCTGGCAATTTTATCTTCAGGATGCATGTCCGACCCTATTGTTCAATATTTTGATTGATAGTAGTAAACATAGAGAGTTAGGGGGCTCTTGACTTGGTTTGGTTGGGCCATTAGATCCCTAACATCTACTAGGGAGAACCCCCCTTGAGTTGGAGGAGAGCTAGCCCGAAGTGAAAAGAGTTTGGTGAGGTGACAATGGGGCTATTGAATTACACATGGTATCACACTTTAGCTTTAGGACTTTATCTTGAGAAGTGCAAGATTTTTCTATATCAATTCTCAAATTGTTTACAACACTAATAAGAAGTGATGTTGAGGGGTTTTTGGGTATAAGAAACAATACCATTTAAAAACTAGGGTTCTCAGTCCTTGGCATTCCTTCACCTAGGCCTAGGGGCACACTAGAATAATTTCACACTAAACCATGCAAACTTAAAAGTAACTTCACAAATCCATAAAGTAATAATAATCATAATTCCTAATTTCCTATTGTACGATATGATGCAAATTATTCAAACATGAAGCAATGAAGACATGCAATGTCCGAATTTCAAGATTGATGAACCAATACAAGAAGTTAGAAACTACAACTTTGATTCAATACTCTATGTCCTAACTCCAGGAAGGAATCTAGTTTGTAGTACAAAACATGCATCGTGTATTATCAATTCTTAATTGACAACAACTAAAGGACATCTACCTCATCAATTCCTTCCCATTTTGTGTTTTTATGTTATATTCCTTATAAAAGTGTCAAATTTCTCTTAAAGTAAGCAACCACTGAATAAAATAAAAAATAGTTGAGATATGATTGAGAAATGGTCATTTATTTCTTGAAAGGATCTTCACGATTTCTTTGGTTGTTTTTCATCTCAAGAAACAAGAAATGACCTAAGAAACTATCATGATGTAATATAAGAAACAAAACGGTGCAATGGCTATTTTCAAAGCCAAACGATGTCCATTGAGGACATGGCCTTTATTTGGTTCCTGTTTCATAGGAGTTTTGGGTAGAAATGGAACTTTGTTGTACCATTTCCAGTAGTAAAAAGGGAAAACCTTCTTTTTCCATGGGAAATAATTTACCTTTCCTTTTTCAAGATAATCTAAATCACAAAAAATATGAACTATACCGCACACATTCTTGGATAATGTGAAAGTGGAAAAGGAATACCCTACACAAGTGATGCACACATGTACATTTGAACACTAATAGATTTTTGTAGTTGAAATGCAATGCTTGTTTTCATTTAAATGTAGGGTTTTTAAAGCAGGGAGAAATAATGGCCGCCAAATTAATAAGCGTTTCTTTGGGAAAAATTTAAATCTTGTATTGGGTGATGAAGATAATAGAGGGTATTGAATCTTGATTCTTGACATCTAGAGAGAACCCTACAGCTTAACACAATCCAATGGAATTGACCAAAAAAACCCAAATAGAGTCAACCCTACTATAGGAGGAAGGGCCTGCAGTAAGAACTTACCATTTTGCAAGAGCTAAGGGTAAATGTTGTTCTGCAAGAGCTGAGGGAAAATGCTATTCTACAAGAGCTGAGGGCGAATGCTGAGGGCGAATGCAGGGTGAATGCTGTTCTACAAGAGCTGAGGATGAACGCTGAGGGGGAATGCAGGGTGAATGTTGTTCTGTAAGAGCTCAGGGCGAATGCTATTCTGCAAGATCTCAGGGAAAATGCTGAGGGAGAATTTTGTTCTGCAAGAGCTCAGGGTGAATGCTAAGGGCTAATGCTGTTCTACAAGAGTTGAGGGAGAATGCTGAGGGCGAATGCTGTTCTACAAGAGCTGAGGGCGAATGCTGAGGGAAAATGTTGTTTTGCAAGAGCTGAGGGCGAATGCTATTCTGCAAGAGCTCAGGGCGAACGCTGAGGGTGAATGCTATTCTGCAAGAGCTCAGGGAAAATGCTGAGGGCGAATGCTATTCTGCAAGAGCTCAGGGCGAATGCTAAGGGCGAATGTTGTTCTGCAAGAGCTCAGAGCGAATGCTAAGGGTGAATGTTGTTCTGCAAGAGCTCAGGGTGAATGCTAAGGGCGAATGTTGTTCTGCAAGAGCTGAGGGCGAATGCTGAGGGTAAATGTTGTTCTGCAAGAGCTGAGGGCAAATGCTGAGGGCGAATGCTATTCTGCAAGAGCGGAGGGCGAATGCGCACGTGATATCAGACGTTAATGTAGCTATTGCAACAGATATAAGTTTCGTATTTTTAATAAAATCATTTTTATGTAGCGCGCATATAAGTTACGTATTTTTATGTAGCGTGCATATAAGTGTCGTTATACCGACGGCAGACAAAGCATCTCTATTGTGACGGATGCCTTCAAACGTCGCAATTGCGACACTTAGACATTGTGTCGCACTTGCGACGTTTGGAGGCAGTCGTCGCAATAGCGACACTTTGGGGCATAATGTCGCAATTGCGACATCTTCCTCCAAATGTCGCAATTGCGACACTTTGTCTAAGTGTTGGTATTGCGACACTTTTATATAAACATTGGTATAGTAACAATTTCGGGCGGGATTGAAAAAATTTGGGGAAATTTCCGACATTTGGTCAAAAGCGTCGAAACCAAGTGTCGGAATTTCCCCCAAATGTACTAGTGAGAGAAACAAATCCATGGAGACTCCTCTAGCAGGGAATTGGAGGGAGGAATATGCTACTTCATTTGAAGTGGTTGAAGTTACCAGTTACATGAATCTTATGGGTTCACTCATGTACATGGTGAACACACGACCGAACATATGTTATGTGGTTAACCAACTTAGTCAAGCTATGGTTAAGCCAACTAAGATTTATTGGGAGGAAGGCAAACATGTGTTGAGATACCTCAGAGGAAACACTCAGTTTGGTATTTTGTACATATGGACAGAGGGAGTGAAGCTTCAAGGCTTCACAGATGCATATTGGGTAGGAATTCCATCCGACATGAAGATCACATCAAGGGGAATCTTCAGTATTGGGTCAGCAACAGTTTCTTGGTATACTAGGAAGCTGAGATCAGTTGCACTCAGTTCAGCATAAGAAAAGTAAATGGCTTCTAGGGAAGCATATTGTGAGGCTATCTATATGAGGAAGACCCTTGTTGGGTTGTTTGGTCAATAGATGGATCTGACGGTGATTTAGTGTGATAACCATAGTTGGATCAAACTCTCAGTTAATATAGTTTTTCATTATAGGTACAAGCATATTGACATATGATATCACCATCATAGGGATTATGTACATAGGAGGATTATGCTCTTATATTACATTCCTACATAGGAGCGGGATGTAGACATATTGATGAAGGCACTGTCAAGATGAAAATTCGAGTTCCATAGAGGTAGGATCGAGGTATCAAAAAATCCCTTTCTTGTTGAGAGGGAGTGTTGAAAATGGCACCAAGAAAGGCTTCTAACATAATTTTCCCTTGAATTAAATTAGAATAAAATTGTAGTTCCACATACACGACAAATTGTACGAGTTAACTAATTTAATATGACTCATCTGGTTGAGTAAATTCGAGTTGAGGGTCAAACTAGAGGCATGTAGAGTGTCTCCTATATTATAGGAGCTCTGGTTGAGTTTATTTTGAGTTGTAATTAATTAACTCAGTTTATCTAAGTTAAAGTCAGTTTAACTAGTTCTAAATGATGGAGGAACTGAAGAGAGGTCAAAGTGTGGAACTTATATTTAATTCACATGCAGTGATCAATCAGATAACTGATAATTCACTTATAAATAAATCATGCATGTCAGTTCTAAGAAAGACCCATTTGAGATTAGAGTTCAAGGGCAGTGTATTATCAGTGGTATAATTATCCAAATTGTACAGGTGGTGCATGGATTCAGAGGAAGGCCCCTAATGGATTTCGCAGTATGGATTGGGAATTTCCCTAATTAATAGGGCATAATTATCCAAGGAAATTTTGTTAGGAAATAGGGACTTGGGAAAGCCAGAAATTGGTTAAGTATTGAACCAGGCTTGTCTATGAATCATTGAGACATATACAGATAGTGTAGAGGTTTCTCAGCTTGGATAAAAGCTTTTTAATCTTCTCATATTCTTTTGCTTATGTAATATATAGATAGCGGGGTTTTTAGCTGAGTCTTTCCCAAGATAAATATTTGTGTTGTGCGATTGAGATTATTTTACTTTCATGTTTTTTTTATTTCAAGATCTAAATTGGTTTCCGAAATTGGTAGAGTATATTCAAGTATAATGTTTCAGCATATTACAATTATCAGTTGAATCTACTTGGATTTTCTACATAGGTGAAGTCATAAATCTAGTGCAACCACTTGATGAGGTCATCATCAACTTGAGATATTCCCTTGTATTCGATTATAATCCAAAATAGGGAACATTGAAAATCAAATGGGCTTGAGGTGGAATTTCCAATGCTCATAGGATTAGAACCATAATAGGGTCAAAATCATGAAGCACAAGGGAAAAAAATTCCAAGTCTGATTACCACTTCCATAGATTGCATCCATCCAATGATTAATAAGGCTAACATACTCTTAATCATTGGAATGCATTAACCTATTAACTTTATTTGTAAAATCATTGAGGAAAAAGGGTCATGAAGGTGCATTAGGGGAACTTTGAAGTCTAAAATGAACCTCCTAAAGAAATTAATAAAATAATGGTTAAAATAATAAAATCAAAGTTGTGAATTTTTAAAGGAAAAAAAAGAAAACTATGTTTTTAATAGTGTTTTTGGCTTGTATTAGTATAGGCTTTCTCAAGTGTCAAGTGTAGCAACTCATTGAAAGCTAAATCACATATAACAAGTACCCAATCTACATGCTTTTGAGTAGACCCACACTAGAAAAAAATGAAAACACATGAAAAAAATATGTTTCTTTCTTGTTCGATCTGGAATTAAATTCCCTCCAAAAATATTTACCCCTAGGGAATACATCATTATCTTGAATCTGACTGGTTATTTTGAAGTTAATTTGTAAGTGCAATTTTTGTTTTGAGGCCTTTTTTTTACCTCAATATTTCCCTAATGGTTGTAGTTGGGTTCCACATGGAAATGCTTGACTTCTAAGTTCCCATGCCAATTTTGTTCAAAGTTAAAGGAGATGAATTTTGAAACTGCCATGGATATTCCATTGGATAGCTCATCACAACAAATTTGATAAAAATAGACTAGAATCTATACTATGAGGGTTAATTTCCTGACTCCATATTTATCGATCACAATTTTCTATGTATGCATGTAATAAAAAGAAATGAAAACAATAGAGAACAGTAAAACACAGTCACACACCAACCGCAAGGAACACAAGTTATGCTCTGGAAAACCTTTATGGGATAAAACCAGACTAGAAGATGAGGCTTCTCTACACTCTTTCATCTAGAAATGGAAATAATGTAGGTACAAAGGAGAAGGAACTCTCTATGGAGTCACATTAGACCTATGGAATAATATGCTACTACAGAACACTAACTCCTTGTAACAACCCAACCCAAGATTGGCTTTATTTTTGGCCATATAATTACATCATGTAATTGAATTTTAAAAATTAAATGGGCTAATTCAAGGGACATGGATTCCAAAGCCGAGGGGGTTACTTTCTTGGTATGTTCAAGGTTTCCTTGTTGCAGGCAATCTGAACTATTTTTGACAATCATTAAAGGTTAGTTACTGAGCCTTAAATTGCATGGTCATGAATTAAATTGGGTTGCACGAGAATTACATAGGCCCATGTTTCCTTGGCACAAATTACAAGGCATAGAGGATGAAATTTATGGAGATTTTACTATGTGGATAGCAAGGACACTGGAGGAAATCACTGCAGAGGATAGAAAAGAGGATGGGGAAGCTAGCGGAATTGGGTTGTTCTAGAGATGAAACCATTTTTGCAACACAGCGTGTAATAGAGGGAGAACAGTGGTGTGTTGATAGGCTCTAGAAGGAGGTGAAACTATTTAGGTTGGGAAACAAGAGAATGGGAGGAGCTTCTCCAGCGGAGGGTGAATCTTAGGATATCCAAGGGGCTTGGAGGGTGGAGATGGGTTTTCTATAAAGTACCTTGATAGCCTAGGATAGAGGTTTAACTCTCAGAATTCTAGTAAGAATATTTGGAGTCTCCTTTTCTTGTTTCACTTCAGTTGAGTATTGGATTCTCGAGTCCCCTTTGAGGGTGGAATCACTTGCTTGTGTCACTTCAGTTGAGAATTGGATTCTCGAGTCCCCTTTGAGGGTGGAACCACTTTCTTGTTAATCTTGGTCTCATGGTAGACTATCAAGTTTCCTTGAGGGTGGAGTCAATTTTTATTTCATTCTGCTCTACAACGGACTCTTCAGTCCGCTTAGATTATGGAGTATCTCTTTCTCCATTTGGTGATACAATGGATTCTTGAGTCTCCTTTGGGAGTGGAATCATTGTGTGATAATTTTAGGGTGGAGGTGCAACCTCTAGATTCCCTGGAGCTTATTGGTTGATGAAATGCAGAAAGGTGAAATCATTGTATGATGAGTCCTCTTGATTCTCCTAGAGCTTATTGGTTTTTGAAAACTAGAGGGTGAACATGATAGTCCTCTTGAGTCCCTGAAGAACAATTGAATGCTACTGGGTTGGTGGGTGGAGATAGGAGAACCTATGGATTCCTTGTTTTATCCAACAGTGTGGTACAATCCTTTGAGAAATTCATATCACTCCTTAGAATTTGGCTCGAGGGTGATAAATTCAAGTGAGAATTGGCTGTAACTATCTACAGTTGGGTGGAGAGGCATAGTCCCTGACTCAATTTCCCTGAAAAATTGCAAGATAAGTGTTTGTTTGTAATTGTTTACTTGGAAATGAATGCATGTGGAATTTTTGGTTGAAATGGTATTACTAAGAAAATACATGATGATCTCTTTTTGACACTGTAATAATGAATGATGTATTGAGCAAGGCCTTTAAAGGATAATGAAAGTACGTTTCATTTCTAGTTTGAAATGGTATACTATGGAAAATACTTGTCTTTGTTTTTAATAATACACAAATGAATATCACACTGTGTCATGTTAAAGGCAATGGAATAAGTCTATAATAACTTGAACCAAAATATAATTATAATAAACATAGGAACTATTTTAATTACAAGTATAATGGTTACATGGAAGAAATCATGTGTTGATAGGGTCTGTGTGTAATGTGTTGAAGTGTTGGTTAGAAGCCCTTCATTTTTGTTGTAATCCATTGGGATAATGTTGAGGACTTCATCCTTAGTTAACCTTAAAAATTTGTGAATAAGTTCCCTGGTGTTGGGTTACATATTTCACTTGACCGGGATTTGGTCCAAAGGACTTATGTGCATTCTTGAATAGACTATCACCTCATAAGAGGGAAAGGTTGGATTTCCATTCTTGTAGGATGCATTCTACTTTGTTTGCGTCAATTTTGAACCTTTCTAGTTTGGAATCATTTTCTAGTGCATCATCTCAACATAGAGATGATGTGGAAAGTTCTTTCTTGAAAGGCCATTAGTAGCCATAATGTTGAGGGAAGGGCATCTCATCCCTGAGGGATGGGTCACACATCATTGCTAATAGCTAAGTTCCCCTGAAACCCCTAAGTGGCGCCACAGTGTTACTTGTAGGGTTCCTTTAAATCTTAGGGAGAACCTTGAGGTGTGGTAGGATAACTAGAGGCCCTCAAGAGTCTATAAGTCCCTAGCAAGGGGTGGCCAAAAGATCACTAGTGCAGTCATTCCTAGAATTCCCTATCCATAGAAGGGAAACACATGAAGGCTTAACATAACCATTATGCATTGGACCATAAGGCTTATGCCTATATTCATACCAAAAGGAGGGATTTCATGTTCCTTTGAGGATTACAAATCTCCTTGTGACCTCCACAACATCTTGTGAACACCGTGGACTCAGGAAGATTAACTCTAGTGTAAGCTTAGAAGGATAGCACCATAGGGTTCCTTAGCAACCAATAATGCCTATGGTGGGACTCTGGCACATGTCTCGAAATTTAAATAACCATTGAGGCCAAGACATAATCAAATCCATGCATGGAGAGAGATGTGCATCAAAAGGGAGAAACCACGTGGAAATCATTGAATTCAAGGTAGAGCATATAGCTCATAATATGGAGGGATTTCCCTAATCATACCTTGGTGAAATTTTTCTGAGATTAGCATTTCGGTGAAGTTAGGCTTGGGCCCAAACTTACAATTTCAATCAGATATACCTTATTCAATGGTCTGATGAAAACCACACCGTGGAAGCCATGAATTGGTTTCCTAGATTACGCCTTATCACAATTTGGTGAATGGAGGGGTGACGTGGCCCAGAGATGACATCTTGTAATTTTAAAATGGTAGTATGTCTCGAAATAACAGGATAAAATGTAGCCTCTATTCAATCATGGATACAACCAAATTGGTGTAGGATGGGCCCTAAGACAAGTCATCCTGTAAGAGTCTTCCTCGAGTTAAATAAGAAGTTCAAAAGGATAAACCTAGGAGGGGAAGGCTAGGATTACTCAGCATGATAGCCAAGGTGGAAGGAAGGTTGTCGATCAACCATGAACGATAAATTCATGGTTGAATATCCCACCTATATATGTGAGCTAGAGCTACATCCTGAAAATCCTTAATTAACATTGCAAGGGAACAACAAGGGTAACTGGACACCGGACCAACTAGACTTACATCGTAGATGTGGAGAGTGTTCCCATTGGTTGGAATGGAGCCCACACTACAAATCATCTTGAAGCCAATTTTCTCATAAATCTAGTGTTAATCTCACTTTGAGGGAGCAGGGATGATGTGGGTTCAAGACAGAGTGGCCTCCATGTAACCTTGGTTGCATTGGGATTAACACAGGGTGGGCCATGAGACAACCCAGCCCATAGGGATCTTCCTGAATGTTGGTTATGAAACCCAATGGGGAAGAGTTGATATGATTCAACACAAGGTGTCGTGGCACTAAAACATGGTGGCCCAATCAGAAGCAAGGGTTGTTCGGAGGTATGGCCCACTACTCCATGTAAACCTGGTGACAAGACCCCAACAGATAAAACAAAAGGTGTTTTCGACTGTATAGGGTAATCAAGGGCCAGGAGACAGCTGTGAACACATGATCTCGCCTCATATCACATTTGTGCAGGGTGATCCATTGAAAAATTGGCATGAACAGAGGACCCTAGAGTATTTAGTGGAGGCATAAGCGGAGTATATTAAGCGCAATTTACAAGGGTCATTCCTAAACAGGTCAAAAAGCAATGAATACATGCCAAGTGGCATTATAAGATTCATCAGGAGGCATAGCTACGTGGTTTCCATGTAGCATAAATGATGATTTGGCACTATCCAACTCACCATACCTTCTAATAGTCATAAATTTTGATCTGGAGGTCAAATAGGGGTGAAATTTTATATCACTGGAATCGTCTCATCGAGACGAAAGTAATGATAATGTTAATATCGAATTTTGGATAAAAAAATTATAATCATCCCATCTTTGTAACTACACAAGGGAGGTTGTATTAGTTATGTGAACATTCTCACCTTCGGATTAAGGTGGGGGGTGTTTACAAGTTCTATCAGAACATCCAGGTTCAACACTTGGTCTGGATGGGATTTGTCATGGGAAAGTAGCAGTAGGCCCCTAAGTAAGGGGGTTTCATGATTTTTAGAAAATTATTAAAAAAAATGTTTAGGTGTTAAATGTTGATTGTAAATGATTTATGGCATGCATGATTGAAGGGTTACCTTGTGATATAAGTATGTAGCATAGTACTAATGCATGTATCCCTAGATCTTAGGTGGAGCTCAACTTTGAGTGTAATATATGAATGTGAGTTTGAGGGTATTCTACTCACAAGTGCTAGTTGGATCATATATTAGTTTAAATTATGTTTAGCATTTTATTTGATAAATTATTGGGCAATGCATGTGCTTTTTGGCTAGCATCTTGAAGGTATGGACAACTGGTGGTTGTGACTGGACATCATCTTTTCTTTAATTTTTTGCATAATTTCCAGCAATTTTGTGGTTATTGTTATATGTAACATGCTATCACTATTGATTGAGTGATGCGGCCTTGCATGCGTGAGAATTATTATGTGATATAAAGGGTTTGGGGAAAATCCCTCGGTGATGTGCACTTTTCATAACACCTCTAAGACTTAGTGAATGATAGGCACATGTATTATATGTTGGTTGGGATGTGGATATCCCATGGTATGTATGTCGTAAGAGGCTAAGAGCCTCAATTGAGGTTGATTGCTTCTCATATGTTGTTAGTATGTCTCTACCTTATGAAGCCTTGTTATTTGTAGTAATGTCTTCCTTATTTAAGGAATAGGGTGTGACATGTGAAAAAGGTTGGTCAAGGCCTGTAAAAGTTGTTATCTCACTATGATATGGGGGATCCATGTTCAATACTTGAGCTGGATGAGTTTAAGAGTAAAGGTATTGTGTAGATATTATAAATAAAGGATTGTAGCTCTACTAAGAGATGGGACTGCAATGTTAGATTCTATTTGGAATTATTAGGAATTTGGAACACTTCACATGATGAGAGTTCCCTCACTATGTCATATAGCTAAGATAATGAGGACATGGGGTGAAGATGTTGATGGTGTTGTTGCATATGATGGTCAACTTTATGAGTTGCCTTGTTGTTTCCAACCTTGAATCAAAAGCCCATATATATATATATATATATATATATATATATATATATATATATATATATATATATATATATATATATATATATATATATATATACTACTATTACTACTACTATGGTTACAAGTTGATTCTTCGATTAGTGAAGGTGGTCTAAATTTTGGATTCCATGACGACTAGCCTTGGTTTAAAGGTTGAATTTATATTACTGTTTGGTCTCAGTGTAGACACTGAATGGAATTAATGACATTGGTTTGGTAAAAATAGTTGATATCCAATCATATCTAAGAGGGGAGTGAAATATTTTGAGAGCTAACATGTGCATGTATCAATTCTAGTTCTAAAAATTATGTTGAAAATAAGTAGGCTTATTTGTGTCAATGGATTTTTAGGCATATCAATAATATGTAAATTGAGTTATGTGTACAATTACAGGGAAACATGCTTGGTACAACTAGGAAATGGTATTGGTATACCATTTTATTTATTAATGCGCTAACAATTGAATGTGTATGGTAGCACATAGAAAGACTTGGTGGTAGTGAAGGGAAACATGTATCGTGGCATGGTGCAGCAGGAGATGGAACAAGTCTATCAAGAATGATGAAGAGGGAAATCCCTCCAAAGGAAAAGAACCTTCATGAATTTGTAGGTTGAGCTCAAGGTCTTATAGGATGAGTTAAATATCTGCAGGGAAGAACTTAGAAAACAACAAGAACTTGTTGAATGGAATGATAAGCTAAAAAAGAAGTTGCGAGAGATGAAATACCAAGATGAATCATAAAAAGGGAAGAATGGAAGTGTTATAAAGAGGCCTCATGAGATTGAAAATGAGAAGAGTACATTCTCATGTTGGTGTTGTGGAGAATATCATTTGAAGAAATATTGTCCCAGCAGGAAGAAGAAGAAATAAATTAGCCCCTATGAGCCACAAGAAAATGAATCAACAATGCAGGACACCAAGGAGAAGGGGGGATGCATTCCCTCAATCTCCTCATCCCCCCTTCTCCTTGACACGTACATAAATGTGCTAAAATATCCCCTGTGAAATTTTGGGGAGTGTAATATTTCAAGGTTGTTTCTAGCCTTATAAAGAAGTATTGAATTCATTTGGTGTATAAGTATGCATATGTACATGTATACATATATGTACATGTATACATATGTGCACTTGTGTGATGGATAGAAATACCATGAATTTTCCTGGACTCTTGGGGATAGAATTTGATTTGGAAATTGTTGATTCAAATGAAAGCATTCTTTGCATGAGCAGAAGGGATTTTATTAACCTTGATTTTGCCTGATATTATGTGAATATGTGTTATATTCATGAACATGTTGATGATTAAATGAGTATATGTAATGCCATTTCATTTGACAAGTTGTTGTCAGGAATCATTATTGTATAAGGATGATTTATTATGCTTCTAAAAATTGAGGAAAATATTAATAACATGTTTGGGGTGACCAAACAAGTTTATCCAATGAGATTCCTTATTTTCGAGGAATCTAATGAGCAAGTGGGAATTCGTACTGATAATTACATCTATTATCATGTGATTATGACATTCATGTGCCCATGTTTGTATCAAATTTCTAACCATGAAATATTATTTGTGATATCGACATGTATATTGGTTACCAACTAGAATCCTTAGTCATAGGATTGATATGCCTTGGGGTTGATAAACCACTTAGAAGGTTGGTTGGGACCAGGAGAAATAATGGAATCCATGGAAATAGCAGAAAGGAGGTTCCCTAAACCTTGAGCTTGCTTGATATGTATATGAATATGTGTTATATTCAAGGACATGATTGACTACTAAAGTTATGTTAATCCATTGTGACTGACATGTTCTTGTCAGGGATCATTCCTTTAGGAGAATGATGGAATAGATAGCATGAAATGATTCCCAATGGAAATGTTTAAGGATGTATCAACAGAATGAAAGAATTTTGATCCATGGCATGTGGAACAAACACTAGAGGTAGTGTTTCCCAGTGTCTGTGGATAAAGACAGTGTGGTCTCTGGGTTTGTCAACATTGTTATGTACTTGTAGTCTTGTGTCATGTGTACTGTGTATGTGTTGCATTGTACCATGTGTGATTTTTGTGTTGTACTATGTGTGTGTGTGTGTGTGTGTGTGTGTGTGTGTGTGTGTGTGTGTGTTGTAATGTTTTGGGGCAGACTAGTATGGGACTGTCTGGTCCCTTGTGTAGTGTAATGTGTTTAGGACAGACAGGTATGGGATTTTTTGTTCTTTTTTTGATTCAAGGCAGGTATACTTCCCAGAATGGGGGTTTCCTGGACCTGCAAAGGTGTGGAACACACCTATATTCTTGTCGATATAAGACTACCTAGTTTTGTAGTGCCCATGTTTGTAAGGTAGTGATTGGGCTTATTTATATTTACTTTTTACTAAGTGTTCACCGTCGGGGCTGATGAGCCACTTGGTAAATTTGAAATCGAAGAGAAGAGAAGAGAAGGCACTAGGTGCTTGTCAGGTTTGGAAATTTATCTAGTGTGTGTACGTGCTCAAAGAGAAGAGAAGGAACTAGTTTCTTGTTGGGTTGGAAACCTATCTAGTGTGTATACATGGTCAAGGGAAGAGAAGGCACTAGGTGCTTGTCGGGTTTGGAAACTGATCTAGTGTGTGTTTGTGGTCTAGGGAAGAGAAAGCAATAGGTGCTTATCAGGTTTGGAAATCGATCCCATGTGTGTACAAGAAGAGAGAAGGCCATTGGATGCTTGTTAGGTCTGGAAACCAATATAGTGTGTGTAAATCAAGCAACAAAGAGAAAATCAAGATAAGTATCAATATTTCATTGATTTCCGACCTTTTAAATTATGAATCTCATTCAATATTTTGATCTATGATGATTTGGTTTATAAGTTGACCTATTTTTTCTATGATAAGAATTAAAGTAGAATTCCAAGCTCACCCTATGAAGAAACTACTAATGAGGTATGAATTAAAATTTGTACATTCACCTCATGATGTGTCTGATGGAATTTATGTGTTATGATGTAGGAAAGCATAGAATTTTCCTTGGTCGGGTGGTTGGAATTGGCTGCAAGATTGATGGCAGTAGCAACAAAAGAATTGAAGCATGTAGTGGTACACTCGTGAAATATTTCGAGAATAGAGCCATTGTGGAACACCAACACTCAATGGTGCCCACTAATCACCATGAAGCATGTTATGACCTGTACGATAGTTTTTACGCATGGGTAATGCAAGGGTTTGAGATCCTTCTTATACGAGGAAGCATTTCCAAGGGATGGGTCACCTGAGGGACTAAGAATTAGATAAGGGGATGCTTGAACTTGGAAGGCAAGTGATTGCATAAAAGAGGATGACCATATTTCCCAAGGGACTAAGAAGTAGAGAAGGGATGGTTAGAATTAAAAATTTGGTTTCTTTGTCATGAGCATAGTTGATTGGAGTCAGAGTGCATTGGGGGGATTGTTCCTAGAAGAAATGTACTAAGAATTGTTCATTGAAGGAACAAAGGGCTAAATGATAGCACCCCTAATGTTGGGGCAGGTAGAACTCCAAGGGAAATAACAATCCAAGTTAGTCTAGACACACCTAAAGCATTTAAATATTGCAAGGGGACCATTGGAAAATGGTTGAATTATGACCATAATTTTAATTAATGATTGAGTAAAATGTGAATATGTTTATGTAAATGTTGTAAAGAGATGTAAATATAAAGCTCAAAGGACGGTGTTCCCCAAAGGGGTTTGTTTCTCTAAGTATTGGCTTGATTTTTTGCCATATAATTACATCATGTAATTTAATTTTAAAATTTAAATGGGTTGAGTCAAGGGACACGGATTCCAGGGCTGAGGGGATTACTTTTTTGGGATGTTCAAGGGTTCCTTGTTGTAGGAAATCTGAACTATTTTTTACAGTCATTCATTAGAGAAATTTTGAGGTAAAAAATGGGCCTCAAAACAATAATGTACAACAATAGTAAACTTTATAAGAACCAACAAGATTCAATAAGAGGATGTCAACCATGGGGGATGATTCACCATTTTTGGAGTAAAAAGGTAAAAAGATAAAAAAAATTTAAAAATGGGAAGACTATTTTCTTAACTTGTATTTTCAACTTATCCCCCTAAGGTTTTACTAAAATTTCGAGCGGGACTACTCATTGGATGCGAAATTTAATTCATCACCCAAGGAGTACCCATGTTGCATACTTTCAATGGACCCCGCTAGACGAAAGAATGAGAAATACATGAAAAATGTGATTGCAATCACATTTTTCATGTATTTCTCATTTTTCGTGTATCATGGTCCGAAAAAAGTATGCAACATGGGTACTCCTTTGATGAAGAGTCAAATTATGCATCCAATGAGTGCTCCTGCTCAGGTTTTGAGTAAAATCATAGGGAGATAAGATGGAAATACTAGTTGAAAAAATAGTTCTCCTTTTCTCCTCTAAAACTTGATGCGGTGATCTAATATTATTTTATTATTTCCACTATTATTTTATAATATTCCTTACGAGGCCCATTTTAGACCTCAAAAATTCTCTAATGAAAGCCTGGTTATTGAGCCTTAAATGACTTCGTCATGAATTAGATTGAGCTGCAAGAAGTATGCAAGTCCATGCTGCCTTGGAAAACATCACAAGGTATAGAGGATGAAATTTATGGAGATTTGACTATGTTGACTGCAAGGACAGTGGAGGAAATCATCGCACAGGAGAGAAAAGAGGAGGGGGAAGCTAGCAGAACTAGGTTGTTCTGGAGAGGAAACCATTTTGGAAATGCAACATGTAATAGAGGGAGAACACTAGTGTGTTTCTAGGCCCTAGAAGGAGATAAATTTATTTCGGTTGGGAAGTAGGAGCATAGGAGGAGCTTCTCCAGGGGAGGGTGAATATCAGGATATCTTGTGGGGCTGGAGGGTGGAGATGGGTTTTCTCTAGATTTCCTTCATAGCCTTGGATAAATATTTAACTCTTAGAATCCTGGTAATAAGATTTGGAGTCTCCTTTTATTTTTTCACTTCGGTTGAGCAGTGGATCTCGAGCCCCCTTTGAGGGTGGAATCACTTGCTTGTGTAACTTCGTTTGAGTAGTGGATTCTCAAGTCCCTTTTGAGGGTGGAATCGATTTCTTGTTCATATCAATCTCACAATAGACTCTCAAGTCCGCTTGAGGGTGGACTCACTATTTATTTCATTTTTCTCTATAGCGGTCTCTCGAGTCCCCTTAAAGGGTGGAGTATTTGTTTTTCCATTTGGTGATACAATGGATTCTTGAGTCCCCTTTGAGGGTGGAACAATTATGTGATAAGTTTAGGGTGGAGGCGCAACCTCTAGATTCCCTAGAGCTTATTGGTTAATGAATTGAAGAAGTGAAATAATTGTATGGTGAGTCCTCTTGATTACCCTAGATCTTATTGGTTGTTGAAAACTAGATAGTGGAGGTGATAGTCCTCTCGAGTCCTTGAAGAACAATTGACTACTACTCGATTGGTGGATGGAGGTAGGAGCACCTCTAGATTCCCTGTTTCAGTCGACAGTGTGGTACAATCCTTTGAGAAAGTCATATCAGTCCCCGAAATCTGGCTCGAGGGTGATAGTTGTAAGTGATAACTAGATGCAACTATCTATGGTTGGATCGAGAATCATAGTCCCTGACTCATTTTCCCTGAAAACTTGCAAGATAAGTGTTCTTGTTGAATTTCTTACCTAGTAATGAATGTATGTGGAATTTTTGGTTTGAAATGGTATTACTGAGAAAGCACATGATTGTTTGTTGACATTGTAACAATCAATAATGTATTTTGCAAGGTCTTTACAAGATAATGAAAGTATGTTACATTTTTGGTTTTAAATGGTATATTGTGGAAAATGCTTGGCTATATTGTTAATAATACACAAAAGAATATCACATTATTCAATGTTAAAGGCTTTGGAATAATTCCATAAAAACTTGAACCAAACTATAACAATAATCAACATAGGAACTCTTTTCATTACAAGTATAATAGTTGCATGAAAGGTAGCTTGTGTTGATAGGGTTTATGTGTAATTTGTTGAAGTGTTGGTTACAAGCCCTTCATTTTTTTTGTAATGCATTGGGATAATTTTGAGGACTTAATCCTTATTTAACCTTATAAATATGTGAATAAATGCCCTGGTGTTGGGTTATATTTTTCACTTGACCAAGATTTCGGCCAAAGGATCTATGTGCATTCTTGAATAGAGCACGACCTCATAAGAGGGATTAGTTGGATTTCCATTCATGTACTCGTTGTAGGATGAATTCTACTTTGTTTGAATCAATCTTGAACCTTCCCAGTTTGGAAGCCTTATCTGGTGCATCATCTCATCATAGAGATGATGTGGCAACTTCTTTATTGAATGACCGGTAGTAGCCATGATGTCGAGGGAAGGGAATATTGTCCCTGAGGGATGGGCCACACATCACTAGTAATAGCGAAATGCCCTTGAAACCCCTAAGTGGCACTGAAGTGTTACTTGTAGGGTTTCTTTATATATTAGGGAGTATCATGTCTTGTGGAAGGAGAACTAGAGGCCCTTTAAGAGTCTGTAAGTCCCTAGCAGGGGGCGAACAAAAGGTCACTAATGTAGTCATGCATGGGATTCCTTGTCCATTGAAGGGGAACACATTAAATTTAGGAACATAACCATTATGCATTGGAACACAAGGCTTATGCCTATATTTTGACCCAAATTATGGATTCCCTATTCCTTCGAGGAGTGCAAACCTTTGTGTGGCCTCCACAACATATTTTGAACCCCATTGACTCGAGAAAATTAACTCTAGCATAAGCTCAGGATGATAACACCATAGGGTGCCTCCATAACCAATAATGGCCACAGAAGGAATCTGGCACAAGTCCTGACATTTGAAGAACCATCGTGGCTAAGAAATAATCGAATCCATGAATGGAGAGAGATGTGCATCAAAAGGGATAAAACCCATGTGGAAATCACCAAGTTCAAGGTCGAGCATATAGCTCATGATTTGGAAGGATTTCCCTAATCATACCTTGAAAAATTTTTGCTGAGAGCACCGTTGCAGAAAATTCAAGCTTGGACCCAAACTTATATCTTCAATTGGATAGAACTAACTTGATGGTTTGATATAAACCTTGTCGTGGAAGCCATGTATTGGTTGCCTATATTGTGCCTTATCACAATTAGGCGAATGGAGGGGTGACATGGCCCCGAGGCCGCATCCTATAAGTTCAAAAGGGGATTATGTCTCAAAATAACAGGATGACATGCAGCCTCCACGCAATCCCAAATACAACTGTGTTGGTGTAGGATGGGCTCAATGATAGGTCAGCTCACAAGAGTCTTCCCAGAGTTAAATAAGAAGTGTCAAAGAATAAATCTGGGAGGGGAAGGTTGAGATGACTTAGCATGACAACCAATGTGGAAGGAAGGTTGTAGACCAACCATATGTAAGAAATTCATGGAGGACTATCCCACATGTACATGCAAGATTGGAGCTATATCCTGGAATTCATTAATTAACAATGCAAGGGAGCAAGAAGGATGACTGGGCACCGAGCTAGCTAGGATTACAGTGTAGAGGCAAAGATTGTTCCCATTGGTCATAATGGAGCCCACACTAAAAATCATCCCAAAGGAAATTTTCTTGTAATTCTAGTAGGGAAGCTCACTTTGAGGGATAAGGGATGATGTAGGACAGAACAAGGTGGCCTCCATGTAACCTCGGTTGCACTCAGATTGGTGTAGGGTAGTCCATGAGACAATTCAACCCGTAGGGATCTTGCCAAAAGTTGGTTATGAAATGCAATGAGGAATATTTGGGATGATTAGACACGGGATGCCATGGAACTACAACATGGTGGACCAATCGGAAGCAAGGGTTGTTCATAGGTATGTCCCACCGATCCATGTAAACCTAGTGGCAAGGCCTTGGCGGATAAAAGGGAAGGAATTTTCGAGTGCGTATGGAAATGAAGGGTTAGGACACGGTGGAGAACACATGATCTTGCCTCATCTCCCATTGGTGCAGAATGATCCATTAACAAATCAGCCCGAAGGGAGGAAACTAAAGTATTTAGTTGAGGAAAATTTTATAAGGGCTTGGGAGGTTGGCGGAAGATGACAAGCCTAGGTAACATAATATTGGCCAAATATTGACAATCCACCATTTTTTTTGTGCATATATATATATATATAATTTTTGGTGGGTGGCATGATAAAATTATAAACTAATCATGGTTTACAATGGTCATGCATGAATAGGCCAATATCCAATGAATACATGCCAAGTGGCATTGGAAGATTCGTCAAGAGGCATAGCTAGGTGGTTGCCATGTAGCATAAATGATGATGTGGCGTTATCTAACTCGCCATACCTTCTAGTAGTCATAAGTTTGATTTGGAGGTCAGATTGCAGTGAAATTTTATATCACTGGAATTATCTCACCAAGGCAAACACGATGATAATTTTCATATCAAATGTTGGATTAAAAAAAAATTACTATCCCATCTCTCTAACGACACAATGGAGGGATTAGTTAAGTGAACATTTTCACCTTAGGATTATGGTGCGGGGCGTTTACACTCCATTTTTTATTCTCTCCCACTCCCACTCTCAGATGTTTTACTCTAGTATGGAACAAGATACAATCAAAATGAATGGAAACCCTTTTTCCTTCTGGTGGCTCGATTATAACATAGCTTGATAGCCAACTAAGGGTCATGTTTGACTCCTTCAACTCTCAACTAGAGTTGAAAATTTGACCCTTATAGAGTATCCTTCTAAGTTCCCACATGGCTATCCCATTTTGCATGAGTAATGGGGGTTGATGTGGACTCCTATCAAAGCATGGTGGTCAAACATAGTTGGTCAACTTTCAATAGGCATAACTTTTG
This sequence comes from Pinus albicaulis, assembly GCA_034641835.2. NCBI lineage: Eukaryota > Viridiplantae > Streptophyta > Pinopsida > Pinales > Pinaceae > Pinus > Pinus albicaulis. Next base: position 793,343,343 of record CM076582.1, on the reverse strand, counting down.
CATATGAACTCCGATCGATGTGATTCATGAATCATTAGAGAGGGCTCTAAGTGTAGAATAAAATCACAAGGTCTAACACTTACGTAGGAAATATTTACCTAAAAAACAATTATTTAAGGCCTTAACATGGCCCTAGAAGGTTTTAGACCCCAATTCTAAAAACTAGGTCCCACTGATAAAATTTATCCTACAAGTTGATTCCTCAAATTTTCCCACTCTAAATCATCAAGGTAGATGAAAAAAAATATAACGATCCAATATAGATCATAACTTCCCATTTTTGGGTGATTTTGGTCCCCATAAGTTGTAACTAAATGGGGCAAGGAAATGTTTCCTTTACCTTCTCCCTAGAGTACCATCGACCCTTGTCTGGAAGTTTTCCTTTTAATCCAATTTTCCAAAGATAATGTACCAATGTCTTGTAGATATAGACCTCTTCTGAAAAATTATTTCCTATATCAATTTTTCTTAGGCATATAGAACTAAATCCTCGATGGAAGGTAAGACCTACTCCAATTCCTAATATAACATGGAATGTGTTGGCAATGTTGTCATTGATGGCAAAGGAGAAAGTGCTGAATCACAGCGAAGGCAATGGAGGCAGCAAAGAAGCAAATGAAGGAAGAGGTAGAGCGACAGAAGTTGCAGAGGTAGCAAGAAGAATGTCAAAATTTAACAGTCACAGAAGCATAGTGAAGAACCGTTATCGGAAGGCAGAGACAGAGGCAGAGAGCCGTTATATTATTCCAGGAATCACTTAACTCCAACGAAAAGTATGCACGAGGCTCTGTATTTAATGGGAGAATAATCGAAGCCGTGACAATTAAGAACCTGTGATGTGATGAATGGTGTTCTGCACGCAATAAGTGGAATTGATGTAAATAATATCGATACTTTCGACAAGGGGGTGATAGAGCCACGAGTATAAGCCACAACAAAGGCATGGCTTTAACCCATGTATAGCGGAATTGGTGTTCATCAGACGAGCACTATAGAACGAGGAGATAAGATACATGAGAATTATATCAAATTTGAATAAACGTTGAACCCAACAAGCGGAACCGGAGCGTAAGGAAGAATATCGGAACTGTGAGGGAGAATGGAACCAAGACCGATGAACAGTGAACGTGGATTGCCGAAAACCGCCCTGCCATTTCGCACTGCTTTTCTGGAGCAGGCGGTATTTATGGAATCAGAGCAATTCCATAGGGAAGCCACTGCGTGTCCCGGTGGTATTGTAAAGCGACGAGTTAACGTGCGCCTTCGCGCATTAAGGATCGACGGAAGACGCCCAACGAAATATATATATAGGGTTCGTTGATCTGGAGAAAGGCTATCCAATGGTGGGCGCTCGCAGGACTTGCAAGAGGATTAACAAAAGTGTGTGGACGATAAGTAATGTACGGTGTACGCATTCGCGATGGTATAGTGGGCCCAGGACGGAGATCTATGTTATGAATTTGGTTTATTAACATTAATATAAGGTCCGACGGAGTTATATGTTGGTTTATTAACGTTAGTCGACGCATTATAAGGTCCGATAGAATATATATGGAAATATTACGTATAATCAATATATGGATATTATGTGGATTAATATATGTATGTGCTGAGGGCCAATTTACCTGGTTTCAATAGCCAAAGTACTATGTTGATTATAATAGTTATATATGCGAAGTTAGCACATATGCGTATGCAATGGACTGTCGTGCTATAACTATAGAGGAATGATAAAATTATATCCCAATTCCATGAATTGAGACATTAAAATAAAACAGACTTATTTGTTTGAGTTGCTAGTGTAGAATAAGTGCAGAGAGAAAGATTGCCCGAGTTGGAATATGATTGAGCATGAAACTAAAATGCAAATATGGAAAAAGAAAAAGAAGAGGAGAGCATGCAGAGATAAACAGAGATTACAGGTTTGACAGGTATACATTCACAGGTGCACATATTTACAGTGAACCAAGGTATGCAGAACAGGTTCTTAACAGCAGCAGGAAAAGACAAATCCAGTGAAGCCAAAATCTAGGAAAAGAGCTGAGTGAAATTGAAATATGTAATTAAAAATATGAATGTAAATTTTGTAATTATTTTTATTGTTTGTGATGCAGAGGCAAGTATCCTAAGGAAAAGACAAAAATCCCACTGTAGCATGAAATATTGTACATATTATTATGATTTTAAATTGAGTTGGACAAAGAAATGAGGAGGCAGAAGACCAAGGGGTATGACCATCCATTTCGAATTCCTAGAGGAATACAAACAGTCATATGAGAACTCCTATATATATAACATCAATTTGATAAGAGAAAAAAGGGGGGGGAAGGATATAGTGAGAGAGAGAGAGAGAGAGAGAGAGAGCAGATATAGAGAATGCAGAATTTAGAAGAATAAAGTAGAGAAGATTAAGAGAAGAAGAGCATATATAGAACAGAGCTGATATCTAAAGTAAATCAGCAAACATTCAGCTTAATAGCTATCAGTTGTAGCTGACAAAGGTTGAATCCTCTTGTAGGTTGGTGCCTACAGAAAATTGAAGGGAGTTGGTGCTTCCTTGCAAGTTGCAGCTTGCAGAATTGAGGTTGGAGCCTCCTATAGGTTGGTGCCTGCAGAAAAATAGTGGTGAGAGGGATTAGGAGCTTGCCTTTGCATCACAACAATAATAAGATGTGGTTTTCTCCCATTATGGGTTTCCACTTATATCTGGTGTCTCTGTGCATGATAGTTATGTATTGAATCTGATATGTATCATCTCCTTAATACCTGCAACTCTCATATTAAGTCTACTGATATATTAAACTAATACTTGCTGCTTGCATTCTAAGATTACTCACACATTAAATTTGATATGAAATGAAGGTGTAAATATTTTAATGAAAAGTTTTTATCAAAGATCAGGAATGTATTAAACTGATTCACCCCCCCCCCCCTCTCAGTTTAATTAAAGGCTCAAAAATTGGTATCAGAGCAAGGTTCCTTGTATATCAGTCTAACAACTGAAAGGAGATCCTAGGCTCTCAAGATGGAAAGTCGAGAAGGAAGCTCAACCAATAAATCCCCTTTCTTTACAGGTGCAAATTATGCCTTTTGGAAAATAAGAATGAAAGCTTATATAATGTCCTTAGGATTAGAAGTTTGGGATGCTGTGGAAATTGGATATGTCACAAAGTCAACTGATACATAGAAAGAAGCTAAACAGAGTTTTGTAGCGAATGCAAAAGCAATGAATGCAATCCTAAATGGACTATGTGAAGCTGAGTTTATCAAAATAATGCACAGTAAGACTGCCAAAGAAATGTGGGACACTCTAGAGAATATCCATGAGGGAAATAAAAAGGTTAAGACTGCCAAACTTCAAGTATATAGAGCCCAGTTTGAAAATTTAAAAATGAATGATGATGAAGATGTTGGGAGCTTCTTCTTAAAAGTTGCAGAAATTTTTAACAGTATGAAAGCTCTTGGAGAAACAATACCAGAAGGTATAATTGTACAAAATATTCTAAGATCTCTTCCATCCAGATTCAATCCCAAGGTGTCTGTAATAGAAGAAACAGCTGATTGGGAGACCTTGACCATGAACCAGCTACTAGGAAATCTTACAGCATATGAGATGAGGCTCCCACAGAAGAAGCCAAGTACAAGGGAGGCAGCTGCATTCAAAATAGAAAATAAGAAAGAAGAAAAGGAAGACATATGCTCCTGCTCTGATGAAGAAGAGGCTAAATTTGTCAAGAAATTGGATAGAGGCTCAGGTAGATACAAAGGTAAACTTCCCTTCAAATGCTTTAACTATGGAAGAGTTGGACATTATGCTACTAAATGTCCTCACAAAAAAGTAAGAAATCAAGCCCAAGAATTAGAGAAAGACACATCAAAGAACTGGTAGAAAGGAAAGAAATTCAGCATAAAATCCTTCTATGCTCAGCAAGACAGCAGTGCATCTGAAGACTCAGATGAATCCTTAGGAGAAGAGGGAACCTCTGAATTTTTACTGATGGCCATAGAATATCTTGAAGGACTCTTGCTAGAAGAAGAAGAAGAAGGGGAAGTCGACCTTGAGGGGGAGCTAAGAAGTGCTCTAGAGGAGATTGACAGACTCAAACTAAAATGCAGAAAACAAAAAGAGATTCTCCTAAAATGTGTGAAAGAAGAACAAAATTCAGAAGTCCTCATGCAGCTGAAGGTAAAGCTTGAAGAAGCCAAGAAGATAGAAGATATGTCACTTCACCAAATCAAAGATAAAACTCGAGAACAAGAGAAGCTGGAAGAAGAAATTTTGTGTCTGAGAAAGAAATTAGAAAGTGCTCAACAGAAAGTTTCTATATACCCTTCTCAAATGACAAGTTCTGGTAAGTTGAATGAAATCTTAGATGTTCAAAGATCTCCTCTAATAAAAACTGGGATAGGATATGAAGGAGAATCAAGTAAAGGCAAAGAAAAGGAAAACAAAAATATATTTTTTGTGAAAGCAAAGAAGGCTAATGAAGCAGCTCAAATAATTCTTACAAAGGAAGAAACATGTAATGAGAAATAAAGAGACCATAAGAAACCTCTAATAACAAAGATTGTAACAAATACTAAGACAACAGAGAAAGGATCATATACCCCTGATTATATCAAATTTGGAAGCCATCAAAGGAGATTCTTGCCTCCTATGAAGAATGCCACCTGTTATGTCTGCCACAAGCTGGGACACATTGTTGCATACTGTCATGCAAGGAGGAATGATTCAAACCAGCAAAAGATGCAAGCATGGAAGAGACAACCTTACATCAGGTATGCAAGTAATTTCTATGGTTATTGTTTTTATTGTAAGGATTTTTGCCATAGAATTATTGAATGTAGAAAGTATGGACAAAGACTGATGTTCAATACCTCAAGGAGGTTTATGAGTCAAAGTAATTTTGTTCATGCTCACAATTCTGCAAAAACTATAATCAAATGTTGTATATGCAATCAAGTTGGACATATATCCTCCAAGTGTTTTCTAAAAGGATATAATTCATCATCTCACAAAAGATACCAAACAAAAGGGGGCCTCCAGTGGATAAAGAAGGTGAATAAATGTGACTTGGCTTTAACTGCTCAAGATTTGAAGAGTCAATGGTATTTGGAAAGTGGTTGCTCTAAACACATGACAGGAGACAAAAGCAAGTTTATAACTCTTGATGATAAGAAATCAGGCAATGTCACTTTTGGAAATGACAAATCAGGAAAGATCAAGGGAAAAGGATCAGTCAGCATAGACAATGGCAGAGGAAAGGCCCAAGATGTACTATATGTAGATGGGCTGAAAGCAAATTTACTGAGTATCAGTCAGATGTGTGATAAAGGCTGTGAAGTTCTCTTTAGAGCACAAGATTGTGTAGTCAGGTCAAGCACAACAGGAAAGACTCTACTCAAAGGTGTTCGAACAGAGAGCAATGTGTACATAGTAAAAGAGGAGGATGAAGCCTGTCATCTTAGCAGACTGGAGGAGTCATGGTTATGGAATACGAGATTGGGACATCTCAGTTTCGACCATATCATCAGACTGAGCAAGAAGAAAGCTGTCAGAGATATGCCAGAAGTAAAAAGGCCTTCAAATACCATATGAAAATCTTGTCAATTGGGGAAACAGACTCGCACATCCTTTAAATCTAAAGATGAGCTATCAACAAGAAGACCACTCCAGCTTGTGCACATGGATGTGTGTGGACTTGCTAGAACTAAGACACCAAGTGGAGAATCCTACTTTATGCTGATAATAGATGATTTCTCCAGAATGACATGGGTTGCTTTTCTCAAGAACAAATTAGAAGCACTGGAAAAGTTTAAGATATTCAAAGCATTAGCTGAAAATCAAACTGGATGAAATCTAAAATGTATCAGATCAGATAGAGGAGGAGAATTCATAGATTATGACTTTGCGGACCTATGTGATGAACATGGAATAAAGCAACAATTTACCATTGCAGGGACACCTCAGCAGAATGGAGTAGCAGAGAGACAAAACAGGTCTGTACAACAAATGGCCAGAGCCATGATGCAGGAGAATAATATTGCTCAAACCTTCTGGGCAGAAGTTGTACACACAGCAGTACATATAATAAACAAAGCTCATTTAAGACCTAATAGTGATAAGACTCCTTATGAGCTATGGCATGGTAAACCAGCATCAATCAAGCACTTTAGATTTTTTGGCAGCAAATGCTACATAAAAAATAATGATGAAAATCTGGGGAAGTTTGATGCAAGAGCAGATGAAGGAATATTCTTAGGATATGCAGCCAAGAGTAAAGGATATAGATGCTACAACAAGACGCTTCGAAAAATTGTAGAAAGTATTGATGTAAGATTTGATGAAGAACTCCCAAACAAAATGAGAGATATAGGCTGCAGCAGCTATTCAGAAAATTATGAAGAAGAGGACCAAGAGGATGATGAAGCAACCAAGACATCAGAAGATACTGAACTAAGCTCGAAAACCCCCTCGAGATACACTCAAAAGAACCATCTAGAAGATCAAATCATTGGAGACAAGAGTGTAGGAGTGCAAACAAGAAGGCAGCTAATTGAACAGACAGAAGAAGTATACATAGCCATGTTATCACAAATAGAGCCAAAGAAGTTTGAAGAAGCCAGCAAGGACAAGTATTGGGTAAAAGCAATGAAAGAAGAATTGGACCAAATTGAAAAGAACAATACCTGGGAACTAGTTCCTAGACCAACTGAGAAGAATGTCATTGGTTCAAAATGGGTATTCAAAAACAAAATGAATGAGCAAGGACAAGTAATCAGGAATAAAGCCAGGCTGGTCTACAAAGGATACTCACAAATTGAAGGAATTGATTATGAAGAAACATTTGCCCCTGTAGCCAGAATGGAAGCTATCAGAATGTTCCTGGCATTTGCATGCTACCAAGACTTCAAGGTATATCAAATGGATGTAAAATATGCCTTTCTTAATGGAGATCTAGAAGAAAAAGTGTACATGTAACAACCAGAAGGCTTCTCATTGACAGACAAAGAAGACTATGTATGCAGACTGAAGAAGGCCCTATATGGACTAAAACAGGCTCCTCGTGCTTGGTACTCAAGACTGGATAAATATTTGCAAAAATAGGGTTTTAAGAGAGGTGGAGTAGACAACAACCTATACATAAAAGCCCATGAAAATGAACTTTTGATTGTTGTAGTGTATGTTGATGACATTATGTTTGGAAGCAACAAAGATGATCTAGCAAAAGGGTTTGCTGATGAAATGAAAACAGAGTTTGAAATGTCTATGATTGGAGAGCTCAGTTTCTACTTGGGACTACAAATTCAGCAAAAGAACACAGGTACATTCATTTCACAAGAAAAATACATAAAAGAAATGTTGAAAAAGTTCAAAATGGAGAACTGCAAACCTGTGTCAACTCCCATGACCACAGGTTGCAAGTTGTGTGCTAATGATGGGTCTGCTGATATAGATCAAAGACTTTACAGATCCATGATTGGAAGTCTATTGTATCTGACTGCATCAAGACCAGACATCATGCTAGCAGTAGGACTAGTGGCTAGATATCAAGCAGCACCTAAACAAAACCATCTTCTGGCAGTCAAAAGAATATTCAGATATCTACAAGGAACAACAGAGTATGGACTTTGGTATCCTAAAAGCAAAAACTTCACTTTATTAGCATACACAGATGCAGATTGGGCCAACTGTGTGGATGAAAAGAAGAGTACAAGTGGAGGTGCATTCTATCTAGGAGAAAGTCTGGTGGCATGGCTAAGAAAGAAACAAACATCCATCTCTCTGTCTACAGCTGAAGAAGAATATATAGCAGCAGCAGCATGTTGTACACAAGTCATGTGGATGAAGCAAACTCTTCAAGACATGAAGGTAAGCATTGATGAACCTATTTCAATCAAATGTGATAATACAAGTGCTATAAGTATATCTAAAAATCATGTACTTCACTCAAAAACTAAACATATTCCAATCAAGTATCATTTCCTCCGAGAACAAGTGGCTCAGAAAATAGTAAAGCTGGAATATGTACCAACGAAAGAACAGACAGCTGATATATTTACTAAACCCCTTGCTAGAGAACCATTTCAATACTTGAGAGATAAACTAGGGGTAGTATCTACATATGCTACTCTCTAATATAAAGAGAAAGCACAATGTCAGGGGGAGAACAAAACAAAAATATCATTCCAGGGAGAACAGCCAGCATGGAAAGCATAAAACAGGTTCACAGGATCAAAGAGCTATAAGAAAATATTCTCAATATTATCAGCATTCAGCATGAAAAAGCAACAAGGACCTTTCGATTGTCAAATGAATCATCCCTGTCTGCAATCTAGTACAGATGAAACACAGTTATAAAACATATAAAATACAAAAAGCAATCTAGCACAGATGAAATACAAAAGGCAACCCTTTGCCATTGATGTCAAAGGGGGAGGAAGAACAAGCAGGAGGAAGAACAAGCAAACAGGAAGAGCAAGCAACAAGAAAAAGAGAAAGCAAACAAAGAAAGTGGATTGTTGCCATCAATGCCAAAGGGGGAGACTGTTGGAAATGTTGTCATTGATGGCAAAGGAGAAAGCATTGAAGCACAGCGAAGGCAATGGAGGCAGCAAAGAAGAAAATGAAGGAAAAGGTAGAGCGACAGAAGTTGTAGAGGCAGCAAGAAGAATGTCAAAATGTAACAGTCACAGAAGCACAGCGAAGAACCGTTATCGGAAGGTAGAGACAGAGGCAGAGAGCTGTTATATTATTCCGAGAATCACTTAACTCCAGTGAAAAGTATGCATGAGGCTCTGTATTTAATGGGAGAATAATCGAAGCCGTGACAATTAAGAACCTGTGATGTGATGAATGGTGTTGTGCACGCAATAAGCGGAATTGATGTAAATAATGTCGATACTGTCGACAAGGGGGTGATAGAGCCACGAGTATAAGCCACAACAGAGGCATGGCTTTAACCCATGTATAGCGGAAGTGGTGTTCATCAGACGAGCACTATAGAACGAGGAGATAAGATGCACGAGAATTATATAAAATTTGAATAAACATTGAACCCAACAGGCGGAACCGAAGCGTAAGGGAGAAGAGCGGAACCGTGAGGGAGAATGGAACCAAGACCGATGAACAGTGAACGTGGATTGCCGAAAACCGCCCTGCCATTTCGCACCGCTTTTCCGGAGCAGGCAGTATTTGTGGAATCGGAGCGATTCCATAAGGAAGCCGCCGCGTGTCCCGGTGGTATTGTAAAGCGACGAGTTAACGTGCGCCTGTGCGCATTAAGGATCAACGGAAGACGCCCAGCGAAATATATATATAGGGTTCGTTGATCTGGAGAAAGGCTATCCAATGGTGGGCGCTCGCGGGACTTGCACGAGGATTAACAAAAGTGCGTGGACGATAAGTAATGTACGGTGTATGCATTCGTGATGGTATAGTGGGCCCGGGACGAAGATCTATGTTATGAATTTGGTTTATTAACATTAATATAAGGTCCGACGGAGTTATATGTAAGGAGTTGGTTTATTAACGTTAGTCAATGCATTATAAGGTCCGATGGAATATATATGGAAATATTACGTATAATCGATATATGGATATTACGTGGATTAATATATGTACGTGCCGAGGGCCAATTTACCTGGTTTCAATAGCGAAAGTACTATGTCGATTATAATAGTTATATATGCGAAGTTGGCACATATGCGTATGCAATGGACTGTCGTGCTATAACTATAGAGGAATGATAAAATTATATCCCAATTCCATGAATTGAGATATTAAAATAAACCAGACTTATTTGTTTGAGTTGCCAGCGTAGAATAAGTGCAGAGAGAAAGATTGCCCGGGTTGGAATATGATTGAGCATGAAATTAAAATTCAAATATGGAAAAAGAAAAAGAAGAGGAGAGCATGCAAAGATAAACAGAGATTACAGGTTTGACAGGTATACATTCACAAGTGCACACAGTTACAGTGAACCAAGGTATGCAGAACAGGTTCTTAACAGCAGCAGGAAAAGACAAATCCAGTGAAGCCAAAATCTAGGAAAAGAGCTGAGTGAAATTGAAATATGTAATTAAAAATATGAATGTAAATGTTGTAATTATTTTTATTGTTTGTGATGCAGAGGCAAGTATCCTAAGGAAAAGACAAAAATCCCACTGTAGCATGAAATATTGTACATATTATTATGATTTTAAATTGAGTTGGACAAAGAAATGAGGAGGCAGAAGACCAAGGGATATGACCATCCATTTCGAATTCCTAGAGGAATACAAACAGTCATATGAGAACTCCTATATATATAACATCAATTTGATAAGAAAAAAAAATGGGGGAAGGATATAGTGAGAGAGAGAGAGAGAGAGAGAGAGAGAGAGCAGATATAGAGAATGCAGAATTTAGAAGAATAAAGCAGAGAAGATTAAGAGAAGAAGAGCATATACAGAACAGAGCTGATATCTGAAGTAAATCAGCAAACATTCAGCTTAATAGCTGTCAGTTGTAGCTGACAAAGGTTGAATCCTCTTGTAGGTTGGTGCCTACAGAAAATTGAAGGGATTTGGTGCTTCCTTGCAAGTTGTAGCTTGCAGAATTGAGGTTGGAGCCTCCTGTAGGTTGGTGCCTACAGAAAAATAGTGGTGAGAGGGAGTAGGAGCTTGCCTTTGCATCACAACAATAATAAGATGTGGTTTTCTCCCGTTATGGGTTTCCACTTATATATGGTGTCTCTGTGCATGATAGTTATGTATTGAATCTGATATGTATCATCTGCTTAATACCTGCAACTCTCATATTAAGTCTACTGCTATATTAAACTAATACTTGTTGCTTGCATTCTAAGATTACTCACACATTAAATTGGATATGAAATGAAGGTGTAAATAGTTTAATGAAAAGTTTTTATCAAAGATCAGGAATGTATTAAACTGATTTACCCCCCCCCCCCTCTCAGTTTAATTAAAGGCTCAACAGAATGCTCATAGAGTTTTAGATTCTCTACATTCACTAATCAGTATATGCACATATACGGGGTTACACTGAGTCTTCAGGCATTATCTCCCACCTTTTCCAGTGCCTCAAAATGACCATATCATAGAGCCTATATTTTCCTACCAGGACCTTCTAGCCTCTCCTTATTCAATTGTAATAATACCCTATCTCCCACTCTAAATAAACTCTTTTTCATGTGTTGATCATTCCTAGAATTGTACTTTCCTTGTGACTTCTAAAATTTCCAATGTAACTGCAAATGGATTTGCTTACTTTTGTTATAAAAAAAATATACTTTGAAAAAATCCTCCATGATATCCTCCCTTACTCCTTGCTATCCATATACAAAATCCAAAGGTGAAGGTGAAACATAACCAAAACAAGTTTCAAATTGGGGCTTACCAGTAGAAATCTAGACCCCTCTATTATAAGAGTGTTTTATATAGAATAAATTTTCATCTTATGTCTTTAGATTATTCTAATTGTAACACCTAAAAAGATGCACCAAATTCTTGTTGAATACTTTTATTTCCCATTTTTCTGTGGATGGAATGTTGTAGAAATGTTTAACTTCATGTCTATCTTCTCCCACATCGTAGTAAAAAATGAACTGAGAAATATAGTGTGCGTGTCTAAAATGATGCTCCTTGATATCCCAAAGTGCACCCATACTTGTTTAAAGAATAAGCGAGTTGCTACTTTACCTCTAATGATATTTTTATAGGGCACAAGAGTGCACATCTTGATGAACCTATCAACTACCACGAATAGGAAGTCATGTCCCTTCCAATTTTTTGGTGGCCCTAGCATAAATTCCATGGAAATTATTTCCCAAGGATGAGTGATTACATGTAGGGTATGGTATAGACATGGTTTCCTATCATTAAGCTTTTTGGCAAAACAAAGCATACATCTTCTAACTAATCTTGCTACATCTTCTTGTATTTTGGGCCAATACACATACTTTTGTAAGTTGTCAATTGTCATCTCTACACCAAAACTCACTAAAACCTTGGAGGTGTAAGCCTCTCAAATTGGATACGATTGCTCACATTTAGGAACATGAAGCTTCTTTGGGCCTATAAAGTATCCCATTATAGAGATGATATTCAAGTGTGTTATATCCATCATCATTTACGTGACTTTGGCTCTATAATAGATGATGAGTATGCCTCTATATATGCCTCTCTATATACATCACGAGTGAAAGGATCCATGTGAAATATAGTTCTCAAAGTTGTAATTTTATCTGGGTGTACTTGAAAGCATGTAAACCAACCTATTTGTACTTCCACTCTTATACTTAACTACTAAATTAAATTATTGTAAGAAACCCAACCACTTGTAGTGTCTAGCCTATTGTGGCTTACTTTGGGTGTGCAGGCATTGTAGTGGTTAGAGCTATATATTGATGATGGTATCCTTTCACAATATATATTGTTTCCACTTTTTGACAGCTTGTATCAAGGCATAAAGTTCCTTGTCATAGGTAGGGTACTTAAGAATAACCCCATAAAATATTTCAAAATGGTAGCATATGGACGTTCCTCCCTATTTGAAGAATTCCTCCATGGCATACGCACTTGCATTTGCCTCCACTTCAAAGCATTGCTACAAGTTTGGTAGTGTGATAATTAGTGTTTTGTTGATTTCCCTTTTCAACTCTTCAAACCCCTTCTACTGACCCTCCCCCCACTAGAAACTCTTTTCATTCATTTTTATTGCATGGAGTGATACAACTACTATTGAAAATGAAGTTATGAATTTCCTCAGGTATTGTGCTACTCTAATGAAACTCATAACTTTAGAGACATTTGTAGGAATTTTCCACTTAATTAAGTCCTCCATCTTTACATGATCTATCTTGATCTCCCATCCACCAACCACATAGCCTAAATATACTAATGATTATTCTGGAAACTCACATTTCTAGAGAGTTTCCAATAGTTGGTATTTCTTAAATGTCCCTAGCACTTGCATCAAGTGTGAGATGTAATATCCTTAGGTATAACTGTAAACCAATATATCATTCAAATAAAAAATAACAACTGAATGTAAATAAAGGAACAATATATCATTCATTAATATCATGAGCATAGTTGGCACATTGCATAGACCAAATGGCTTGACTAACCATTCATAAAAACTTGTTTTGTTCTGAAGGTGGTCTTCTAAATGTCTTCTTCTTTGACTCAAACCCAGTGATACCCTGACTTTAAAGCCTTCTTGATGAAATATTTTTCTTACTGCAGCTAATCCAATAGATCATCAATCATGGACAAGGGCTGCCTATTATTGAGCATAATATTTTTTAATGCTATATAATCAATGCACATTTTTTAAGTCCCATCCTTCTTTGGCACAATTATAATGGGTGACCCATGATGTGATAAACTTGGTCGAATCATACCATGCTCCAGTAGTTGTTGTAACTCTTCTTCACTTTTCTTACTTCCAAAACATATTGTCTATACAGCCCAATATTTTGCAATGGAGTGTCCAAGAATAGTTGGATTTGATGCTCCACTTCTCTCTTTGGTGGTATCCCTTTAGTATCTTGGAACACCCCCTTGTATTCTTGTAGCAACCTTTCTAGTTGATGTCTTTTTTCTTTAGTACGCCCCTTCATGGATGTATTTTCCCTTATCATTCTCATTAGACTAACTTTCTCGTACATATAATAATACATATTTCTTGGTTGGCACTTACAAATGAAATTTTGGACTTGCCTTTGTGCACGTTGATGATGAATGACTTTTCACCCTTACTGAGGTGATATCATTTGGATATTCACATAAATATTGTATCCCACATATACATTTTAGAGACTCACAAACACAACTCCACATAAATCAAGTGGGTTTACTACATCCAACTCTACTTCATCAAGTAAAATTAACACTGGTAGGAAATTTTATCCTACAATCTTCTGTTACCTTAATTTCTACATCATTATTTACCCATCCCAATGGATATGGGATAGGCTGGTATTAAACCTCCAATCCAATTTTTTTTCACTTTTTCTACTAATATGAGATTAGCCTGTGAACTTGAGTCAAATAAGGCATCGATCTTGGTCTTCTCGACCTATATCTTAATGTGAAAGATCTTGGTCATCTCGTTCTCTTCTTGATGATGAAGGCTAATTGGGTTCACCTCATTTTTCACTGAGGTATCGAAAATATTCTCATCCACATCAGAGCTTATTTCCACATGATTGCTTGAATATGCAGCAATAAGATTATTTTTCTTCTCTTCCTTCTTCTAATTCTTCAAGTTCAAATCTCGATGTAATTTCTAGCACTCTTCCTCCTCTCTGTAGGAATTAATGTTGCAATGATTACAATTATTTCTAGGTTTATTGCATTGATGTGTAGTGGCTACTATATTGTTGTCCTTTCATCTTGTCTACTTCTTATTCCCCTACTTGGAATCTCCCTGGTGCTCTTTCTATTTTGAACAACTTGGCTACCTTTTCTTTTAGCCTATGTTTTCAAGATACTATGCCTACACACAAGCCTCATCCATCCTCCTTGACTTAAAGAAAATCACCTACTTTCATAGATGGTTGTATAGACCCCCTATAAACTTAAAGATTACATTTGGGCCCTTGGGAGAGATACCTAACATTATGGCCATATTATTGAATTTAGTCCTATAGTCATGTACACTTTTCCCTTACCTCTACCTAAAGTAGTTTCTTCAAATCCATTGGTCTTATACATACCTGATAGTGTAGAATTGTGTTAGGTCCTTATATAACTAATATAGTCCCTTATTGTTGTTAGTGTAACCCCTTATTGTTATTTTTGTACCCTTGTAACCCCCATATAGTTATTATTGTGCCCTTACATTATTATTGTTAGGTTGACTAGGATTACATTGTGGCCCCATGGACTCCTATCTATAGAAAGGAGGTTTTGTCATTTGTAGCATCCAAGAATTGTTCCTTTATGTAATGTATTAGAGGTTTCCCCCTCAAAGTGGCTTATTTCTAAGGCATTGATCTCTCTTTTCTTCTATTTTTGGAATTGGTTTCATAACATTTGGTATCAGAGCTTTGGATTCTAGGGTTTTGCTGCTCCAAACAGGTCATCATGGAATTTTCGCTATAATTTTTTTTCTACAAAGGTTCAGAAGCTAAAATATTTATAGAGCAAAGCCAAAATCTGGAGGAACATCATTGAAAAATTTCAGATCTTGGTTCGCAATATTTTTGGAGATATGATCTATGAAAGTTATGGATTTTTGTAGGCTCCTAAAGTTAACCTAAACAGGACATCGTGGAATATTCGCTATAACTTTTTTTATACGAGGGTTCAGAAGCTGAAATTTTCATAGAGTGAAGCTGAAATCCTGAGGCACGTCGTGGAAAAATTTTAGAGCTTTATTCACAATATTCGGAGATATGGTATGTGGAAGTTAGGGATTTTTCAGGCTCTTGAATTTCATCTCAAAGAGATGACCGTGGGAAAATTGTCATAACTCTCTCTCTGAGAATTGGATTGGAATTATGTAAAAAGCGGCTGGAAGTACCCAAAATTTAGTTTCTTTTATATCAATTTCAGAGCTAAAGGAGGGAACATTGACACATGGCAAGTCGTACAAGTTCGATCTACTGAACCAATCCATAATTAGGTCATTGTAGGAGATTGGGCATAACTTTGTCTTCAAGAATCCAAATTAGGTTAGACCTGTAGCATTCTAAAGAAGATTCAGAGGGCTACTTCAGGGCCAAATTTTAGATATTGAAGATTTGAAATCACAAAGATAATTCATTTTCAATATTGAGCTCCTTAAAATCAAGAAAAAGGTGTGTATTTTTTTCAAATTGCATAAGTCTTATTTGAAAAAATCAGTTTTAAGTGATTCCAAAGGCCTATTGAGCATAGATATCAGCATTGGGTTCTAAAATTCCTCTTAAAAAGAATTAAACACCCATTAAGTCCTCAAAGTACTCTACTATGACTCATGAAGATGAAGAATTGCAACATGATCTATCAAAATTACAAGAGCAAGTGCACCAAATTTCGCTCTCGCAAAGAGCAACAAAAAATGAAATGGATGTTTTGAAGAAAATCGTGGAAGCTAAGATGGATGGTTTGAATAAAGGTGTGGAAGCTACAATAGATGGTTTGAAGAATGGTATGGAAGAAAAAATGGATGGTATGGAAGAAAAAAAGGACGGTTTGAAGGAAGAAATGGAAGGTTTGTCAAAGTTGATACAATAAATGAATCCTAATGGCGAAAAGATAGTAGAGGAAACTCATGTTGAGAATGAAGAATGGTATGGAAGAAAAAATGGATGGTATGGAAGAAAAAATGGAAGGTTTGAAGGAAGGTTTGTCAAAGTTGATACAAGAAATGATTCTTAATGGTGAAAATATAGTAGAGGAAACTCATAATAAGAACAAAATAAAAGTTAATCGTGATTTCATAAACTCTAGTTTTGGATTAAAGAACCACCATATTCCAAATATGGACATGAGGAAGTTTGATGGCAAGGATCCGGTAACATGGATACTACAGATGGAGAAATATTTTGATCTCAATAATGTGCAAAACACACAAAAGGTATGCATTGCAACTTTACATTTAGAAAAAAATACATTTGTATGGTATCGATGGCCTTGCTCCAGTAAAAATATTATCACTTGGTCAATTTTTACGAAGGAAATGATAACACATTGTGAGGATACAAAGAGAAACACCTTCTTTAGCCAATTGATAAATCTCAAACAAAAGGGTTCAGTGGTGGAGCACATTGAGGACTTCCAAAAATTCAATATAAGGTTAATTGATATTCCAAAGGAACACAGGATTGATGTCATCATAGGGACTTTAAAGGATAACATCCAACATGAAGTTCGCGTTTGGGAACCTGATTCATTGGAGAAGGCATTCAATTTGGCAAGAAAAATTGAATGTAAAATTATGGCGACAAGGAAGCCTACCACTCACATCTATAAAGATGGAAGTGTTGCTACTCCTAGACTTCCACAACCTACAAGGTTGACACCACAACAATTGGAATAAAAAAGAGCAAAAGGGCTTTGCTACAGTTGTGATAGAAAATACACTAAAGGTCATAAGTGTGCTGAGAAGAAATTATATTACATAGATTGTGAAGAGGAGGAAGAAAATGAACAAGAAACTTCAAAAGAAGAGGATATACACCAGGAAGCAACCCTAGAAGAAGAAGAAATGAGTCTGACCATATCATGTAATGCATTGGCAGGAATTGCCACTCCTCAAACCCTCAAGATAGAAGGACATATCAAGAAGAAAAAGGTAATAGTGTTGATTGATTCGGGTAGTACCCATAAATTTATTCATTGTAAGGTAGCCAAGGAATTGAATTGTTTCCTATACCCAGCACCAGAATGTCAAGTGATGGTTGCAAATGAAGGAACTATAAATTTCTCTCGAAAATGAAAAAATATCAAGCTAGTCGTGGGGGAATATGTATTGAATATTCCAATGCTTTCCATCCCAATGGGAGGTGTTGATGTTGTACTAAGAGTACAATGGTTACAATCTTTGGGGACGGTAGCTTTTAATTTTCAAGAACTTTTCTTGAATTTTTTTTCGCAAGGAAAGGAAATCGAATTACAGGGTATCGCAGGGAAGCCAAGAAAGATAATAAGCTCTAATGTCAGGACACATCTTCTGAAGAAATAACAACGAGGCGTAATTGCACAATTATGCTCACTAGAAGTTATAACATCAAAATCATCTATTTCTCCAAATCTCCAAAAAGTCTTGGACAATCATTCCAAGGTGTTTGATACTCCCAAACAACTCCCACCTATTCGTGATCATGATCATGCTATTCATTTGATTCTAGGAAGTGTTCCTCCAAACATCCGGCCTTACAGTATTCCTTATGTCCAAAAGAGTGAAATTGAACATATGATTGTAGAAATGTTAGAGGCTAGTATAATTCAACCTAGTCAATTTTCTTTCTCTGCTCGAGTAGTATTGGTGCACAAGAAGGATGGATCATGGCGCATGTGTTCGGATTATAGGGAGCTCAATAAGCTCACTATTAAATATAAATTTCCCATTCCTGTGATTGATGAATTACTGGATGAATTACATGGAGCAATTTATTTTACCAAGTTAGATCTTGGTTTAGGATATCATCAAATTAGAATGAAGACTGAATATATTCCGAAAACAACATTTCGTACTCATGAGGGTCATTATGAATTTTTGGTCATGCCTTTTGGCCTTACCAATGCACCTTCTACATTTCAAGGGTTGATGAATTCCATTTTCAAACCCTTCCTTAGAAAATTTGTGCTAGTATTTTTTGATGATATACTAATCTACAATAGGTCTTGGAAGGATCATGTTCAACATGTTGACAGGGTGCTCAAACTATTGCAGGAGAAACAATTATATGCAAAAACATCCAAATGTTTCTTTGGAGTACAAGAGGTGGAATATCTGGGTCATATTGTATCTCATGAGGGTGTTAAAGTAGACCCTAATAAAATTAAAGCCATTAAGGAATGGAAAGTCCCCACAACCATAAAGCAGTTGCGAGGATTTCTCGGGTTAACAGGGTATTATCGCAAGTTTTTAAAGAATTATGGGAGAATAGCAGCACCTCTAACAACATTATTGAAGAAAGATGCATTTTCATGGACTCCTGAAGCAACTAAGGCCTTTGAACGTCTTAAAGAGGCAATGTGCCTAGCACCGGTCTTAGCTACGCCAGACTTCACAAAAACCTTTATTGTGGAATGTGATGCCTCAGAAAATGGAATTGGTGTTGTTTTAATGTAGGAAGGAAGACCCATTGCTTTTGAAAGTCGTCCAATCAAAGGAAAGTATTTACAGAAACCTATTTATGAGAAGGAAATGTTAGCAATACTGCATGCACTAAAGAAATGGAGAACTTACCTAATGGGAAGACACTTCAAGGTAAAAACTGATCATGATAGTCTTAAACATTTTTTGGAAAAAAGACTATCTTCAGAAGAGCAACAAAAATGGGTCACAAAGATGTTGGGTTATGACTTTGAAATAATATACAAAAAAGGGAAGCTAAATGTTGTTGCAGATGCACTCTCAAGAAAGAATGAAGAGGTGGAAGCATTGTTTTGTGCCATTTCTATTATCCAACCAGATTGGATAACTGAAGCAAGAGATGAATGGAAGAAGGACAAAGATGTATGGACACTCATTCAAAAGTTGCAGCAAGATCCTAGTACATCTGATACATTTAGTTGGAAAAATTATTCCTTATGGTACAAAGATCGCTTATATATTTGTAAGAATTCCCAACTAAAACAAAAGATTCTTCTGGAATTGCACACTTCTCCTTTAGGAGGACACTCAGGATTTTTAAAAACTTACCACAGGGTGAAGAAAGAATTTTTTTGGGATGGCCTTAAATCTGATATTTAAAATTTTGTGGCGGAATGTTTGGTTTGCCAGCAGAATAAAGTGGAAACAATTAAGACCCCAGGACTTCTACAACCTTTATCCATTCCAAGTCAACGTTGGGAGGAGATTTCAATGGATTTTATCACAGGTTTACCTAAGTCCGAAGGAAAGAGTGTCATCATGGTGGTAGTTGATAGACTTACCAAGTATGCACACTTTTGTGCATTATCTCATACATTTAAAGCAAGTATAGTTGCTACTACATTTATGGACAAAATTCAAAAGCTACATGGAAGCCCAAGGGTTATTGTGAGTGACAGAGATCCCATTTTTACTGGAAATTTTTGGACGGAGTTATTTTCTTGTTTGGGTACTCAATTAGCTCATAGCTCATATTATCATCCTCAATCTGATGGTCAAACAAAGATAGTAAATAAATGTTTGGAAGGATATCTTCGTTGTTTTGTATCTGATAAGCAAACACAATGGGTCAAGTGGTTACCTCTCGCTGAATGGTGGTATAACACTTCCTTCCATACTGCAGCAAAAATGACCCCATTTATGGCACTTTATGGATATCATCCACCATCCATCACATCTTCTTTAAGGGAAAATTATAGGGTTCAAGTAGTGGAGGATCACATCGAGCATCAACAAGAAGTTCTCCAACTCTTAAAGGATAACCTAAATTTGGCACAAAATCGAATGAAACAATAGGCAGATCAACATCGCAGTGAGAGAAGTTTTGATGTAGGAGATTGGGTATTTTTACGGCTACAACCATACAGACAAATGTCCCTCAAGCAAGCTAAGAAGGATAATAAATTATCGCCAAAGTACTATGGTCCTTACAAGGTGTTGCAAAAGATTGGTACTATGGCATACAAATTGGAGCTTCCTGCTTCTTTGCAACTGCATCCAGTTTTCCATGTTTCATGCTTAAAAAATGTTATAGGGGACAAAATTCCAATTCAAACAATATTGTCGAAACTTGATGAGGAAGGAAAAACTATATTGGAACCTGAAGTAGCCACAGAAACAAGAATTCAATAGCTATGAAATCGATCAATTTCAGAGTATCTCATCAAATGGAAGAACTTACCCACTGAAGATTCTACATGGGAGGATGATAATTTTATACAAAAGCACCCGGAGCTACTCAAGCATTGAGGAAAACACTTTTTTGAAGGAGAGGAGCAGGTTAGGTCCTTATATTACTAGCATAGTCCCTTATTGTTATTATGTAACCCCCTTATTGTTATTGTTGTACCCTTGTAACCCCCATATTGTTATTATTGTGCCCTTACATTATTATTGTTAGGTTGGCTAGGATTACATTGTGGCCCCAGTAGGATTACATTGTGGCCCCATGGACTCCTATATATAGAAAGGAGGTTTTTTCATTTGCAGCATCCAAGAATTGTTCATTTATGTAATGTATTGGAGGTTTCCCCCTTGAAGTGGCTTATTTCTAAGGCGTTGATCTCTCTTTTCTTCTATTTTTGGAGCTGGTTTCATAACAAATTGGGACTTTATGGGGGTTTTAGAGTATTTTAACTTAGTGAATGGGGGGGTAACCCTATAGACTAAGTGTCTCCATATAAATTTCCCACCAGGATAGGGGCATGTATCTCTAACTTCAACCTAGAAAATTGTATTTTCTACTCCTCATTCATGTAGTGAATGCCAAAATACACTTCTAGTTGTTGTGACTAGTGATTCAATTTTATGGCATCAATCTCACCTTGGTACAACATGATATCAACATTAACTTCTATATTGAATAGTTATTATGAATGGTTGTTAACACTCAAACTCGACTACTTTTTTCAAGTTCTTTCCTAGACTCCTTTTTCAGGTCTTCATGTTTCCCCAATTTTCCCTTCGATATGATCTTCGATTTGGATCCTCCACTTTCTCTAATTCAAATTTTGTTTTCTAGAATCACCATAAGGATGTTTATATTGTAGTGTTATGTAATATCTCCTCTACTAGATTAAGGTTATGTAATTATATTTTTTGGCCATGGATAGGATTCTACAAATTTATGTTAAACTTATTCTTGGATCCCATGCAACTTCCCACAAGATTCCCTCAAGAAACCTACTATGATACCAATATGATCTGTAAATTATCATGGATATTCCACTAGATAATTTCTCACAATAGATCTGATAAAAATAAACTAAAAATATATACTATGAGGGTTAATTTCCCTAGATTCCAGAATTATTAATTATTTTTTTCTATTCATGCATGTAAAAGAAAAAAATAAAGAAAGAAAAAAATATAAACACACCAAACACAATGAACACAATATATTTTCTAGGAATCCCTTAAAGGAAAAAAACCCAACTAGAAGGTGAGGTTTCTCTACTCCCTTTTTCTTTTTGGAATGGAAATAAAGCAAGTACAAAGGAGAAGGCACTCTCCATGGAGTCACCTTATACCTTTGGCCTAGTAAGCTACTATCGAACACTAACTTTCTCTTTTATACTCTCCCACTCCCAATCCTATTTTTTCCTCTATACTATGGAATAAAGTATAATTGAAATGAATGGAACTCCTTTTTGTTCTAGTGGCCCATTTATAACATAGCCTCATAGCTAACTAGGGGTCAAGTTTGACTCCTTCAACTCTCAAATAGAGTTACAAATTTGACCCTTATAGAGTCATCTTCCAATTCCACATGTCACTAGCCCCTCAAACCATAGTGGTCAAACATGGTAGGTCAACTTTAGAGAGGCCTAAATTTTGCATACAAACTCTGATTGCCATGATGCTTGCACTGTTGAAAAGGTATTTGAGCGTAAAATAGTGTCATGGGGTCTAGTATTTAAATGGAAAGGTTTTACTCCAAAAAAGGTGATTTAAAGCCTCAAAATTTCCCTAGAAGGTTTCAAACCCCAATTCTCCAAATAGGATCATGCCGATAAAACTCAGTCCTACAAGTTGATTCCTCCAAAATTTCCACTCTAATGGAGATATATGACAAACAATATAATGATCCAATCTAGATCAAGAGGAGAGCACTCACAAGTCAAATAGAAATAAAAAGGGTGAAATCACGCATAGGTCGAGGCCATAATTTCTAGAACACAAGGCAATGGACGCTCAGCATCTATGACAACTTCCTCACAACTAACCTTTTCCAAAAGATGGGGAGAATTTATTCCATGTTCTTCAAGGCTCAGATTAGTAGATATTTAAAAAATATCTAAGTTGGGATCTTCATTATGTCCAAGTTTATCAATCTCATCTTCACCATCATATTCGATACCATAAATGGGATCCACTTCAAAGTAAAAGTATCTTATATCCCAATCATTTCTTCCAATGTGGACAAACTCGTTAATACCATTTCATGCTTCATGACATGAAGGAAGGTCTATGAGTTCTTCTTTAAATTCCAACCTTTCAAAATTATCTAAGGATGAACCATAGAGTTAAAAATTTTGAAAACAGGAATAATTTATCCCTTAACATGAATGGTGAACAAGGGTTTGGAAATATAGGATTTAATCAAGGTAATTTTAGTTGGTTGACCCACAAGGTTGTTCTTCATAATTTAATGCATTAACAAACTCTTCCCTTTCTACATTATTAAAGGATGCAACAAAAATTTTGATAAAGGTAGAAGTTGCTAAGTCATTGTATTCACAAGGAGGAAAAATAAAATTTTGGTTGTTGTCATCATTGAGGTATGTCTTCTTAACCTCATCGTTAATTTCTCTCGACCTGTATTCTTTGATGGATTCTTGACACATTTTATTTTCCTATTGATTCATGTGATTTTCAATAAGGTCATGCTCTTCATGAAGTGAATCATTACCAACATGTTCTCTAATTGATTTACCTTCATTTTCATATCCTTATTTTTCAATGCAATTTTGAAGTACCTCTTATTGTTCACATATTTTGTGAGAAGACTCCTCATTTATAATTTCTTTCTCTTCCCTTAGTGATAAAGTGGAATCATCTTCTTCATGGGTTGTAACAATAGAATATTCTTGGAATTTAGAGTGTACATTAAAGTATTAATGGAAGCCTATATACTACATTAATCATGGTATTTATTTATTTTATGATACATATGTTGATATTTATTTATTTTATGATACATATATTGATGTTTGAGCATTTATCACAAAGATTACGATGAAATAAGAAAATTATTTTCCTGGGGGAAGACATGGGATACCGATCATTTATAACAATATACCCATTAACTTGAGAGAGGTTCTAAAGTATGAAATGAATTAATTTTCCATTGAACAATATTTGATAATGTAATTAAGGAGTGTTCAAAATTATAATGAAAACATTAAAGTGAAATAAGTATTTAAAACCAGCCAGATCCATCTTAACTACGAATCTATCAAGCGCCGAGAGAGATCAAATCTCCAGAGGTGCAAACCTCTTTTTTTAGTGTAAAACTTGAGGAAAGGTTTGCACTTCGAGATATTTGATCCCTCTCGGCGCTTGATAGATCCATAGTTAAGATGGATCTAGGCTGGTTTCTGTCGTGTGAAACCAAGGAAAATCTATCGATAATATGAGGAACATATGATTAATTTTATCAATAATATGTAAATACATCTAATATTAATATAACCATTTTAAATATGCTAAATATGTTTAAAATTTATCGAGTCATTTTAATTTTAAATTTTCTTAGTTACCTCAGTTTGTTGAGATGATAAATATTGTAAAATAACTTTAATGATGAAATAAATATTTTGAATGCAAAGTGACAATGTAATAATATTGAATGATAGAAAATTTGAATAATAAGAATGTAGTCAATTACAAATAGCCTTCATTGTGATCAATCTCAAACTATTTTCTTCTACTATTATTATTGTCACCCTTGTTAGTTTTGTCATCTTTCCATATCGATTATATGAAAACTACAGTAGAAATCATAAATCATAAACCATTTTAAATATTTAGCTTGAGATCTTGTAGTAAAAATTCTCCAATATTATTAGGTTTAATTACTATAACACAAAAATTGTTCTACATTGTCAATAATTTTGTGTGCTTACACTGAAATCAATGCACACTATTAATCCAATGACTTTAAAACTGATGTACCATCATACATTCAATTACATCAAATCAGGAATCAACATATACACTCAAATCAATTCATCTAACGCAAGAAATCAAATAAGATTAGAAAACGACATCTACACAGAAATCAATGCATCTAATGCAAGTAATCAAATAGGATTAGAAATCAACATCTACACTCAAATCAATGCATCTAGTGCAAGTATGAAAATAGGATTAGAAACCAACATATACACTAAAACCAATGCATCTAGTGCAAGCAATCAAATAGGATTATAAATCACCATCTACACTGAAATCAATGCATTTAGTGCAAGCAATCAAATATGATTAGAAATCATTTATATTGAAATAAAAGCATATAGTGTAAGAAATCAAATATAATTATAAATCAATATCTACATTGAAATTAATGCATCTAGTGCAAGCAATCAAATAGGATTATAAATCACCATCTACACTAAAATCAACAAATTTAGTGCAAGCAATCAAATAGAATTAGAAATCATCTACATTGAAATCAATGCATCTAGTGCAAGTAATAAAATATCATTAGAAATCAATATCTACACTAAAATCAATGCATCTAGTGTAAGCAATCAAATAGGATTAGAAATCACCATCTACACTAAAATAAATGCATCTATTGTAAGAAATATTCTTCCCTCTCTCCCCCCTCCATATATATCTATATGTCCCTCCATCTCTCCTTCTTTATTTCTTTATCTCACCCTCACAAACACACAGACACTCTCACTCCATATTTATTTATCAGTCTCTTTGTCCCTCCCTCACTGTCTCCATCTATCTCTTCTTTCTCTTCACCTTCCATCTATATATCTATTTCCCTTTGTCTCTCTGTATCAGCCCCAAAAAATACACTCTCTTTCTCCAATCTATCCATCTATCACTCCCTCCTCCTCCTCTCTCTCTCTCTCTCTCTCTCTCTCTCTCTCTCTCTCTCTCTCTTCCCCTTCCCTTCCTATCCCCTGCTTCTATCTCTCTTCCCTCCTACTATCGTCTCTCACTCCCCCTCCATCTTCCTTATCACTCCTTCTCTCTCTCTCTCTCCAAATTTTACTCTATGCATTTCTTCTTACCTCCCTCTCTCTCCCCCTCCATATTGATCTATGTTTCCCTACCTCTCTCCAGTCATTCTCTCTCTCTCTCTCTCTCTCTCTCTCTCTCTCTCTCCACCTTCTAACTTTGTCACTATATGTATCTCTCACTCCTTATCTCCCCCATTCTCTCAATCTCTTCTTTTTTGTCTCTTTATCTCACTCCCAAACATACACACACCCTCTCCATAACTCCCTTGTCACTCCCTCACTCTGTCCACTTGTTACTCTCTATGTCTTTTTTCTTCCCTCCCTCTCTCCCCATCCAACTCCATCTCTCTATTCATCCCTCTCTCCCCCTCCAACTCCAACTCTATATCCCTCCTTCTCTCCCCATTCAACTCCATCTCTCTATCCCTCCCTCTCTCCCCCTACAACTCCATATCTCTATCCCTCCCTCTCTCCTCCTCTCCCTCAAGTCCCCTCTCTTTTCCTTCCTCTCTCTCCCTTTCTCTCTTACCTCGCCCTCTCTTCCCCCATCACTCTCTCTCTCTCTCTCTCTCTCCCCTATAATCCTCTATATTCCCCATCACTCTCTTCCTCTCTCTCCCTTTATCGCCTCCCTCCCTCTATGCAATTTCATTAAAAAAATTTATTTGTGCTCATTTTATATGTTTTTCAACAAATTCTAAGAGTTAATTATTGATTTCCCTAAAATGGAAAGAAAAAAGAAAAAACAAACCAATATTATAATTGGAAAAGCATATTCATGATATTTAAAGAAAAAGACAACATGAATTATGAGAAGGTAGTGCAAAGAGTGGACTCGGAAGTAAAAAAAAAAGAACAAGTCAAAGAATAGTCAATTATATATAATTAATTGAATTATGGATTAAAAAAACTATTTCCCATTAATTATTTTATTTTTACATGGTTAAGAAACATATTTCCCATTAATTATTTTACTTCTACATAACCAATATAAAATGACATTGTCTATTTTAATTATCTAGTTGTATTTTAATGGTTGTTATTATTATTATAACTTTTGAGCATCGATATTAAAACTGTTTTGCATTTTTATATTAATTTTTTTCTTAGAAAAAGTTTTTTTTAACATCATTAATCTAGTCTAGTAGTTATTATTGGTTAGATATTAACAAATTTATATTGTTTTATTTTATATTTTTACAAATACAAATTAACACAAAAAGTATACATCCAACTAAAGAAAAGGTTCTCTCTTAAAAATTATTTCTTAATTTTATCAATATAATTTTATATAACTATTTACAAATAAATATAGTTAGTTAGTTAAATTAAATGATGTTATAAATTAATGTATTAATTATATTATATTAATTTAGTAAAAAAGTTTCGGTAATAATCACATGCAATGGAATATGGTAATAATTGCTTAAAAAATTTTACTAATTTATATGATGGATCTCAGAACCTTAGATTCCAAAAATATGTTATATTAATTAATTATTTTATCCTATTGCATGCCATTAAATTATTTTAATTCTAAAATAAAAAATAGATAAAATAAAGTATGTTCCACAAAATAGTAATGAAACAATATTGAAACTCTACCAGCCTAAACACTAGAAATATAATTATGTATTTTATAATAGACACTAGAAATATAATTATGTATTTTTTAAAAACTTTTTTATAGTTTATATTATTTTTTAATTATTTAGTTTATTATTATATTATTTTATGCTTATGATCATGAGATTGATTTACAAATTAAAAGTATTTGCCTAGTTTTAAATTATATATATTTAATGCATCTATAAAATATTAAAAACATTTATTTCATGAATTTTTATTTTGTTATTATGTTATTACAAAGGTATATGCTAAGGATTCAATGAATTATTATTTATAAGATTTATTTTGTGGTATGTATAGATATTTTTCATTGTATATAAATTCGTTAAAATTTTAGTGTTAGTGTATCCTTTGTTATATACAACCATATTTTATTTTGAATTAAAATTTTATAATCATGTTTATATATAGTTTTGTCGTAAAATAATTAAATATTAATATATAAATTAGATATATAATAATAATTTATTTCATTAATATTTATAAATATTTTATTAAGTTTATGGGGGTGATTGGGTGAATTGTTAAAATATTTTTAGATATTAAGTTACTAGTTCAATCCCATCTTATTTGAGTGTTATTCTTGAACATAACCATGATGTAGTCTTACCAATACCAAACTTTAAAAAAAAAAAATACTAAACATAAATTTCCATTATATATATATATATATATATATATATATAATTCACATAATAATAATAATTTAAATCTCCATTATATATATATAGTTGTAAGGTGTTTGATTTTAGAAGATTGAAATGTTTTAGGCCATTAGATCCATTTCCTCCTTCATTTACGATTTACTAACTACCTAACTACCTCCTTCTTGTGCATGTTCCTTCTATTCATATGAGGTCACTAAGCCCTAATTTTTTGAATATATTTTTTTTGCAGTCTTTTGAATAGAATCCTCCTTTTTACTAATGTTCTGAATATTTTATTTACAGTGTTTTTACAATAATCTTTTTTACTTCAAAATATAAATATTTGATAGTATTAAGAATCTTAACCAAATAATGTTGCTTTATTCATACCAGTAAAACACAACCAACTAAATATTCAATTCTTTATTCCTTCACAGAATCAAAGAAGAGAATTGCATAGAGAAAATAAATTCAAGAAGATGTGTAGAGAAGAGAATTACACTAGAGAAAAGAAATTTAAGAAGATATGTAGCATAAATTGAAATATCCAATTCGTGGAGAAAACGAAATTCCTCTATTGTGCACGTCAATCATCTTCTTCCAGTGAGATTGTTGGAGCAACATCTTCTTCCAGGAGAAAAGTTCGACTCACACTGCCTCTTGCTCCTACAGGTTTGAGGAAGACTGGGTCATTTTTTTCTGGCCTCTTCAGTTTTCGGAAGGGCTTAGATAAATGTTATATTTTTTTTAATGTAAATTTTTGTACTGATATTTGATTTTCAATGACATTCCTCTCATGTGCAGGGCAATCATCTTCCATTGAGATTTCCTCCTGCTCCTGCTGGTTTGAGGAAAATAGGGTCAGTTTTTTCTAGCATCTTTGGTTTTCGGAGTGTCTTAGATAATTGTTTTATTTTTTTTAATGTAAATTTTTTACTGATATTTGATTTTGGGGGCATCTTTATATTCTGCCAAACAAAATCATGAAGGAAATTAAGAAAATTATGGAAAATTGTATTTGGGGAGGGGGTAGGGACAAAAAATCTATTCACCTGGCTAAATGGGATAGTCTGACAATTCCCAAAGAATGTGGGGGATGGGGTATTCTCGACCTGGAGATCTTTGGAGAGGCCCTAATCATAAAATCCATGTGGCGATGTCATAAGGAGAAAGGGAAGTGGCAAGAAATAATCATAGAGAAGTACTTGAAAGATTTGTCAGCTGAAGACCTAGCAATATCAGGTTGCAAGGATGGTAGAAGTAGATCCCAGATCTGGAAAGGATTTGGAAAACTATGGCCTAAAGTCAAGGAACATCTAACATGGGAGTTCGGGGATGGGGCTAGAATTATCATTGGGGATAGAAGCATGTTGGGAACCGTAGATCATAGGATCTATAATGGGGACTTAATCAATGTTTTAAATCGAAGGGGATTCTTTTTTTTTACAACAGATCGTGGAGGAGTGGGTTGGGGGTCTTCCAAAATGGAAAAACTTCGAGGAATTGAGGTTGGGTAGTGAATGGAAAGAATCTTGGTCAGTGCTAATAAAAAATTTGAATTTAATGGGTATATGCACGCAGATTGAAGGAGACAGGCTAGCGTGGAAGGGCTCAAATTCTAACGAAAGCCTGAAAGTTAGGCTCATTTACTATGTTTTGATTAAATCCAAGCCCATCCAGGAACCGGGCTGCTATTTTAATGGATATTGGAAAACAAACGTTCAAATCAAAATGACTCTCTTCTTATGGACAGTTTGAAAAGATAAAAACCTAACATGGAAAAAATTGCAATGAAGAGGGTGGCAGGGTCCAGGGATTTGTTCACTTTGTGGGGAAGCAGAGGAGAATAACATCCATTTGTTTTATCAGTGCACATATGCTCTTGAAATTATGAAATGGGTAGGAGATAAATTACATATTACCTTACCTCTCTACTCATCGACGGAGGAATCCCTGAGATGGTGGCTAAATAGAGGAAAATATTTTAGGAGTATTGCAATTTTATTCCACTGGCATGTGTGGTGTTCCAGGAATAGGAAACTCTTTGAGGGAGTTCCAGCTCTTCCCAGCAGAATGGCTCTCTTGATTTATAGCTCGTGGGAAAATAACAAGCCTAAAAATAAGTTTACAGTTGACTTATCTAAGAGATTTCATCCCCATGAGCTTCAATTCCCTGCTGGATTTTTTGACGGGGCCTCACAGCTGTCAAATTGTGGCTGTGGGGCTTCCCTCTTTTTATCTCCTGAATGTCGCTACTACTTTTTTTGGAATGGGAGGTCAGGTACCAATATGAGGGCTGAGGTTTTGGAACTTTGGGGGCTTTTATGGATCGCCAATCAACTGTCTTTGGATAAGATATGAATTTTTGGGGACTCCAAAGTCCTGATTTATCATATGAATAGTAAAGCACAAATCAAAGTAGGACGACTAGGTCTTTGGATGGTGAGAATCAATAATCTGAAGACCAATTTCACCTCCATCTCTTACCATCATATTTATCGGGAGATGAATACGGTTGCAGATCGACTGTCTAAGGAAGGGCTGGGCTGCAAACCTGGCATTATGCGTATCAATATTACAGGAGGGATGGTAGTGTTGTTACTGGATACGTAAACCATCCATGAGACTGCGTCCTCTATGTCTGCTGGAGGCTAATGTTCCTGTTCTAATTTACTGTCTTTTTTTTAAATAGACATAAGTTACAGAATATTAGTTTTTGATCTTTCAAGATAGCTTTTTATGACAATGTTGATTGTTTCTAGCAGGAACAACAATTTTTCTGACTCTGAGGGATCGGTGGTAGTTTTTGTTAAGGTCAAGTATGTTTTTTGGGCAGTAAGTCTGCATAAACAGGAAGCTTATGTAATGAACATGCATGTTAAGGATCAAAATTTTAAATGTTGTTTCTGGTACACTATATAAACCAGAGTATTTTTCGTGTTGAAAAAATATTTGATTTTCAATGGCATTCCCCTCGTGTGTGTGCGGATCAATCTTATTCTTTAGGTGAGATTGTTGGAGCAACATCTTCTTCCAGGAGACAAACTCAACTCACATCGCCTCCTACTCCTATGGGTTTGAGGAAAACAGGGTCAGTTTTTTTCTAGCCTCTTCGGTTTTCAGAAGGGCTTAGATAATTATTTTATTTTTTTGAATGTAAATTATTTTTTTTACTAATATTTTATTTTCAATGACATTCCTCTAGTGTGCAATTCAATCATATTTTTTCTAGTGAGATTGTTGGAACAACATCTTCCTCCTCCTTTTTGAGGAAAATGGGCCTCTTCGGTTTTCAGAAGGGCTTAGATAATTGTTTTATTTTTTTTAATGTAAATTTTTTTACTGATATTTGATTTTCAATGTAAACTTTATAACTCAATCAGATCATTACTTTCCCTGGTCATACTCGATATTGTTGGAGCAACATATTCCTCCTCCTCTTTGAGGAAAAGAGGCCTCTTCGTTTAATTGTTCTATTTTTTTAATGTAAATTTTTTTACTGATATTTGATTTTCAATGTAAACTCTACAACTCAATTAGATCATTATTGTCTCTTATCTCTAGTCATACTCGGAGCAGAATCTCATCATTCCATCATTCAATTTGAACATATTGGTTGCTGAAATGCCTTCTGGTTAAGTTAATAATGTATGTTCAAGAGGTCAAGGGTGACCCTAAAGCTTCATCAAGTTTAGCTAAGATCAACAGGTCCATTCAGGCAATGAACCTTCGACAGCACCATCAATATTATTATGTTCGCTATATGTTCGCTTAGGAAGAATCAAGAATGAGTTTCAATCCATGCACTAGGTTGATATGCATGGCTCCAGCATGAAAGACTCAGTTCATGTGGAGTTAGAAAAAATCTACTAAGTGTACAATTTTTTTTTGTCATTTTAACTGATATAATTATTTATATATTTGAATTAAACAAAATTTCATAACCATTAATTAAATTAATTAATTATATATATAGAAAGTAAGTTAGTTATATATATAACTAACTTACTTTCTATATATATAATTAACTTACTTTCTATATACATCATTGACTTGGACTTTCTTCATCAATTTTAAATAATGTCTTCAATTCCAACGTAATAACTCCTGCCATCTTTGCTCATCTAAAATGCAAAGGTAGGGAAATTATACTTTATTTGAGTGATCTTTTGCAAACAAATCACGACCAGACAAATCACAACCACTCCTGTTTGAAGGCTTAAGCTCCTGCTCGGACTAACAAAATCTAAGTGATTCATAGCCCTGGACACAATTAGACAAAGCTGTCGACCTTGTTTTTCTTTCTGATTTAAAAAATGTGGGTATTTATTTCAATTTTTAAAATTTTAATTAATTTATTAATAATTATTAAGTGAATAATTTTCAAATAATATTTTAGAATACTTTTTCTTAGATTTAAAAAAAATAACATAATTATCTAAGCTTTTCCGAAAACCAAGAAGCCAGAAAAAACTAACCTCATTTTCCTCAAACCTAGAGGAGCACGAGGAAGATATTGCTCTAGCAAAATGATTGATCTGCACACCAGAGGAATGTCATTGAAAATCGAATATCAGTAAAAAAAAATTTACATCCAAAAAAATAAAACAATTATATAATGCTCCAACAATCTCACTGGAAGAGATATTTTATTTTAGCAATTCTTTCTATATATATATATATATATATATATATATATATATATAAAGTTGATATCAACATAAATTAATTAACATAGATCTTCAAATAGTTCATTTAAATTTCTTGTTGAAGTATTTCAAAAAAGTATAAAATTTAAACATCTTACTCACATTACTTTACAACATATTCATTTTTTTTATTATAGTCGACATTATTTTTTTATTTAGAACATCATTTTTATTTTAAAGAGAAACAAACTTACACATCGCCCTCACACTGAGTTGTAGAATGAGCCTTTAAGCTTAATGAACCTTTTGGTTCAATAATTACATTTTAAATAATGTGTGAAATATTATTTAAAAGACTAATTGTATATATTTTAAAAATATTGCAATGAAAATTGTATAAATTTATAATTTATAAAAGGTAAGATATTTTATATTTATTTTCGAAATTTTAATTTGTTGTAAAAGAAAAAATAGTTATTTTTTTCTAACAATTTATATTTATATTTTATTTGTAACCTATTTTCAAAAATGATAAAAGTGTTTCATGTGTGATATTATTTATTTATTTATTTATATTTTATGAACAAAATATATCATGTGGGTTATAATTTTTATTTTATTTATTTGTATTTAATTAATATAATTTATATAAAAATTTAATGATGATTAGGTAACCTATGTATAAAAAGAAGTTGTATAACATGGATGTCATCCTAAAAGGCTCAAAGATGAAAATTAATTTCTCTTAGATTGTCCATCTTATATTTACATTCAATTTATAAAAAGAAGTTGTACAACATGGATGCCATCCTAAAAGGGTCAAAGATGAAAAGTACTTTCTCTTAGATTGTACATCTTATACCTACATTCAATTTCATTTTCAAAATATTTGTCACATTACCAACCTTCTTGATCTTTTAACTCAGCAAATCTATGATGATCTGGAAACACTTTTCTCACTTCTTTTTAACAACTGAAATTAAATTTTAAAGAATTTCAATTAATCTCTTACTTTTTAAAGTTCCTATAACATAAGTCTTAGAGAACCATAATCATCATCATCATCATCATTATATATATATATATATATATATATATATATATATATATATATTTAAAAAAAAAAATGAATAAAATTAATCAAAAACATAACTTCTTTATTAACTTTGTGTTAATTTTCCTTCTTTAACATTTTTTTCTTTTAGTATTTAAAATATATAAATATA
This sequence comes from Pinus albicaulis, assembly GCA_034641835.2. NCBI lineage: Eukaryota > Viridiplantae > Streptophyta > Pinopsida > Pinales > Pinaceae > Pinus > Pinus albicaulis. The sequence continues at coordinate 793,309,671 of CM076582.1, read as the reverse complement.
TTTAAAAAATCGTTAAAAAATAAAGCTTAGTTATTCTTATTAGTATTTTTTCAATATATCTATAAGGATGCAATTTTTTTTTAAGTTAATTGAAATTAACAAAAATTTTATGATGATAATAATGATGATCATTAATGTCCACGAGCATGAAATGACCTATCGTACCTTAAGAAGGTAAGAGTAGTGTGACATATATTTTGAAATTTGGATCTAATGTAAGTATAAACTGGACAATCTAAGACAATACACTTCTCATTTTCAATTCTTTTAGTGCAAAGGTGAATGCCTCTTTTATCCAATGGTGTTTTGGAAAATGACCAATGATTAGTTTCACTATAAAGCTCATGAGAATTTCTTCTTATTTTAGTAATATTTAGTTATTCTTTACACTCACTACAATGAAAATACCCTCTAGCAGAGGTTATGAAGGAGGTTTTTAGTGTTATAAAATGGGCCAAAATTTTCAAAAAAAATATTTTGTACAACATTCGTTTTCAGTAACAAAGATTTTGGCAGAGCTTTTAACGGAATTTAAACACAACTAAAAAAACTGGGCATCCAGAGGTTATTACGGATGTTTTTTTCATCGATGCGCTACTCAGGTGTCAACGCACCGGTGCATGTCATCTAGACAGTCGGCCCGGGGTAATCGAAGGTTCATGCATCGGGCCGTAAAGGTATAAAACTGCACCGGCCGCACTGTAGGTGATACAACACACCGGGCCGTTCTATTTGGTATTAGGATTTGTGTGATGCCCATAGGTCATATCAACGCACCTATTCGTAGTATAATAGAAACGCATTGTTGCGCAGTATCACACAAACGCACCAATTTTCTAATTTGTATTGGTATTTGTGCGGTGCCCGTAGGTCGTACAAACGCACTAGTGAGTAGTCTCACATAAACGCACCAATGCGCAGTATCGCGCAAACGCACCGATTGTTCTATTTCGTATTAGTATTTATGCGACGCCCATAGATCGTACAAACACACCAATGAGTAGTCTCACATAAATGCACTGGTGCGTAGTATCGCACAAATGCACTGAGAGTTATAATTGGTATTGGTATTTATGCGGTGCCCATAGGTCGTAGAAATGCACCGGTGTACATTAACTGACACGCACCAGTGTTTATTTTATTTTTTAGAAACATCGACCTATGACAGTGAAATTATTGTGATTTTTTTAATTCATTATTCATCAAAATTCGACACATATCTTATAACAGTATTCATATTAATTAAATTTTTATTAATGCATTTGAATTTGATGTTTGGATTAATTTGTTATATCATATCATCAGATTTCACATATCTACATTATAATATTTAATCATCCATAAATTTAATCAGTGGTGTTACATTTCACAGCGACAATGGAGAACGTAATAGAATAAATTAAAACATATTTTATTTTATATATATATATATATATATATATATATATAAGACAGTCTTTGTCATACAAAATGGGACAGTTATTGGTATCCCTTTGTCTTTCAATTGGGACACTATGTCCATTACATTAAACAAAATGTTTGATTTCACATAAAAATATTTCAAAAAATACAACGCCTTGCTTTGATATCCAAGCATAATGATCATCGTTCTTCACTTGAACTATTGTCACTGTTCGAGCTACTTCCATGACTTGGGTTATTTTGAGGAATGTTTTGTTCATGGTGTTGATTGTTTTCTTCTTCTTCACTTTCCATCTACAAACATAAAAGAAATTGTAATGAATGTATATACATTGGTCAAAATAATAAAAATTTCAATATTAAATAATATACATCATTGCAAATCGAAAATAAATGATGTAACATAGCAACAATTGACTCATGAACTATACATATTCTTTCAAAACCTAATTTCATGCCATCTTTCAAGACTTCATCTGTTGGAGTAGTTCCATACTTTGTTTCCTGTAAGTTTTATACCCCATAAAAAATCATATATTTAATATAAAAGATTTTTTTGTTCTATTAATTATAGACGGAGCTAAGTAAAACAAGATCGATAGATGCTTACAAATTCCACAATTAATTTTTGATATGCCAACATATACTCACAACCCATATTTAACCCAAAGTTAATCAATTCATGTGATGGTTCTTCTTTGTATGGTAGAACCTTTTTGAAGACATTCAATGATGATTGTTGTAAAAGAACTTAAAATATACATAAATGAAATTTAGTTAAGTTGTTATAAGGAAGTAACAGTTACTCACAAACTTAGATATCAACCCTTTTCTTCCTTTTTGTCATGTTTTATGTGCTAATGGGTTCCATTTTCTTTTCTTTTCTACAAGAAAGTACTTGAAAATTAATATTTAATGCTAAATTGTTTCTTGCACCTAATGATCGAAAAATTCAATGATTACATATTACATTTCAAGCACATTGTTGTTGAGATGACTCCTCTTGCGATGCAATTTTTTCCATTTCTTTGACCATCTCCTTTTACACCTTTTTGGACTTTCCTAGTGGCATATTTCTGATATCATATCGTTAATATTTTGGAATATTCATAATCTTCCTGAAAATGTAACATGACAATAAAATATTTAATTTTTATATTGATACATGAAAAGTAAATATAACAAAAGTGATATTTATAAATAATTCTAGAAAAACATTTAAAGGAATATTACTTTTTCATTCCTTCTTTTTTGTTTTTGTACGTTTTTTCTATTATAAGTCTGACATGTCTCATTGACCAATTCTCTGGAAACTCTTCATATAGTTTAGATAAAATTTGGTTCCTAGAATCATTGGATTGATTTTTGTATTGTAAGTGGAAAGAACGTCTATACATTCGTTCCACTAGATCCCTCAAACTTTTGTAAAAAAATTTCCCCCTTTCGTTAACCTCCATCTCCACTTCAGATGAGGTAAGGAGAAATTCATTTTCATTTGCATGTTCTAATTTTTTTTCTTTCTTAGAACCACATTCATTTTCTGAGTTGTTGGTCCCTGTCGAAAATTAAACATATAATGTGAATTAATAGATTGTTTGAAACATGTTATCTAATAATTTTAAGTATATTATTAATGATAATTAAAAAAAGAAACTCATATTGGATCGATAGTATTTTTTCATTCATCTGATTCATCATTTTGCAATTTTTCCATCAAGATTTTACGCTCTTTTGGTCCTAGATCAGAAATAACCTTATCGAGCTTTGTCATTTTATGGCTCTACATGATACATAGTAAAAAATACATATTAGTTAAACTTACATATAGTTCAAAAATAATATTTTTTGTAAAGAATTTATAAAGAACTTGCCTTTTTTCTTTTCTTGATGTGTTATCAGTATTTTTGTTACTTGATCTCTTGTCATTCATTTCTTTATCAATATGAAACCTGTACCATATAATTCATTAATATATTTTATAAATAAATCATCGACTTTTCAGGTAAAAAAAATATATCAAGAAACTGGTGTGCTTTTCATGGTGTACGCACCAACGTCAGTGCGTCGCGTTCTTATAAACACACTGCCAAAATAGTATAAAACACCGTACAGTGCTCTATGTCAACAAGGAGCACCGATGTATTATATGTTAACCACCACACCAATTAACACAAACAAAATAATATAAAATCGTCTAGTGTTAGTTTTTGTAGCATATGGTGTTGTGGAGGGGGCGATGCGGCCTATTCTTATAAACACCCCGCGTAAATAGGGGACCATCGTACGGTTCTCTTTGTCAACAAGGAGACCCGGTGTGTTATATGTTACATGGTGCATCGATTAACACAAAATAAAAAAAATTATTTTTTTCCAAACAGTACATGCGTGGTGCGCTATAGTGAAACAGCGCACCGGTGCCCTATTTTACATATGGCGCACGGATTAAAAAAAAAATTTCTTTTAATTTTTTTATCAAACAGTACGTGCACGGTGCGCTGTGATAAGTCAGCGCACTGGTGCCCTAGGTTACATAGGGCACACCAATTAAAATAATTCATTTTTTTTTAAATTCACACAAGGGCCGACATGGATTGGGATCTGACTATGCAAGTCATCTTGTGGGTTAGATGTCATAGGCATATATATATAGCATTACAAACCCTATAAATCTAAAATGAAAAGCCCTAATTTTGAAATCACAGAAGCAGGAAGAAGCAAGGGTAGAAACAAAAAGAATGAAGGGTTTATGGTAAAATGGATTTTTTTATTTTTTTTTCCTGAAGATGAACAACAAATTTAAATTTTTTACTTACTACATAAAAAATACTGCAGAAAATGTAAAAAAACAATAAAATTTAATCACGAGATCATTCAAAATTCTATGCTACAAGGTTTGTATCACCAGAGGTTTGGAATTTTGATTGTCTGAATAGTTCTGTTCGAGTGTATTTCGTTGCTCCACAGTGCTCTCGTGCTCTCTTGCTCCAGGTATGTTTCGTGCAAATCTCTAGCTGAATTTTTTTTCAAAAACAGTGAAATAACGAAAAGCATTTGGTATTTAAAGAATTTTTTTATGAAGTTATATTTTCGAAAATATTTTTCCGCCCATTTTTCAATTTACTGCTTTTTTTCACTTTAAAAAAATAAAGTTGTGCTTTTTTTATTTGCGGCTTTTCGTCATCGGTGCGTCAATTAATAACACCACACCAGTGCGTCAGTGAATAACACGGCACCAGTGCGCAGTAACTAAAACACACAGGTGCGGTTATCTGTACATAAGCACCGATAACAATAAGTCCATTTTTAAGCCGAGATTACTTTTAGGTGTGCGCACTAAAATTTATTGTTGATTTTGCTCAAACTCGGGGATAAAATATCATAATTATATCGAATGGACAATTCTTCAAAATCGAGCTCGTTCCATAATATTTCTCAAAGTCCATCGCGAAGTTATCCCTATCCATCTCGAGACATAATATTTACTTCAGATTTTATTTATATTTTCATTATCTAATTGAATTTATGTTTTTTATCCATGTCAATCAGCTTAATAAAATTTATAATGTATACAAATTTGTAGGTTCATGCAAATTTAGAATCGTGTTCAGAGGCACAAAATATTCAAACAGCTCCAAACGTCGGAAACTCTTATTAGGAGCAGTAGACCGCAAGGCACATTTGGTAGATGAAAATGGAAAGTCGCTTCACCCTGCCAATTTTAACAATATTGCATCTTCTAGCCACAATCCCGAGCAGTGATGGTAATAATATTGTTTGGTATATTAATGTAATTATTTCAACATCAAACAAATTAATCATGCATTGTCAACGTTCTTACTAATTGATATCATAAATTTTGTACTAATCATGTTCAAATATATTTTTTGAAATTATTAGGATTCTACTAATGATGAGCGACCTACCTACCATCTTCCGTTGCACCCCACGACAATGTCAAATGGAGAGAAGGCTAAATTAAGAGAAAAAATCGGAGAGGAACGATACCAAGAATGCTTGAATCAACCACCTATTCAATTCTCACTATGTCTAAATTCACCAATTAGGAATGAATACAGCAATAGTAGTTCTTCACACGTTGGCAATGGAGGTAATCAAATAGAAGTTGGTATGGATGATTACTTAAGGGATACGACTGCCATGGAGATAATGTTGTTAGATGCATTCCAAAATGATGATCAGCTAGGAGATGATACTCATATCACTGACACATTTTTTGAAAGCCTTAAATTTGCTTCCACCACCCCTCTCTTTGGACCTGGCGGTCAGTCAAAGTCTACCCAGTTGGGGACAACAATTTTACTGTACAACTTGAAATCATTCACCTGATTCATCCTTTTGAAATTTTTTCATTAATATTTTACACTCTTCTGGTCTTAGATCATAAATAATCTTATCGAGCTTCGTCATTTTGTGGCTCTACATGATACACAGTAAACAATAAAATATTAGTTGAACTTACATATAGTTCAAAAATAATATTTTTTGTAAAGAATTTACAAAGAACTTTCATTTCTTGTTTTTCCTGATGTGTTATCAGTATCTTTGTTTCTTGATCTCTTGTCAGTGATTTCTTTATCAATATGAAACTTGTACCATATCATTCATTAATATATTTTATAAATAAATCGTCAACTTTTCAGGTAAAATGAAAATACCAAGAAATCGATGCGCTTTTCATGGTGTATGCACCGACGTCGGTGCATCATGTTCTTATAAACGCCCCTCCAAAACAGTATAAAACACTGTATGATTATGTAAAAAAAAAAGCACCGGTGCATTATATGTTAACCACCGCACCGATTAACATAGACAAAATAATAAAAATTCGTCTAGTGTTAGTTTTTGTAGCATATGGTATCGTGGAGGGGGTGGTGCGGCCTATTCTTATAAATAACCTGCGCAAACAGGGGACCACAGTACAGTGCTCTCTGTCAACAAGGAGACCCAGTGTGTTATATGCTACATGGTGCATCGATTAACACAAAATAAAAATTTGTTTTTTCCAAACAGTACATGTGCAGTGCGCTATAATGAAATAGTGCACCAGTGCCATATTTTACATATGGTACACGGATTTTTTTTATTTTTTTTAAATTTAAATTTGTTATCAAATAGTACGTGTGCGGTGCATTGTGATAAGCCAGCGCACCGATCTGCTAGGTTACACAGGGCACACCGATTAAACTAATTCAGTTTCTTTAAAATTCACGCAAGGGCCAACATGGATTGGGATCTGACTATGCAAGTCGTCCCGTGGGTTAGATGTCATAGGCCTATACATATAGCAATACAAACTCTATAAATATAAAATGAAAAGCCCTAATTATGAAATCACAAAAACATGAAGAAGCAAGGGAAAAAACAAAAAGAATGAAGGGTTTAGGGTAAAATGGATTTTTTTTTTTTTTTTGGGAAGATGAACAACAAATTTAAATTTTTTACTTATTGCGTAAAAAATACTGCTGAAAATGTAAAAAAAAATAATAAAATTTAATCACAAGATCGTTTGAAATTCTATGCTACAGAGTTTGAATCACCAGAGGTTTGGAATTCTAATTGTTTGAATAGTTATGTTCGAGTGTATTTCACTGCTCCACAGTGCTCTCGTGCTCTCTTGCTCCAGGTATGTCTCGTGCAAATCTTCGGCTGAAATTTTTTGCAAAAATAGTGAAATAATGAAAAGCGTTAATTATTTAAAGATTGTTTTATGAAATTAGATTTTCGAAAATATTTTGTCGCCCATTTTTCAATTTACCGTTTTTTTTTTTTCACTTAAAAAAAATAAAGTTATGTTTTTTTTTATTTGCGGTTTTTCGTCATCGGTGTGTCAATTAATAACACTACACCGGTGCGTCAATTAATAACACAGCATCGATGCACAGTAACTAAAACGCAATGGTACGGTTATCTGTACATAAGCACTGATAACATTAAGTCCATTTTTAAGGCACCGAAATTACTTTTAGGTGTGTGCACTAAAATTTATTGTTGACTTTGCTCAAATGCAGGGAGAAAATATCATAATTATATCGAATGGACAATTCTTCAAGATCCAGCTTGTTCCATAATATTTCTCAAAGTCCATTGCGAAGCTCTCCCTATCCATCTCAAGACATAATATTTACTTCAGATTTTATTTATATTTTTATTATCTAATTGAATTTATGTTTTTTATCCATGTTAATCGGCTTAATAAAATTTATAATGTATACAAATTTGCAGGTTCATGCAGATTCAGAATCGAGTTCAGATGCACAAAATATTCAAACAGCTCCAAAACGTTGGAAGCTCTTATCAGGAGCAGCATACCGCAAGGCGCATTTGGTCGATGAAAATGGAAAGTCACTTAACCCTTACAATTTTAACAATATTGCATCTTCTAGACACAATCCCAGGCAATGATGGTAATAATAATTGTTTGTTATATTAATGTAAGTATTTCAACTTCAAACAAATTAATCATGCATTTTCAATGTTCTTACTAATTGATATCATGGATTTTGTACTAATCATGTTCAAATATTTTTTTTTAAATTATTAGAATTCTAGTGATGATGAGTGACCTACCTACCATCTTCCGTTGCACCCCACGACAATGTCAAATCGAGAGAAGGTTTAATTAAGAGAAAAAATCAGAGAGGAACGATACCAAGAATGGTTGAATCAACCACCAATTCAATTCTCGCTACTTCCAGATTCACCAATCAAGAATGACTACAACAATAATAGTTCTTCACAAGCTGACAATGGAGGCAATCAAATAGAGGTATGATTACTTAAGGGATACGACTGCCATGGAGACAATGTTGTTAGATGCATTCCAAAACGATGATCAGCTAGGGGATGATGCTCATATCGCTGACACCTTTTTTGAAAGCCTTAAATTTGCTTCCACCACCCCTCTCTTTTGACTTGGCGGTCAATCAAATTCTACCTAGTTGGGGACAACGATGTTACTATACAACTTGAAAGCAAATTTTGGCTTGTCTAATGCATGTTTCTCGGAAATTTTGAGGTAAGTTACCATAAAGTCCTCCCTTATATAAATTTGAGAAATATAATCACACAATGAACATTACAAATGGTCAATTTTATGAACGTTAATAATTATATTAGCATTAATGTACATTTAATATTTTCCATGATCACCAACTAGAGGTTATTCAAAGATAAGGTTCTTTCGATTGATAATGTCTTACCCGGTGGCTGCGAAGAGGCAAAGAAATTGTCGAAAATGTTGGGTGTTGAGTACATATCATATCATGCATGTCCAAATGATTGTATTCTATATAGAGGAGAATATGCAAACAAAGAGATATGTCTGAAATGTGGGCATGAAAGGTATGATAAATAAAAAAATAAGGGTAAATCATGTGGTCCTCCTTTTAAGATATTAAAGCACACGCCTATAATCCCAAGGATTCAAAGGTTCTTTTGTTGAAAAGAATTAGCTATGTTGCATGGATGGCATGCCTCACATAGAAGTGAGTTGGGATTTATGTGAATCCCAACTGATTCTATAGCCATGAAGCATATAGAGGATACAATATGGCCCAAAAAATTCAAGGATGAAGTACGAAGTCTACGACTCAGCATAGCCATGGATGACGTCAACCCATATTCCCTCCAGAACACCAACTATTATGTTTGGCTTGTACTAGTGATCAATAAAAATATCCCCCATGGTTGTCCGTGAAGAATGAACATCTTATGTTGGCTCTCATATTCCTTGGTAGAAGACAAGTGAAGAATATGGATGTCTACTTACAACCACTGGTAGATGAATTGAAGGAATTATGGGATGGGATAAATGTATACGATGTATCAAGACCCATTGCATTAGAGAGGATTTTTACGTTGTATGGCATATGTGCTTACACGACACATGATTATCTAGGCTTAGGAGTTTTCTCTGTTAAATTACATGTTTATTGATTTGTTTATATGTGTAACAATATTCTTTCACATATTAGTTATTTAATTTTTTGTAATCATTCTGATCTTCATGATATTCTTTAACATGCCATGCATATAAATTGTATACAATAATCCCGTAGGTCTTGTAACAAAAGGGTATTTTGGATGTAAGTGTTGTGGACCTTCTCTGAAAGCTAGATGGTCCAACGACCTATGAAATCCAGTGTATGACTTCTCCAGGGTATTCCTCCCAGAATAACACCCTTAGAGAAGAGCAGCGTCTGCTTTCAATGGTAAATGAGAGAGAACCCAAAGGCCTCCAATAACGACTCCAGTTGAATGGCTTAGAGCATATGAGAGAGAGAAGGAGAAGGAGTTCATACAAATTTTCGATTCAAATGGGGAGCCTATTTTCGATGATCCAGAATTCTTTGACACCTATGTTGAGAAATTTCCCATTAGGATGAAAAGGAAATATATCTTTTATAACCTCCTATATTGGGAGCATCTTAAGATTACCCACTTATTATATCCCATGCATATATTTTAAAAAAAAAAATCATCTTCTTTATGGAGGCACATATCTTTGCAAAAAAAGTGACACATTCGTTGTTAGGAAAGATCTTATTACTTCAAAAACTAAAAAGAAACATTGTCCAAGACGATTAGAAAGTACAGGATCAGAGGCAGACGTTGGTCCCTCTAATTCATGGTACTTTAAAGAAGGTGATGTTCCATGGATTTTAAAAAAAGATGATCTTTCTTTGGCAAAGGAATTTATAATGGGTGTGAGGGTGCCATCTTCATATGGGTCTTCACTACGGCGTTGCTTCACAGTGGATGACCATTTGTCAGGGTTGAAATCGCATGACCATTTGAATCTTCTAAGAGTACGTATAATGTCAAAAGCATGATTTTATTATTTTTTATATTAAGAAATTTATCTCATGCAGGGATCATAAAACATAACTAATTTTGTATATTATTGCACGTGTTTATAACTTTGTTGTGTCATTATCCTTTATTCATGCATGGGTGTGTGAAACATGAATTCCCTCAACGCCTAGGACGTGCCATATCTAAATCACCTGCATTTGTACGTTGGATCACATCAAAGGAGATTCATGTGGCTATCATTCCACAGTGGCATCAAGAGATAGTTGAGATTGTTTGTATGTTTGATATTAAACTGTCGACGAGTTTCATGGACTTGCAGGTTCATCTTCTAATCCACCTAGTAGATGAGCTTGAATTTTTTGGGGTGGTTTCTTGTCGTTGGATGTTCTTCTCAGAGAGGTACATGAAGAAATTGAAAATTTTTGTTCGACAAAGGGAAAAACCCAAGGGGTCTATGGCAGACGGGTACATATCGTATCAGTCTTTCTATTATGCCAGTGAGTACATCAAGTAGATTGACAACAGACCAAGTGCGGTGATTTGGGACGATGAAAGGGAAGAAGACAAAAGAGAAGGGGAGTTGCTCCAAACAAATGGAAAAAAGTGCTTGATAAAGAGTAAGCGACTCATAATTTTTCAAATTTACACAAAGTAAATATGCATGTTGAAATTCGATATAATGTGTATTTTGATCTCTATGTACTATATAATGTCAGTTTGATTTCATCAACAAATGCAAAAATTGAAGCAATCAATAAATTCGTTCTTTGCAATTCCGATGCGACACAACTGTGGGTTGCATTGTACGAACAAAAGAGGATGAAATGGGATAGTGACAGGAAAGCATCGACCTGTATCTGTCTCATAGTGGTGGGCCTGACTCCCACCTCTACAAACAGTGCATAGAGTTGGTCACCCAACTCCATCCTCAATCTACTGTCAGGCCTATGCCTACCAAAAGGCGGTACCAGCGCACGATGAGGACCAATTCTATCTGCACCGGCCTGATTTCGACATCTTCCATATCCTGATTGTCATCAGGATCTACACCTGGATCATTTGGTGGCGCTGGCATCTCATCGCCATCAAATTATACAATGTCTGCAATATATATATATATATATATATATAAGTACACAACAATAATTAGACAATTTCATTAAAAATTTTAATAAAAACAAGTTAAAGAAAATGTTGGAATAAATTTAAATAAAATAGTAATATTACCTTTATCATCTGGCAGCTCATCATCTGTGAAGAGGATGTTGGCACACCCTCACCAATCCAAACCAACATACAGACAAGGGACCAGAACGAAGGGATGCTCATCAACATTGGCTAGCAACTCCAGTGCATCATGCGATATCCTTGTGGAAAAATCTGACTCGCCCCTCTTGGGCATCATCTGTCCCCACACCTGCATCCATACATGAAGCATCGACCTACGAGGCTGTCGAACAAAAGCAGGCCTCGTCTCTGGAAACATCTCAAAATATAAATAAAATATCTCTGAATAAAAAGGTAAGTTCACCCTCCCTTGTGCTTGAGCACGACATCTATCTAAAGTTGCACATAAGTGCCACAAAAAATGGCAGACAACCTCACAAGTCGTGGCCCCTGTAATAAAGAATCAACATAGAATAGAAGAGGGCAACTAATGTGTTTCTCGTCGCTGGTATGGTGTGAAATGGTTGAATCATTAGTGAGAGGCACCTCACCTCCTCTCCACCAAATGAAGCAATAAGTAACTGACCTCTGGAGACCTAAAAATCTAAAGGAGATAGTATATCCGCACCAATGTATCTCTGGGAGTACACCAATTGACTCCCTACTACATAGCCAATGGAGAACTCTAGGAACGAGGTAAAATCCACCCCTCTCCTCTATAGGCCAGTAATGAAATAGATGTCCTCCTCAGTGGGTGCATTCCATTGGTTAGGACCAACCCGGAAAGCCTATAGGTGAGCATTCCACCTGCGGATAAGATGTCGCAAAAACACAACATGGCCCTTTAGAGATGTAGCCTCCTCATAGAACTTGAGGAGGCCTACCTGCCTTAGGAGCCCCTGGGTAGCTGCTATAATATGGCAAGGATATGTATCTCTCTCCCTCTCTCGTGCCTCCCATAGGCGAACCATATTATACTGGTCTTCCTGTTGTTGCTAATGTTCCCTCTCTTCTCTCCTTTCACGTCGCTGAATGATTGACATATTAAATACAATTTTTTTTTATTAAATGAGACATGTATTTAGGAATTTACATATATATATTAAACAAAAAAAACATTCGGTGTGCAATAAAAAATAGGCATGCACCAGTAACGGTGCGTATTTTTTTGTCGCGCACTAGAGGCGGTGCACCAGAAAATTTTGAGCGCACCGGAGGTAGTGCACCTGCAAATTTTTAGCGCACTGCCCTCCTGCATTATTACAAGGTCAACGATGCAGTGGTATAAAAAAATGCATCGTTGATTATGTACCAATGTCAGGAGGGTGGTGCCCTAACCAAACTATACACCCCGGGGCGTATAGTTTAGGAAGCGCACCGCCCTCCTGACATCACTACATAGTCAACGGTGTGGTCGTTTAACCGGCACCACCGTTGACCATGTTGAATTGCCAGAATGTGGTGCGCTGACAAAATTACCCGCCTCAGGGTGGGTATTTCCGTCAAGACACTGCATTCCCACAATTCGACATGGTCAACGGTGCGACTAGGTAACGGACCGCACTGCACTTTTTTAATTTTAAAATATCACGGTGCGTCGTTTCGGTACTGCCCTTGAATCGGTGCGGATATCGTTAGCACCGGTTGCGATGAGGCCTATAAATTTACAGGCAACACCATGAACTGGTGCGAGCCAAACGGCTCGAGCGCACCACGTGGGAAATTTTTTTTTTTTAACTAAAACAGTTATGAGATTTTATTGATAGTGAAATTCAGATTGGGCCTAGGCCTTCACAACCTTTAGTACATAAAAATTTACAATTCTCCTCTTCAGTATGAATATCTATCATGGGATACAGCTTTGAACTGTTATTCCCTCATTTATACTAATTTCTCCTTGAGCAAGGAGGCAGCCTTTGTTGGCATAGGCATCAGCTTCTTTATTTGACTCTCTTAATATGTGAAAACATTGGAAGGAGGTGAATTTTTGGAGGATGTATCTGAGCCTTAGTACATTTTTGTTGAGCCCAGCATCATTGAACTGTCCTTCCGAATGTACCTTTTTTATCAGGATTTCTGAATCTCTGAATATTTGTAACTCCTTATATCCTCTTTCTGTGGAAATTTGGCAGGCTTTAATGAGACTCAACAGTTCTGCTTGATTGTTTGTACGCTGTCCTAGACCCCAGCTAAAGGTCTCCCTTGTATTCCCATCCTGAGTATATAGCAGTCCATCAGCTCCGACTGTCCCGGGGTTGCCCTTGGATGCCCCATCAAAAAATATCATTGCTTTCTTTTGCTTCCTCCACCAGCTTTGGAAAATGCCATCCTTATCTCTTAATCTCCATTTTGCATTGTTTTGAGGTATTGTTGGACTTTGATTCCTATGTCTGAAAACATAGGTCTCGAACCATATTTTTTCTTCAGGGTGCAGTGAAGATTCGGATTTGAGGTTTTGGCTGCTCAAAGTTTCAAGCAGGAGTCCCTTTTATTTGGCTACTAAATTGATGGGGGTCAAGGCAGCATTGTTAAAAATCTGCTCATTCCTAGCAAGCCAGAGTTTCCAACACACATACTTGGGTATGGTGATCCAGATTCAGGCCAAAGAGATTTGCTGCTGAGGGTGAGAGGGTAATGGTCCTTCCATGTTTGGTAGAGATTAGTGATAGAAATTTTGGATGGGACTGTAGTGTTGAAACCATGCAGAGTGAGTGTCTAGACTTTATTGGCAAAGGAACAATCCACGAATAGGTGGTCAATAGTTTCCATTGCTTGCTTGCAGAGGGCACATCTATGAGGCCCCGCTATATTTCTCTTAAGTAAATTTTCCCCTGTAAGTATTTTTTTGTGCATGAGGGTCCAAAAAAAGAAATTTACTTTTGGTAAGGCCATTTTGTCCCATACCTGAACCCACAGGCTTGCTGGGAGATGACTGCCACACTGAGATTGCTGAAGATCGTATCCTTTGGAAGTTGTATAAATTCATGTTGGTCTGATCTAGGTGGATATTGGTGGCCACCCGCCTATTCCACTTGGGCCCCCACCATTGTCTCTTTCAGTTTTTCAGTTTCGGCATAACTTACTATTTTTAGCAGTTTTTCGGGTCCTGAACTTCTGGAGCCATTTTGAGGCCCTAAACGATGTTTTTTGGGTATGCTTTTAGCAACGAATTGGATCATCCAATTCGTCCCGACAGTTGTAGTCCTCAGATAGAGCTTTCTAATGATGTATCATGTGCATCAATTGTAAAGCAGTTCAGAGGCCTGTAGCCGCCACATCTCTTCTCAGAGATAGCTACCAGTGCCCTAGCTAGTTTTATTTCCATTCTGTCTGTAAGCAAATTTCACTTCTTTGATATTAATGAAATGAAGTGTTATTTCCGCTGCATCTCTGTATTTATGGTTATGTGTTTATTCTGTTGCGTTCCTGCATAAATCCGGATCAGTGGTATCAGAGCGGTCTGCTTTTTCTCGATCCTTTTTTGCATGTCCCCAACGAGGTCGGGGTATAAGGAGCTAGGGCTTGATCTGGTGGAACCTTTGCAAGATCAGCCTCGCAAACCTCGACGGACGCCCATGGGGGACGAAAAGAAAGATGAGGGAGCAGGAGATCCTATCAAAATATTTCTCGAGGAGGCCCTCGAAAAACAAAGGAACGTGATGATGGATAACTTTGCTCAGATCTTTCAACGACTGCCCACCGGCGGCGCATCTGCATCCAGTAGCCACTCTGGAGTGGCGACTCCTTTTAAGGTACAAGTAAATTTTGACATTCCCATATTTGAGGGTCAAATAGACGCAGATGCCATAGATAGATGGTTGAATCTATTAGAAGGATATTTCTCTGTTCATGACTTTTCAGACCGGGAGAAGATTATTTTTGCACTCCTCAAAGCTACCCCCATGTTAAGGATTGGTGGGAAACCTACTGTGAGAACAAGGACCAGATAGAACCCTCTCTGTTCTCGGCCGTACCAACTTGGAATTCTTTCCGAGATGCCGTCAAGGAACAGTACTATCCCGTGGGGAGCTATGAGGACAAGTATATACAATGGACCACGCTGCGACAACAAAGGGATCAAGATGTGCATGAGCTGACGAATCTATTCCATACCCTGCGCACAAAGTTGGGTATCAAAGATTCAGAGAAACATTTGGTGCTAAAGTATCGTAGTTGTCTACACAGATACATTCAGGAGGAAATGGAGTTCCTCGACATCTCCTTGCTTGGTACGACATACCGGTATGCTGCCAAGATTGAGCAGAAATTCAAACAGAAGAAGCGAGACTTTTGATCTGCGAATCAAAAGCAAGGGAAAGGTGCTTCCAAACCAAAGAACAAAGGACAGAGCCAAGGCATGGTGGCTAAAGACAACCTGTCAAAGCCACAAGAAAATAACAACATTGCAAAGCCAAAGAAGGACACGGGAAAGTGGTGTGAGTTCCATAAGAGCTCCACTCACAACACAAGTGAGTGTCAGGCCAAGCAGTCGCTAGTGGCCGAGATGAGGGCTTCTGAGTCAGATGCATGCTCCGACTCCGAATCAGAACCTGAAAAGGGGAATGAAAAAGGGAAACAGATTATTGATGCGGAGCCCAACGCCACTTTTGCCACTACAAAGGTCCAGAAGGAGGAACCGGAAGATCCAGAGGAGGAGGAACGTCTCTTCCACTCCCAGATGTGGGTAAAGGGCTCCCCTGTACAGTTCATTGTCGACAATGGGAGCCAAAAGAACCTCATTTCAGCAGACGCCGTGAAGCGGTTGGGCTTGCCGACCACAGCTCACCCACATCCATACACCATCGGGTGGCTTCACCAAGGACGGGATCTCCGCGTCAGCCAGTAGTGCCGCCTTCCCTATAGCATCAAGCCCTTCGTGGATGAGGTATTATGTGATGTTGCTCCTATTGATGTTTCTGATGTATTATTAGGACAACCATACTTATGGAAGCATCATGCTGTGTATGAGTCTCGACCTCGTGCTGTTATTATTACTTTGGGAAATAAGTTGTACAGGATACCAGAGGTACCACCTCCTACGACTATCTCTTTGGTTACTGCAAAACAATGCAGTAAGCTCATTTCCCAAATTCCTGATGATCCGCCCCTAGGGCAAGAAGAAGACTGTGGCCACGACCTCCAGACAGGGCCCCTCTGCACGACAACAACAAATGGATAAGGTTGTGGAGGAGTACGGGGGCATCTTCACCTCGCCCACAGGGGTTCCCCTGAACTGTCAGGTGAAGCACCCAATTGATCTGACCCCAAGTGCGCCGCTACCCAATGGACCGATCTATCGGCGCTCTGTTCTGGAAAATGATGAAATCAAGAGGCAGATTCAGGAGCTGTTGCAGAAAGGTCACATCAGACCAAGTTCATCACCCTATGGGAGTCCGATCGTGTTGGTACAGAAGAAGGATGGGACGTGGAGACTCTGTATTGACTATCGGGCGCTGAACAAGATCACTGTCCGGAATAGGTACCCAATCCCACGGATTGATGACCTTCTGGACCAACTCCAAGGTGCAAAATATTTCAGAAGATCGACTTGAAGTCTGGGTATCACCAGGTACCAATTGAACCCTCTGATGTGTGGAAGACTGCCTTCAAAGCCAAGGAAGGCCTTTTTGAATGGCTGGTCATGCCTTTCGGGTTGACAAATGCTCCCGCAACCTTCATGAGGATGATGGAAGACATCTTGCGGCCATTCACCAACTCATTCGTAGTGGTGTACTTGGATGACATTCTGATCTTCAACAAGACTTGGGAAGAGCACCTTCATCACATCCGACAAGTCCTCCAAACACTGCGGCAACACAAGTTGTGTGCCAATTTGGAGAAGTGCATGTTTGGCATGACCCAGGTCCAATATCTGGGATACATTATTGATGAAAGGGGGGTGCATGTGGATCCAGCCAAGATCCAAGTCATTCGGGATTGGCCAGCCCCGACTACTATAACAGAGCTTCGCAGCTTTCCGGGTCTTGCTAATTTCTACCGTAGATTCGTGTTGGGATTCTCTCATATCACTTGGCCCTTGAGTCAAGTCACCAAAGGAGGAGCGAGAGAAAAATTCTTTTGGTCGGAACCTCAACATAAGGCGTTCAAAGAATTGAAAAATCGCCTCTGTTCTGCCCCAGTGCTCACCTTACCAGACTTGCAGCAGCCATTTGAGATCGAGACAGATGCCTCTGACTATGCTATTGGGGCAGTTCTTACTCAACAGGGACATCCAGTGGCATATCACAGTGAGACATTGTCTGAGACAGTTCGCAAGTATCCCACCTATGATAAAGAAATGTATTCCATTGTGCAAGCCTGTCGACAATGGAAGCATTACATTTTGGGGAAGAAAACAATCATCCACACAGACCACCGGCCCCTGCAGTTCATACAGACACAAGGGAAGTTGCAGAATGATCGCCATCAGAAGTGGTCCACATATCTGCAACAGTTTCATTTTAACATCAAGTACAAGAAGGGTAGCACCAATAATGTTGCAGACTGCCTCAGCCGACCACCGATCGTGGCGCTCACCACCGTGCTCAACTCTTGTGGGCAAGAGACTTCTGATTGGCTACTTCTCTATGAGAGTGACCCAGAATTCGGCCACACTTACAAGGCACTCTTGGGGGGCATGCAAGTTCCAAATTTTCACCTCCAAGATGCACTTTTATGTCACCTGGGACACCTTTGTGTTCCTTCAAGCGAGCGTGCCAAGATGATATGGGAAGCACACTACAGTCGAGTCGCTGGGCATTTCTGGGTCGAGAAAACAGTAGCAATACTACAGAAGTATTTCTATTGGCCGAACCTTCGAAAGGATGTCGAGAAGCACATCAGATCCTGCACTGTTTGTGCCATTGCCAAACCGACCATCAAGAAGCAAGGCCTATATACTCCACTACCTACCCCTAGTCGACCTTGGGAATCCATCTCCATGGATTACATGTCGGGCCTGCCCTCTACTAAGAATGGCAATGACTGTGTTTTCGTGGTCGTTGACATATTCTCGAAGATGGCCATTATGGCGGCCTGTAAGAAGAATATCACAGCAGAAGCTACTGCTAAACTCTTCTTTGAACGAGTATGGGTGCACTTTGGGATCCCACAGTCTATCATATCAGATCGAGATAGCAGGTTCCTCAGCACATTTTGGTCCAGCCTCTGGTCAATGATGGACACAAAGCTCACCAAGTCCATAGCTTTCCATCCCCAAACAGATGGCCAGACAGAGGTCGTCAACAGAATGATTGTACACATTCTGCGCATGTACAATTCAAATCATCCCCGCACATGGGACGAGAGCCTCCCCTATGTACAACATAGTTATAACTGGGCTCTCCACAGTTCAATTGGCCATAGCCCCTTTCAGGTGGGCTTGGGATTCCAGCCACTATGTCCCATTGACGTAGCCATGCCATTTGTAGCTGCTCAGGCCGATTCAGCTCATGTCCAGTCTGAAGTTGACAAAGCAAGTAGCTTCATCGAGCGCATTCAACACATCCGCCAACAAGTTCATGATATATTGGACAGAGCCAATGCGAAGTACAAGCAGCGCCATGATCAACACCGGGTGCCACACCACTTCCAGGTGGGCGACAAAGTATGGCTACATTTGCAGAAGGAGCGCCTCACTGGACCTCACCGCAAGCTTCGCCCGCTCCGATACGGGCCGTACACCATCACCAAGGCTGTAGGTAACAATGCCTTCGAGCTTAGTATTCCACCATTCCTTGGTCTGCACCCAGTCTTCAATGTGGATCGCCTTCGTCCTTACTTTCCACCTCTACTGGACACCTCGGAAATTGCAGAACAACTCACACCAACAGAGTTAAACCCAGACTGCATGGAACAGGCCACCACAGATTGTATCATGGACATGCAAATCAAGAACACTCGTCAACAGCAGATCCAACTGTATCGGGTTGTCAAAGCTGGCCAACTCCTGCACCAAGGAAAGTGGTTCACCAGGGACCAAGTTCAGCAGAAATTTCCTCATCTCATGGAGGAACTTAACGCAATGGGGACCATTGCTTCCTAAGGGGGAGGAATGATCCAGGTGGATATTGGTGGCCACCCGCCTATTCCACTTGGGCCCCCACCATTGTCTCTTTCAGTTTTTCAGTTTCGGCATAACTTACTATTTTTAGCAGTTTTTCGGGTCCTGAACTTCCGGAGCCGTTTTGAGGCCCTAAACGACGTTTTTTGGGTATCGTTTTACCAACGAATTGGATCATCCAATTCGTCCCGACAGTTGTAGTCCTCGGATAGAGCTTTCTAATGATGTATCATGTGCGTCAAACGGAGATAGTATGCCAAAGTTACGTCCCTGGGAAGTTGAAACACCAATTTACCCAAACGGGGCCCATAGTTTTGGCGCTTCATCTCCTAGGGTTAGGTTTTTGGGATGTTTAGGGTTCTCCATTCTTTCTAAATAATAAATAGGCCCTCGAGCCTCATTGTAACTCAGTTCAGAGGTCTGTAGCCGCCACATCTCTTCTCAGAGATAGCTACCAGTGCCCTAGCTAGTTTTATTTCCATTCTGTCTGTAAGCAAATTTCAGTTCTTTGATATTAATGAAATGAAGTGTTAATTCCGCTGCATCTCTGTATTTATGGTTATATGTTTATTCTGTTGCGTTCCTACATAAATCTGGATCATGGTCCCCATCCCCACTTGTCTTTAGCGATTTTATGCACTGGTGTTGCGTGCTTGAGCTCAAGCTTGAGTTGTTCTGCTTGCTGATTGAGGTGAGGTGGGACATGATTGACTTTCCATGCTACCCAATTGCCTTTTGCGTCCCATTCGGAGATGTCAAACAGCGTATTGGTACCTCTGCCTTTCAACAGCTCTCGGATTTCTTCGATGGATGTGTTGCTTTCAAGTGGAGCGTGTCCCATTATCTGATCCGTCCACAATTTAGTTTTCTTGCCATTCCCTGGAGTGCGATATAAGTGCTAACAGAAAAAGCGCACTCCTTTGTTGCACAGATTCCATAACTGTGTGCAATGTTTACTATTGGTTTCTTGCAATTTCCTGAGTGTTGCGCCTAGGACATATTTGTATCTGAGGGTGCGACTGGCAGGGTGAGAACTGTCGCTATGCATCTGCCACAGTAATTTACATCCAAGTGCTATGTTTGCTTGCTCCGGGTCTCTAATTTGGAGGCCGCCCTCTTTCACTAAACGCTTGACTGTCTCCCATTTAATGAGGTGCATCTTGCACTAGTTTCCTCTGCCTTTGTGCCACAAGAAGTCTCAAATTAACTTGTTTAGCTGCCCTGTGATCAATTTTGGGGCCAAGAGGTATGAGGCTTTGTAAATCGGTAGTGCTGACAGGATCGATTTTATCAGGGTTAACTTGCCACCGTATGTTAATCACTGGCCTCCCCAGCCTTCGATTTTCCCTTTGAGTTTATTGATCACTCCTTCCCACAGTATAGTCCTGTTAGTGCCCAACGTGAGAGGCAGGCCAAGATAGCTGATCTTATCCCATTTAGAGTGGCCTTTGAAACCCAGAATTCGAGCTACTTTCTGCATCTCATTTTCTTCCAGATTCCAACTGTAAACAACACTTTTCCTGTCATTGATAAAAACCCCTGAGAATCTACAGTAAGCTTGAAGGGTGTCTTTGAATGTTGAGGCGATTCTACAGGAGGCTCCTCCCAGCATGAGGAAGTCATCAGCAAAAAATGCGTGGTTTATTGGATCTAGCTCCTTCATTATTCTCAGACCTGGAGTTGCTCCATCCTCCTTGTTCTTATCCAATTTTCTGCTTAGAGTGTCTGCTAGGATGATGTATAGGAATGGGGAGAGGGGGCATCCTTTCCTCAGCGCCCTCATTGCTAGGAAGTAATAAGTTGGCCTCCCATTTACCAAAGGGGCAATCCAAGGTTTACTGGTGCAAGCTTTAATTAAGTTGACAAATTCTTGTGAGAATCCAAAAGATTGAAGTACTTTATAGAGAAATGACAGGTTTACCCTGTCGAAGGCGTTGGCCATATCCAGCTTGACCAACATGCCTTTTTCTTTTCTGAGATTGTTGGAGTGCATAGTTTCCTGTACCTGAATTACATTATCCAGAATGTGTCTTCCTTTAATGAAGCCTCCTTGCGAGCTGGAGATAATCCTACCCAGAAGAGGCTTAATTCGGTTGGCGAGGAGTTTGGCTATGATCTTATATGATACATTACATAAAGAGATAGGCCGGAACTTGTCAAAGGAGCTCGGGTTTGACTCTTTTGGAATTAGAGCTAAAAACGTAGAATTGGTGTTGCCCCCCATTTTTGCTTTTTGAAGGAATCCTCTGATCATCCTAACCAGATCCGTTTTAATTATCTCCCAGCATATCCTATAAAAGTGATTAGTAAACCCATCTGGCTCGAGGGCTTTATCGGGTTCCATAGACCAAATGATTTTTCTTATGTCCTCCTCTTTGATTTGGTTCATGAGGGCTAAATTGTCCTCTTTTTTAACCACGGAGGGGATGTTGTTGAGAAATTCAGTGATGTCCTCATCTCTGCCTTCAACTCCTTTGTTGTAAATATTTTGGAAGTGGGATTCAGCGGCTTCTTTTATTGGCTCTACTCCTTTGCAGATTATCCCTTCGGAGGTTGTGATCTCCAAGATGTGATTACGGGATAGTCGGGCTTTACACTGGCGGTGAAAGTAGGGAGTATTCCTGTCACCAGATTCTAGCCAAAGGCTACGGGACTTTAGCCTCTAGTATTCTTCTTCATTCCGAAAGGCTTGAAAGGAATTGCATTGAGCTGCTTACTCTCAGTCCAGTTCTGATTTTTTTATGTCTGTAATGTCCATTTCCCTTTGAAGGTTTCCCAAGTGTTGCACTGCTTCCTTTCTTTGACTGGTGGGGGTGTTTGCTAGCAATTTCCTCCATTCCTTAAGAGCCTTTTTGGTATATTTCAGCCTTTGTTCCCAAACATAGCTGGGGGAGCCACTTACCGTGGTGGTCCAGGCCATTTGGACTGTCTCATAGAATCCGCTTTTTTCACTCCATAGTGGATTAAATATGAAAGGGATGGGTCCCAAATTTTCTTCCTCTTCCATCAAGAGAAGGATGGGTTTGTGATTAGAGGTGAGTTTGGGAAGAATGGTTGAGGAAATGAGTCTTCTCTCCAACAACATATTGCTTTGTACTAAAGACCTTTTTATTCTGGTCGAGATGTGATCTTCCCCTGTCCTGTTGTTGGTCCATGTATATAACCCTTTCTTTGGTTTGAAATCCAATAAATCCCACTGCTACATTATATCTTCTACCACGTGTATCATTTGATCTTTACTGCTTCTCCCTCCTCTTTTTTCTTTAACATTCATCACTAGATTAAGATCTCCAGTGATGATGATATTGTTCGGAGAATTTATTTCAAGGAATTCATTTAATGTTTTCCATCACTCTTTCTTTTCTGCATACACTATTGGAACATATAAAGTGAAGAAAGCAAAGGTTAACTTACTTGTTATGTGTTTCAGCTCTGTGTAGCTCCAGTGCTGGGTGGTGTAGGAGCTCACTAACCGAAACTGTTCATCCTTCCAAAGGGTGGCTATTCCTCCTGTTGTTCCCCTTGCACTTACTGCTTTCCCTGCGTTCTTTTGCCATTTCTTTTTGCTTATTTCTAGAAGGGATTCCCCTTCAATTTTTGTCTCTTGGAGCATGAGGATATCTGTCGGTTCCATTTTCATTAGGTCCTTGATTGCTTCGATTTTTGACGGGTTTCCCAATCCTCTACAATTCCAAGAGATGATTCACATTACTTACTGCTGGGAGTATTGGGAGCTCCTCCCTTTAGAGGCCTTCTTCTGGTGCTCCTTCCGATTGACATTTCTATGGTAGGTTGGCTTCCTTGAGTCTTTTGTCTTTCTACTTCTTCCTCTCTCGCTTCTCTACGGGACTTCCTTCCTACTCTTTTTGCAGGTCTTTCAAGGATCTCATCCTCCGAAGAGCTAGGCGTGTCAATGATTTTTTTCCTAGCTATGTCTGCATATGAGGGGGAGGAGGAGACTGCAGGGATTGTTACTTTTTTCCTGAGTTCCTCAATTTATTTTCCTTTGGGGGGGATCTTCATTTGCTCGCTGCTATCTTTATTTGTTTATTCTACTTCTGCACCTTTTGCGCTCTCTGAGTTTTGGTTTCCTATTGTTGGTGTTGGTCCATTGATCCCTTCTCATTTATCTTTTCCTGCATGCGTGGATGTGCTTTCTCTTATTGGGCCTTTACCTCGTGGCTTTGCTATCCCTGCTCTCTGCACTTTCGTCTATTAGTCTGCTTTCCCATTCCCACTTTCTTCTGGGATCTTTTTTTTTTGCAGTGCCTTGCGAAGTGCCCATATCCATGACAATATCGGCACTTGAATGGTAGCTTCTCATATTCTAGTTCTTGGATGTGCATCCAGTCTGCGACGGTTAACTTTATTACTTCTGGTAACCCAAATTCCAGATCCACCTCCACACAGATCCGCGCACAGGAGTATTGATCTTTCCTTACTGCTTGATATATATATTTTCCGAGTGTATTGCCGATGGTTTGCATGGCTTTCTGGTTCTAGCAATGCAGTGAAAGATGTGGGAGGTGAACCCATACTGGAACCACAGAGGGCACATCTTGAGTTGGGTCGAAGTTAGGGGTCCATTTATTCAGGTATAACCCTTGAGGCCCCATGAAGTATGGGCCGTTTCGGAAGATGAGGTTTTTATCTTCTGCATTTTCGAATGCGAAGACAAAGAAGCCTTTCCCAACAAAATGGCTCTTGATCCCATCAGCGATTAGCGGCGACCAATTTCTCTGCACCCACTCCTCCACAGCTTTGGGGGAGGGCCAGAGGCCTGTAAACTGTCCAATGAGACCTCTCTTTGCCAGATTTAGGGCTGATATGCACGTTTCATCTATTGGCAGCTCAACTATGGGAATGCAGTCTAGCTTTTTAACGAATTTCTGTTGAGACTCTGTGAGATATATTTTCGTTGAACCCGCCACTAGCTTCTTAAACGCATCAAGATCTCGCTAGGGGGGAGGAGGGTCTGAGCCCCCACCAGCGTCCATGGGATCTGCGCAGACTATTTGAGACGCATCAGGGCGGCGCAATCTAGGTCAACGCCAGCAAGAGCCGGATCCAAGATCGATTCCCTCAGCCACAGTAGAAAAAAAATTATAGAAATGTTTTTTATTTCATTAGATTATGTTTGATTCTTACTCATTGAATGTATTAGAGGCCATTGAATGATTTTTTTTTTTTGCAATGTGGAATTTTTTTATTTTTTTTTAAATAAGGTGAATTTTAAGTTATTTTACAAAACTGATTTGCTAAAAGGTTTCATTATGAAAAAACAAGGAAAATACATGTACATTTGGTCATCGAGGAGGCATATTGGCTGTAGAATTTGCAAAACTAAATTTTCCCACCAATTTGCAAAATTCAAAATGAAGATGGTGGGAAATGGACAGCAACAATGCGTGCAACGGGAGCACCGATGGCAGGGCACCTCACAGAAGGTAAATTTGCACCGGTGCTTGAGAGAAATGGAGCACTAAAAAGTGAAAAATGCGGGTTTTTGGTCGTATTTTTTTATTATTATTTATCCCTCTTTCGGTGCGCGGGTTTTATAGGCACACCAGTGCAGTTTCTTAAAACTGCACCGGGCTATTTCAGTTTTGGCACGGGGTTTTAGGATGCACCTATGCGGAACATTTATAAAGAACTATTGCATTATAGTAATAAGATGCACGGTGTGGGTTTGTACTGAGCGCACGGTGTCCTAGTGTGCCAATGTTTTATGTGCATTGGTGCTTTCTCTAGTTGAACACACCGGTGCGGTTTAGAATGATAAACGCACTGGAAGAAAAACATCTGTAAAAACCTCCACCCGACAACCTCCTCTAGTAACCTCCACTACGAACGGATGTCTGGGGCATTTTTATAAGGGGTTCCTCAAAAAAATCCACAAGAGGGTCGTTTCCTTGTAGTGACTAGCCAAGGAAAAAATGTAATTTTGATTTTCGAGGTTTATCATGTTCTTATAATATCTTAGTTTCCTTTTTCCCTCTAAGTCTTTAACCAGTCACAATTTCCCCTTAAATTTTGACATAAGGCATATCTCCTACGAAAAAACTACATATGAACCTATCTCCTGTAATTCCTATGTGGGTTGAGTTCTACATCACAGTGCATCTCTATCACTGGCGGACTAAGCGCAAATGGAGTTGAAATTGAAAGCATAGGAAAAAAAAGTTCAAAAATAATTTTATGGACCAGAGCAGGAGAGGTCATGAAATTACCTAGACTAAGCGCAAATGGAGCCGAAATTGAAAGCACGGGAAAAAAAAGTTCAAAAATAATGTTATGGAGCAGAGCAAGAGAGGTCATGAAATTACCTCGTTGTCTACAAGAGGAAATCTAGGGATAACAGGGGCTCGCGATCCCCAAGTATACTTCACCTGTAGACACCACACATACACTCAAACACTCCAGCATTCTAACTTTTGAGAAAAAATTACCAAATTCTGATAAAAACCATCAGAAATAATTTGTAACAGCAATAGACAAGGCCGTTAAAATTACTTACACTTTGGAACAGACATCTTTTACCAGTGCTGCCTTAAACAATAGGCTCCCTCTCCTCTTTTATGAAGATAATACTCCATGCTAGGGTGGTTTTAGAATTTACTGCAACATATAATAATTACAAGCTCTTTCGAAGTTGTTTTGTTTTGACTATGCATTATAATTTAAGTTTAGTGTTATGGTGTCACCGATCTCTTACAAAGTTGTTCTAATGGACTCTACATTATAATTTTAGTTCAGTGTGATGGTGTCATTGATCTCTTGGGAAGTTGTTCATGTGGACTGTACATTATAATTTTAGTTAAGTGTGATGGTGTCACTAATATATTTTTAAAAACCATCTTTCTAATTTATATATAATTTATATATATTTAAAAAACAAATTATTAATTAATAAAAAATAACAAGTTTTTTTTTTTTTTTTTTTTAATAATATTAAGTAAGTTGTAAGGTGTTCCTCTTTGAAAACAACTCTCCTATTGTCTATAGTTCTGTTGTATACAACTCTGATTGAAAGTTAAACAATTGAATATTTGTGTGCCATGAGATTAGCAGTTAGAAAAAAAAAACAAAAAGCATTTAGCCAACATTAATAGTTAGGGCTAACAGTTACGGAAAAAACTACATACAAACCTATCTCCTGCAATTGTTCCTGTGGGTTGAGTTCGACATAAGTGTGCATCTCTTTCATTGATGGACTAAACATAAGAACCTATCTCCTACAATTGTTCCTGTGGGTTGAGTTCAACATAAGAGTGCATCTCTTTCACTCGTGGAATAAGCCACATACAAGGTCGAAATTGAAAGCATAGGAAAAGAAGTTCAAAAGGAATTTTATGGAGCATAGCATGAGAGGTCATCAAATTACCTCGTTGTCTACAGGAGGAGGTATAGGAGTAGCAAGGACTCGCGATCCCCACGTATACTACACCTTTAGACACCATAAAGAGCATAGGTGCCATGCTAAAGAACCCATAACTCAAATTCGAATGAATGCAACCCAAGTTGGTAAGAGTTGGTGTCATGCATCAGCTTGCATATAGTTCATGGTCCATTTGTCCTAAATTCGTATGCAATTATTCTCTTGCTAATACATAAACTTAAGTTGGTGCCATGCATAAGCTTGCATATAGTTCATGGTCCATTTTCCCTTAATTCGTATGCAATTATTCTCTTGCTAGCATATAGTTCATGGTCCATTTTCCCTTAATTCGTATACAATTATTCTCTTTCTAATACATAAACTTAAGTTGGTGTCATGCATGAGCTTGCATATAGTTCATGGTCCATTTGCCCTTAATTCATATGCAATTATTCTTGCTAATACATAAAATTAAGACTTTGTACAGTCATAACTTTTCTATAGCCAATCCATAAATTTAAGTAGTTGTACTACAACCACAACATTTTTAATTTTACTCCATTCTTTGTTTTTTATTTTATTTTATTTTATTTTATTTTTTCCGCACTCCTAAACCATAACACTACACATGCTAAATGCTTTTAACACTACACATACTAAATGCTTTTAGTATCTCAAAATGAAATTTTATTTCCTTTTTAAAAAACCAAAAGTGAAATTATAGTTTTTCCCAAATAAAAAATTTCATTTAAAAAATATTAAAGTGAAATTATAGTTATGCGAAAAAAATAACAAAAAACGTATATTAAAGAATTAATTAAAAAAGGAAAGAAAGAGACAAAAAAAATGATTTTTATATCACTTAATTTTCTTCTTTATATTTATATTTTTAGTTTTTTTAGGCACTCTTAAACCACAACACTGCACATGCTAAAGGGTTTTAACACTGCAAATGCTAATTGGTTTTAGCATCTAAAAATGAAATTTTATTTCTTTTTCAAAAAAAACTAAAGTGAAATTTTATTTTCCCCAAAGAAAAAATTTCATTTAAAAAAAAAAATTAAAGTGAAATTATAGTTTAAAAAAACAAGAAAAAGAAACATATATTAAAGCATTAATTGAAAAAAATTGAGCAAAAATATAATATCCAATAAGATTATGGTTCTTTAAATAATAATAGAAAAGCACAAAAACATATATAAAGGCACTAATTAAAAATATTCACTAAGATTTTTTTCAGAAGAAAAAAAACGCTGTATATATTATATAGATTATATATATGATTATCAGGCTCGTCGCAAAGAAAAAGGAGAAAAAAAAAAAAGTATTAACTCTTCTGTTTGAAAAGTGATTCGATGTACATGGCAAGCAATATTACGGGTAGGATTAACCTGGCCCAAGTAGATTGTATCTGAACATCCCTGTATACAATGAAAAGACAAACACAGATAATATAGAAGCATGATAATTCATGGCAATCAGGGATTAAAAGGATAGATGCAGTTATAAAGAAAGCATTCAGAAAAAGGATGTTTGTCCCAATGAGTACATCCATGATTCACATGGAGCAGGCTCGCTTGTATAACATTGATCAGCTTCAAAAAATATAACTCGCTCGCTTGATGAAGATATGTCCAGAAAGTGATCCCAGTCCCATGGTACAGCAAAACATGGAGCAGGCTCGCTTGTGTAGACCTATTGACAAGCTCGCTTGCATAAAACATTGATCAGCTTCAAAAAATATCCCGCTCGCTTGATGAAGATATGACCAGAAAGAGATCCCAGTCCCATGGTACAGCAAGCATGTTGACAGGCTCGCTTGAGAATAGCAGCAGACATCAATGTGAGCAGAGATGGTGTGTATCAGGCTGGCTCGCTTGTGAAAAAAATGTGTTGACAGGTGCACATCATGCATGATGAATGTGTCCATCCACAGTTGCTTCGAAGTTGTATTGTTATTCAGGCTTGCATGTACCATGAAGGAAAGTGATGGACCTGTGTGAAAACCAGAGAGATCATATCCTATGGGAGTATGAAGAGCCTCCAATAACACCTGTATAGTTATAAGAAAGCTACAATATCGAAAATATATGGCCGAAAAGAAGATAGATATGTAATAAGTATACAAAAGAGCTGGTTATGAGATCAAAGATAGCAGATGTTCCTGTAAATGTGCATCAATCAAGGAATTAGGATGGTCGAGTTCCATATCTGCACCCCGTCCTTGTACTGGAGAATATGCATATGCCCAAAATCTGCACTGATACCTTTTTTGGAAAGACCATCGGCCCTCGTGTTATTTTCCTTGTAGATATGATTAATAGGAGGACAGTTTAAAATCTGCCATAATCGATGTGTCCTCTGTCTCCAGCCCATTAATCTCGGCGCTATCATGTCACATCTACGATAAATCCATCCAATCACTAGCTTGGAGTCACCATAAAAATTGGGATTCTGTAATTTTAGATTAGAGGCCACAAGGAGACCACCCCAGAGCGCCATGATTTCTGCCTTATTATTAGATCCATCCAGGTCCTTTGACTTTCCCACTTTAGCTTGTGGGGATTCTTATTGGGTGGCCCCCCTTCTACCAGAGGTGTGCGAGCTACAATCATTGAAATTTTAGAAGGGTATATTCCTTCCACCCCTTAGAGAGATAAAAAATGGACGGGGATCAAAGAAAAACTGCTTATCAATCACATGCTCTACCTGTACGTATTTCTCTTGCCAGAAATAAAGGGGACTCTTCAAAAATGGACTGGTTGTATACGTAGCTGGGGTAATGGGTGCACTTCAAACTGGCATAACCTTACCTGCCCGAAGGAAACTAAAAAACCTGACCAGTGTGAAAGGTTCTACCTCTTTTCTATCCTTGGCTCTATCCTTCCTGGTCTCGCCAAACGTTATGGAAGTATAAAGGAGGCATTCAACGTAAAATTAAATGATTTCATCCATCCTAAGGTGATTGTAAGTAACATATTATCTTCCATCAAATTGAGTCACTTCAGTTCCGTAGGGTGAGGTCAAGAACCACCATCAAGTTGGTCGAGTGTTCGGATAGGTGGAAATTTGAGCCTCACTGATTAATGGGTCGAGTCATATCTCACCGCCTAATGAAGAGCTTAAGAATTTCTTTAGCAACTTATAATAGAGCCCTTACTTCAAATGAGATGGAATAACTATTGAACTTCCTTTTTCGTTCTGTTGCCGGTAGGGGTTCTGCCTCTTCCCCAGCGAGCGCCCACTGAAATCATAATAGGGTGTTTGGCAGGCCGGTTCCTATCCGACCATATATATCGCCTACCAATTCCATATATCTTTACTAGACCAATTACTATAGGGATTCTATAGCCCCATTTAGGTAGGGTAGGGCCCCTTTCTATATAATAACCCGACACATCGATACTTACTATAGGTGCTTTTTGCCCGAACATATCCGATGTTGGTTGCATCACAAATGAATTTGCTCATTCATCTATATAGCTATTGAACCAACGCAGCATCCGAACCCGAAGCTCTAGCCCTGACCCAGCCCCAGGCTTCTATATGAGGGCCAAGCCAGTACATTGGTCCCCCTATTATTACTATTTAAGGCGAGGAAAGTTCTTTCTCCTTCTCCATGGCATAGAGACCAAACCTTTCCCGCCCGTAGTTAGCAAAGGGTTATCCCTTTGCATCTAATTAGATTACCTGGAATACGTAATCAAACAAGTAGATTAATGCCCCTGCTTTTTTCACTCATTCAGGTGAGAATGAAGAATATGGGATATAATTAGAGATATCTTTGTATACTATATTCTTCGATCACGCTTTCGAATCCACATTTTCCTTTCCTTACAGCCCCCCAGCTTTGTATATGATAGATTGGTATAAAAACGATAAAATTGGAACTCCATCATATGTCGGAACAACATAACTTGGAACATGTGCAGCTCCCAAAACACTACTTATTGGAATAATCGCTTATGCCGGAACATAAGCAATCATCATATTGACAAGGCTCCTCGGCGATAACAACCAAGAAGAAGTCCTAAGGCATAGTAGGTTTCAATAATGAATATATAATAAGTTAGTACCCCCGATTTCTCCTTCCTGGCTTCAGCAATAGGAGGTTATCCGTAGGGTAAGGGGTATTAAGATGGGTAAATAAGGTTGTTAGCAGACACTAAAAGTATAAGTATGTTTCTTTCTTCCTAGAGTCAGTGGGTGCTCAAAAATTCATCAATCGTATCCGGCCGGGCAACGATGTATGGAAGGTAGTGCAACAGCTCTAAGCCAGTGAACTTTGTATCTATCCCTCCAACATCTCTTCTACTGGAAGCCTCGTTCCTCCCCCCCGTTCATTTGACGATGTAAGTCGGGTGATTCCTAAGTGGGTTTATAAGAGCAGGTAGTAAGTAAAGGTATAACAGGTAGCATGCAATTCTTAAGTAAGGGTAAGGTAAAGGGTTAATAGATGCCATACCTCCTCTGATTCCTGGTTGAATAAATAGATGAAAAGTAAGATGTGTCTATATGTGGGTAGGGTTATTAGTAGACACTAAAAGGTAAAGGCTCTTCGTCTCAAGCAGTAGACTTCATCATTGTATTCGGTCGGACAACGCTTAGGACAATAGTGATAATGGTACCCAGCAGCATCCTCAAGCAATTGTTATTCCGGGTCTGCCTGTGAATGCCGCCGCCCGTCTGTAAGGCGAACAGCTCTATGGGAATCCATCCAGTGCCAAGGCTATTTGGGGCATGTCCAAAGAGAAAAGATGAAGCAGGTGAGTTAGTAGGTAGGCATCTAAAGGTAAATAAACTGGTCTAAGTACTGAATCCCATCCAATCTATTGATAATTTCATGCAGTAGTTTCTAAATAAAAGAAGGCAGTTCTGATCCAATATAAAGACCACGATCTAAACAAAATTTGTTTGATTGCATACCTTGATATTAAGGCACCAGGTGGTGGGAAAAGTCAGGTTGTTGGTCCGTGAATGAATTCTCAAAACGTTATGAAATGAAAATTGAGATAGATCAAACCCTCCCCCTCGTACCTCATATGAGTCCCTCTGGGTCCTCGGTTATGTGGGTTCAGAGTATATTGTATGATCCATCCAGGGTCTCAAACTATCTGTTTTCTATAGGTAAGTAACTATATTCATTTCATAATTCCCTGACCTTTGGCCAGTGGGTGCTTGAATCGGAAAGTAAAGGTGCGAAGCGGAAAAGCTCTTAAATGCGGTCTAAAGCAAATCCTTGTTTTTCAGGGAAGCTTTTTTAGTATAGTTCTTATTCTTTATCTCTCTTAAGTTATTCTACTTTAGTTTTGATTAGTGAAACTCTAGTCGCAGTAGTTCAACTTGAGTCCCGTAGTCTAAGTTCAAATTATAACTACTTCTAACTAATTCTAACGACTATTTCTAATTAGTTGTAGTTCCTATAACTCCTATTGACACTTTCAATAGTATCGGCATCAACACCTACCTACTCCTGGACATGGGTGATTGAAACTAGTTATGTACAACAACGGGTCATGTACAACTGGGCACTGAGTATAGGTTGTATAGCACTGCCCTTGGTAGCACTGACTGGCAGCTTGTCACACGTAGTATTATAGGTTCGAAGAGTATAGCTTCCTAGAGGTTCATGCACTGAGGAGTATAGTTTCTTTCTTACACTGAGAAGAATTCTAGCAGCAAGTTCTATCTGGGACCAGCTATGAGGTTTTGCCTATGGGCTATGATTGTCACTTAAACCAGGCATTGAATGTATAAAATCTTGGATCAACTAGCGGCATTTACTATGACTCTCGGATCTACTAGTGGCTATCGACAATGAGGGCTATTAGTTATTACCTTCAAGCAATGACCACTCCTAGCTGTTATTGGCAACCACTGTATATGGGTAACAATTTTTATGGCGACCACCTTTTGTCTATGGCGACCTCCTGTAAATGAGACCAGCTATGGTTGGTGGTACTGGGCTCTGAATTAGTATGATCCTAAACAGGTGCATTGTAAGTAAAGCATCATCCATCAAATCAAGGGATTAACTCCTGTTTAGTAGGGTAAGGTAAGTGAGTTCGAAGTTCTATTTAGAGTGTCGTAGTTGGGTATAGAGTTATGGGTTTGGGTCATTGGCTACCTCTTGGCGAAAGGCTCTTGACCAAACGTGAAAGCTGCAGCGCTAAACTTGAAAGAAAATGGTTCTATCCATTCAATTAAAGAGAAACATTCTGAAATGCTAAATTTGAGTAATCAAAATATAAGTGGAGTACTCTCGATGAGCCATCCTTGGACCTCTTTAAGGGGTGTTTTATGTAAATAAAAATAGCGACTGAGAAGGAGCGAGGGGGTGAGGTATGAACCTGCTCGACCGATAGGGAGAGAATACGAGCCGCTCCCCAAAAGTGGTAGGGGGAGGTTTTTTAAAGATCTGTTGGTCTACCCAAACTGAGTGCCTAGTCCAACTCAGGTAATAACTAGAATCTTTTATTGAAAGAGAAATTCAATTAGAGAGATCTATTAAATATCTCGAAAGTGTCTACTCTATTATCTTAGATAGATTCAATCTCGTAGGTTCATGAGATATCTTATTAGAGATAGTGTATTCAAAGAAAAAGGTCAGTACTATCTCGGGGGGTGGGGGGTGGGTTATATCCAATAAGATTCTAGCTAATCGCTAACTTTTCTATTAATTAAATAAATTAACACATAACAAAAACAAAACATTAAGCTAGCTATTGAATATAAATAAAAAATATAACAACTAACTATTGGATGTACATAAAAAATCGCAATATGATAACTAACTTGTAAATATAAATAGAAAATCATTATCCAACTAAGACTAGCTATTGCATATAAAGAGGAAATCATTATAACAACAACAACTAGCTCCTGGATATTAATAGAAAAGCGATGAGATATCACATCTACTACAACTAGCTCCTAGATATTAATAGAAAAGGGATGAGATATGGCATGGTGCTTTTAATATCAAGATTATAGGTTATAAAACACTTCTTTTTTCAATTCCACTGTAATTCTCTAGAAATGTTACAATCCTACACTTGACATCTATATAAGATAACTATAACATTTTGAGTGTGAAAGAAGAGTTTCTTTCTCCAAAAGCAAACAATTTGATCATTTACAATTTTCTCAAAACTAAAATAGGCCTTCCATAATTCTGTATTCATTTTCTCATTGTTATATTTCCACTTAAGAGAAAATCTAATCACCTTAAGAGCAAGAGGTAAAAGACTATAAGATTTTGATAAAGGGAGATAGTTCAATATTGAAAAGTAGCACTTTTTTAATTAAATATTTGCTATTGAAATTTGAAAGAGCATCTTTGAAAATTCAGAAGAAATCTATATTGGAAAAGTTATAGAATCTGTAAATTTAGCATAATGTAAGTGATTTCTCTTTATATTATAATTTTCAATAACGTTTTGTTTACTAATTTCTATATTCAGTAATCTTATTTTGTTTACTATTAAATTTTTGAATCTATATTTTACGACATTTCCTTTGCAACATCTAATACAATCGCTAATAATAATAATTTAAAACGTAATAAAAAACTTAAAAAGACTTTTTTTGTACGATACTATAACCATATATACCACTTAGGCATTGTTATAAAAATACTCATACGATCAATATGACGCAGTACCATACCTACGCTGCTAATGCGTTAATGAAGGAACTGAGTTTTTTTTGTGCATTATTAAAGGGAGGCAACTTTTTTAAGCACCACGAATAACAAGATACAAAGTTGCTTGGTTGTATTCCTTTGATACAATTTATATCAAAACAATGTGCATTTTAAAATTGCATAGTATGTATTCTTTTAACACAATTTAATCACTTTTCATTTTGATACAAAGACAAATGCAATGTTATAGAATTGCATTTGATTCATAAATATGAGATCATTTACAAAGTAAATTACAATGCACTGCAAATTATATAAATAAAAATGATATATTATATAAATGTTTGTGATGCAAAAGCATGTTATTTAAATGTTAGTTACACAAGTAATTTTATTAACTCAAAATATGATATATTTTATTTTATTGGTGATATTTATAATACTAATTATAATTGTAACAAACGAAAAATTAAAATGTATACTCTATTTCTCACTTTTTCAAATCCCTTGTACGTAATATCAATTGAAAATAATTTAAAATTTATATAAAATCAATTTTTTTTAATATAAATTTGTTTTTTATTTTGTTTTTTTAATTTTTTTTTGGTTTGTTAAAAGAGGTTTGAGATGATCGGCAAATTTAATATAATTTTTTTTTAATTATCTTATTTTTTAGTTTCTTTTTATTTATTAAGTAATGTAAAATATAAAATGATCACTTTAAAAATTGTACTAGTCTATATCACACTAATCCTTAACATAATAATTTTTTTCCCATAAAATTTAGAATAGACCATAGAATATCTTAAAAATACACCCTCACTAGACCACCCCATAACCTTGTTTTCTTATTTAAATTTGAATTCATAACCTTGTTTTCTTATTTGACTTTAAATTTTTAAAATTATTTTCCAATTACAAAGTTACAATGTAAAAGTATAACACTTTAATAAAGATGCTTTTGCGATGTAAGGTCAAAGAGGTGTCACATTATTTATTTTATAACACTTTAGTAAAGATGCTTCTGCGATGTAAGGTCAAAGAGGTGTCACATTATTTGTTTTATAGGTCAAAATAATAACGGATGTTAAAAGTTCATAATTAATTTTTAATAAGAAAGATAATACCAGTCCTACTAACTAATTAATAATAAATCACCATGATAATATTAAAAAAATTATTTTAAATTTAAAAGAAAATATAATATATTATTTAACATTAAAATAATAAATGAAACTATTTAATACTAATACATGTAAAATTATTCTTATAAACTATTATATATATATACAATTATTCAAAACATTATAATAAAATATATTATGTTTGAAAAAAATTCAAAATTTTTATTAAAAACTCTGCGTAACGAAATTTTACCCATTCAGATAACCAAATTTTTTAATAAATACATTAAAGCAAAAAAAGCCAAACAACTCTATACTCAAACTGGCGGGAAAAAATAACTCACATATATTTTCATGTTATGTTTGTCAGCTTATTAAGTCGCTACATAAAATACAGAGGCCATACACCTGGGCAGAAATTTCCTGCAAGTCCCTACATTTAAGAAATCATATTAGAAATACAGAGGACATACACCTGGGCATAAATTTCCTGCAAGTACCTATTGAGGGCTTCAGCAATTAACACCAGTACTTATTCAGGGGTTGGTCTTTCTGGATGTGAGCGAAGGTTTCATATGGACGATCGCAGAATCTGAAGCCCCGAGGTTTAAGGCGTCTCTACTTGCCTCCATGAAGCGTGTCATGCTTTTCTCAACATAATGTCCTGCTTGCTTCACCTTCATCGACCTCCCAAACATTCCCTCGTCTGGAAAACTGTTGAGCAAATGATCTCCATTCAGAACTGCAGCCAACTGAACTACCTCCTGCTGAAACTCGCTCAGTTCCCCATCACCCGATGTCAACTTCCTGGCAGTTGCCTGCTGTACATCCGGCAACACCTCTGCAAAATTAAATTATGCAATCAGCCCAGGTTCGAATCACAAACAACAGATAAACAAAAGCTGGGCTAACAAAATTATGCAATCAGCCCAGGTTCGAATCACAACCAACAAATAAACAAAAGCTGGGCAGATGAAATTACGCAATCAGCCCAGGTTCGAATCACAATCAACAAATAAAGAAAAGCTGGGCAAACAAAATTATGCAATCGGCCCAGGTTCGAATCACAAATAAACAAATACCTGGACAATCAGTCCGCGGACTATTCCGCAGGTTCACCACGCTTTCGAAAGTTCCAGCCCAGGCATCTCTGTGAGTGAGAAAATTGGCAGAGAGATTGAACATTTTCTTGATAGTTGCAGGAATCGATGAATGCTCGAACTCTGAACTCGGCGATGGCCCGCTAGGGCGATGGCCCACTGTTGCAATATGTCATGTCAGAATCACTTTTATTAAAGTGCCCGAAAAGTAAAAGTATAAAGAAAAGAGAAAAGGGCTAATTTCAGAGACCTGTTCCTTTTTTAATCCAAGGGGACACCATTATAGTGGGAACGCGTACGCCCAATCTGTCAAAATTGAAAAAAAAGGGAGGGGATCCCACAATGCCGTCAGGGCTGGGAACATTGCGAACTGGCGTGGGCACATGATCGTAGAAACCACCGTGTTCATCATATGTAATGAGCAGCAGGGTTTGGTTCCACTGGGGGCTTGCTCTCAGAGCCTCGTACACCTCCTTCACCAGATTCTGCCCGCTGGAAACATCGTGGGAAGGATGGTCATCGTTTGCAGGCGAGCCCGCGACATGAAAGTAGCGGGGCTCTATGACCACAACATTCGGCAGGCCCCCTGCTCTGGCATGGCGCTTGAATTTCTTGGTAAAGCGATGAAACCTGGAAATGTACTTGAGCTTACGAAGGTCTCTGTAGAAGAGCGTAGTGGGAATGCTGTGGTAATAGATGCCGAATGAGAACCCCGAGTCTTCCAGGGACTGGAAGATGGTCTTCTGAGGATACCCTTTCGCCAGTTGCTTCGGATCGTGGTGCGTGGCTCCGTGTGAGGTTCCGGAATAAACGAACAGCCTGTTGGGCTGCGTAGGGCCTGGCAATGACGAGAACCAACGATCGAATACCGCGAACTCCTGTACAAGAGTGCTATACACGGGGATCGCCTCTGGCCTAATTATTGATGGACATAGCCAAGGAAACCACAAAATAAGACTTTCAAATCTGAATGGCTGTTTAGGGAATAGCTTGACAAATTTGAATGACATAAGTTTCAAAATTTTGAATGCCATCGTGCTGAATCCATTTTTATCATTACAAAAAATTTAAACCATTTAAGTTTAAACAGTTCAGTAATCAAAAATTTTGAATTTTCCTTACCAAATTCCATCCAAAAAAATTGTGGCCTCTGTAAATATTCCATTATAAAGACTATAAACAGCTGAAAATAAATCTGCTAATCTTTATTCACACCTCCATTTTAACTTTCTAAAAGTAACTCTGAACTAATAGCTAACAATACTCCATGATGAATTAGTTATGAGGAAAGATTATTCTGTAACACCTGAATCCCTTCATCACTAGGTCCGACATATTGGGGGATATGCTCGCTGCCTGCTGCGCGAATCCACTCATGGGAGCAGGATCCATGGAGGTATTAGCGCCACCAAAGACTTGTTCTCTGATATCTTCGAAAGAATGGCCGGGGTTCGGATCAACATACTCTGCTTCGTCATCGAAGAACACTCTTGGTGACTTGGGATCCGCTGTGGAGATTGTGTTCCATTCGTAGCCTGTGACCCCATCGATGTGTGGGTTCAGGCGCTTCATCCATCCCAGCATGTGGTCGAACGATCGATTCTCCATAACTAGAATTACCAAGGTCCTTATTCGTCCATCGACGCTAGCGCAGGGCGCCGGGTACAGTAGCAGGGTATGCAGAAGGGTAGAAATTAGTAATAATATTCTCACCCTATCCGCCATCAACACTCTATTTCTGCTCTGCTTCACTGTTATTCAATATCTCAAGTTCGATGGCTTGTTACAGACAAGTAAGTCCAAAGATCAAGTATGAATATCATAAGTTGATATGGCGACAACCTATGATCATTTTCTAAACAGCTGTGCATCAATGAATTAGAAACACCTTTGACTAAAGTAACCCCTTCCGCTCTGCTCACTGTCAGTTGAAGAACAAAGCAGTTGCTTTCCACCGAGTCGGTGGTGTTAGTGCAATAAGTCAATAAATTGTTGGGAGTTTACGTGTTTCTGAGTGCAATCCCACTTCAGACTAACTATATTTTTTTAATAAATCAATTAAAGTAGATTCTTTCTCCTATAACATATATTTTTCCTCCTTTAAAGGGAACTTAGATTTATGTAATGTGTTTTTTTTTATTCTTATTTACATTTTTTTATAAAAACTAAATTCCAAGTCTATTAATTAATTTATATTTAATATAATTTTATTATTAAAATTAAAATATTAGAAATTAAAAAAATAATGAAATATTTAGGAATATTACTTGTGCTGTCTATAAATTGTCAGAAAAGAAATTGAACTAATAGTCGAAACTGATGAAAAATCTGATCAGGAAACCCAATTAAATAGATACTAGAAGCTCCAACTAGCCGTTGAAAAATAACCCCTAGTTTGACTAAATCAAGGTCACAAAAAATAAAAAAATAAATAAATAAATAATATAAATATAAATAATTAATTAATTAAAATTTGATTAAAGATTATATATGAAATAATATGAATATTATTTATTTTTAATTTTCTAAGAGATTTAATCTTCTAGAGAAATTAAAAATAAATAATATTCATATTATTTCATATTATAATCTTTAATCAATTTTTATTTATTTATTTATTTTTATTTTTATTTTTTTTTTTTATTTATTTATTTATTAAATTTTTATTTTTATTTTTTTCTATGACCTTGATTTAGTCAAACTAGCCGTTATTTTTCAATGGCTAGTTGGAGCTTCTCGTATCTATTTAATTGGGTTTCTTGATCAGATTTTTCATCAAGTCCTGATGATGAACCACACTGGCTAGTTCGAAACGCGTCGACCAAATTTATTTGGATGTGATTTTCACTGAAAGATTTTTTTTCAGAAAAATAATGAAATACTTTATCGTTGGAAAATAAATAGAAAACAATTTAATATATATATATATATAATTTGTAATTAAATATATAGATTTATTATTATATATATAATTTGTAATTATATATATATTAGTATAAATTTATATATTTAATTAAATTAAATTTTGTTAAACATTTACAACTTATTCTTTTTTAAAAATTTAATGATGATGATGATGATTAACTTCCACTTAGACCAATGCGGCCTATCAGGCCTCAAGAAAAGAAAAAGAAAAAGAGTCTAAGTGTGATTCTTCAAAATCTTGTTTCTATGATCAAAGAGAAGGGAAAGAAGTGCTCCAAGATCACTATAGATGGGTTGGCTTAAAAATTCAAGAAGATTGGATTTGTGAGTGAATGTTACGAAATTGAGAGCGGATGTGGTAAAGAGTCGTGCGGTCTAGAAGGAAGTGTTTCTTTGTTTAGTCATCACAAATACGACGGATTCTATCATTCCAAAGAGTCTTGGGAATAGACCAACGTGGTCTCCTTGGACTCTGTGAGGTGGGTTCTTATCCGAGCGATGCTCATTTTTTTCTTAGTGTTGGTCAACGCAGAAGGATAATTCAGATTATCAAGGGTGGGGTTGATCACCTCCTTATAGTATCTTAGCTTCCTTTTACCCTCCAACTCTTGATCCTCCCACAGCTTGTCCTTAAACTTGGAGGTAATAGTATTTTTGACACCATCTTTGCTTCCCATACTAAGCTCCTCCTTAATTCCCCAATGGTTGAGCCAAGATTGGGCATCCTTATGCCACCCGCGCTTAAGGAAAAGGTGGGGGTTTTGACTAAAGTTAGAAGCTATTTTTGGGAGCCTTTTGGATTCCATGTTGTAAAAATTATTCTTATACATTAGATATCTAAACATAGTCGTACTTTCAATAGGGGGAAAAACAGCTTCGATCAAGAGGATAGGATAGGGGGGTATTTTCCTTGATCTTTAGGTTTTAGGTTATGAATTGTTTTTGAATCATCTCAATCTTCGTCCACGACTCTCTGGATATACTATAACTCCAAACTTCACATCCATATAAGACAACAAGGGTGATGAGAGTCTCAAAGAGGAACTTCTTTTTACTCCAAATGTAAAAATCGATCGACTTACAATTGTTTTCAAGCTCATAATAAGTTTTCTAGCCTCCAATAATCCTTTGCTCGATGCTATAATTCCAGTTGAGTTGATGAGGGAAGTCAATGCCCAACTATTTATAAGAAGAAACCTGCTCTAAGCACTGGTTATTATACACGAAACTACAATGGGTGATCTTTTTGTATATAATGATCATGACTTTAGTCTTGTCGGTATTAACTGTCATACCCATCTTGGAGCAGTAGATAAGAAGAGTCTGAAGCTACTTGTCAAGGTCATTATGGATTTTTAAAAGAAGAACGATATCATCGGAATAAAGGAGAAGAGTAATGAGTACACCAGCAAGCTTGGTGCCCTTGCATCCTACAGTTTCCAGACACTCCTCTAGCTTTTTGATGTGTATGCCAAAAATGGTAGGGTATAGGGGACACCCTTGGTTAACTCCAATATTGCAATTAATTTCTTAAGACCATCCCTTGTTGGCCTTAAGCTTGGAAGTGATGGTCTCGTAGAGACGGATCACAACAATCCTCAGCTCAAGAGGGACCATGATCTCTTTAAGTCTCTCCCAAAGTTTATCTCGAGGAACAATGTCGAAATCTTTTCTAAAGTCCACAAAACAACAAAAGTGATCGGCTTTACTATTGTGGCATTCCTCCACAATGATTCTGAGAGTGACAAGATGGTCAATAGTCGAGTGATATCTCCTAAAACTAGCTTGTCCTTTAGTTCTTTTTCCCTAACTTTCAAGACAAAGGCTAAGATTTTTTTCCAAAATGAGCCGTTAAAGCTTGGCGAGGATGTGGCTAATCATAATGGTCTTGTAGTTAGATGGAACGCTCTTGTCCCCATTTTTAAAGATAGGTAGAATAAGGCTTTGCATCCAAAGTTGAGGGAAGCCATGCATTACAGCCAAATTCAGAAGCTTGTGGAGATGAGGAATGAGGATAGATCTTCCCATTTTAAGGATCTCAGCTTGGTATCCTTCAATACCTTTAGCTTTCCCATTAGTGAGGTTATTAATACCAAGCTCAACGTAATCCAGAGAGAATACACCCTCCTTAATTAGAGTGATTAAGGTGGTGCCCATGGTGTCAGAATAGTCATACAACTTCTTAAGATAGTTGTCCCAATTTTCTAAGGGGATAGAATGATTATCTTTGGTTTCACGAACAAGCACATTCCGCCAAAAAAATTTGGGCGCGATTTTACAAAGGTGGAGAAGATAATTTTGTCTTTTATTAATAGATGACCTTTTCTTCCTCTTGATTATGTTTTTGTATATATTGATATTCCAAAGCTTAATTATTTCATTAGGAGCATCTCTGATCGCTTTCAGGATAATTTTACAATCTGTCATACCATGGATTGGAAGTTCTATTAGTCTGCTTAAACGAAGTCTCATTAGAGAACTTGCTAATGGTATTAGAAAGGATAGTGAAATAGTAATAAATTTGATCAATGTTATTATTATAAGTCATGGAGCCTAAATCCCTCTCTAAATCCCTTAAGAAGAGGTCAGATTTACTTCTATCGAAGCGAATGTGTCTTTTTCTTTCATTGGTCTCCTGCATGTGGGTGGTACGCATAACAAGATTGAGGGATAGAGACAGAGGTTTGTGGTCAGAGTCAGGCTCGAATCCATTAAGTAGCTCAAGGTTTGTAATACGGTTGAGGACAAGGGTGTCAGAAATCACATAATCCACGACACTTCTACCCAGACCATGGAAGCAGATCATCTGACCTGAGAGGGGCCACTTGTTAATACCATTAGAAATGATTAGGTCTTGGGAACTGCAAATTTTGAGGAGCTTGGTGCCTAATAAGTTCTCAATAATTTCTTCATATTTTCTCTTGAATTTATTAGCTAAGTTACTATCTTCATTAAGCCACAAGGGGTCAGGGTTAGAGTTGTTACTTAACGTAGTGGCTTGGCTAGTAGTAGTTCTAGCATTAAAGTCTCCCAACAAAAGGATATTACCTTCATTCCTTAGGTTGAAGATATATTTTTCTAAAGTATTGAAAGGACAATTCTTATCCAGGTTTTTCTTCTTATAAGATGTAGATTTTATTGGAGCGAAAGAGCAGATTGCAAGAAATATCTTATTGGTGGTAGAGTCAAAGATTTCAATCTAAATGTATTGTTTGAAGCGGTCGATTTTATGAAGTCGGATGTGAGAGGAGACAACGCACGATATACCACCAAAAGCCCTCCGAGAGGATTTATTATTTCAAACAGACCAGAGAGTGAAACCATCAAGGTGAGAGACCTTAGATTCATCATGCTCCCAAGTTTCAACTAAGAGAATAAGGTCAATATCACTCGGGATCCAACTTAACATAGGACCTTTACACCATGGAAAGCGATGACAGTTCCAGAAGAGGATCAAGAGTGATGCAAGTCCCTATTTATCACTCGTGCTTGAGACTTTATCTCTAATAATAGCTTTCTTATTCCTAATAATTGCCCATTTCCCCGCCTTTCTTGCCTCCTTGACTTTTTGGACTTCTTTCCTAAGTTCAGCTTGGTCTTCTGGAATGCGATATTCATTTATAAAGATTCTTGTTCTTTTTAGGCTTGGGGATTTCCTGAGTATATCCAATTGATGTTCGTTACAACTGACCTTGACACGGATGAGTTTATGTTTATGCTCAAGTATTTTTTTGAACCTTATTGCTTCCGTGAGATAAGTTGTTTCAATTTGATATTTTGTTTTTAATTGTTCTTTAACTATTTCTAATGTGTTTTCATTGTTTTGTTCTTCTATACCCGCAATGACAAGATTTAAGGTTCTTTTGTGGCACTCATGGTCGAGTACAATTAGTTTATTAATGTCCTCTTTTATGGGTTTAATATATATCATTACATGAGTAGATTTTATTTTTTTTACATTGTATATATATATATATATATATATATATATATATATATATATATATATATAATTGTAATTATTAAGTTTTTATATATTTATTAATTAAATTTAAAATGAAATCTTGGAATATAATAGTTATAAATATAAAATAGTTTAGATCCATTTTAATTTGGGATTTAGTAAGTCTTAAGAGGGATCAAATATCTCAAGGTGCAAAATTTTTTCTTGAGTGCAAAATTTGAGGAAACCTTTGCACCTCAAGAGATTTGATCCCTCTTGGTGTTTGATAGATAGGAGTGAAGATGGATCTAGGTCGATTATATGTGTATGTGTTTGTGCCAGCTTGCTTAAGTATCTTCAATATTAAGTATGCTCTTAACCATTAGGCTTGAGTGGGCCTAATGGTTAAGAGCATGTGTTTCCTCCTAAAAGGTCACAAGTTCAAAATGAGAGGAGGGTAGAGAATGTACGCCTTCAAAGACTTGTTGTGAGTTCTATATATATAGATGATTGAAGTACTTAAAATTAACCATAAAAAATTTCCTAAAAAATCATTTTGTCTATAAATTAGAATATATATATATATAATTGTCAATTATTTATATAAATTTAAGTTATTTTATTTTATTTATAAAAATATAATTATCAAAATTATATATATATATATATATATATATATATATATATATATATATATATATAATTTAAATAAATTTAAATA
This sequence comes from Pinus albicaulis, assembly GCA_034641835.2. Taxonomy (NCBI): domain Eukaryota; kingdom Viridiplantae; phylum Streptophyta; class Pinopsida; order Pinales; family Pinaceae; genus Pinus; species Pinus albicaulis. The sequence continues at coordinate 793,265,349 of CM076582.1, read as the reverse complement.
AATTTATTTTATGTGTACAAATATAATTATCAAAACCATAAATTACCTTGAATCTATATATAATTGTTAATTGTTTAAATAAATTTAAATTATTTTATTTTATTTATAGGAATATAATTCTCAAACCATGGATTACGTTGAAACCCAAAAAGGGCCAATAATTTAAATAAATTTAACTTCTTTTATTTTAAATAATTTGATTTCTTTAAATAAATTTAAAATTCTTTTATTTTAAATAATTTAATCTCTTATTTTTTATTTTTTATTTTTACTAAATAAAAAATGTTAACATTACACCTTTTTGACGACTGAACACTGGTTACTATTTCAGTTTTTTCAAATCATATTGTTTATTTATTAATATTTTAGTTATATAAAAATCTACAATAAATATATTCATTTAATTTTAATTAAATAAATATTAATTTAATTTTAAATCTAATGCGAACATTTTGCCAAACATCTCTCAACCTTGTAACTTTATATAATTTTCTCACTACCTTTTTAAAAAGCTTGGATTCATGAATCTCCACACCCATTCTTTCCATTCATTTAAAACTTTTCCGTAACTGGGTAAATTTTTGTTTGAGCATAAACTAACTTATGCCCATTAGCATACTTTAACATGTAACGTGGAGGGTTTTGGTACACTGTAATGGGCATGATTTAATCTTAATTTCAAATCTACCTAAATTTCGATTGATTTGAAACTTTTCCATACCTTGGTAAATTTTTGTTTCTTCAAATATAAGCTAACTTATGGCTGTTAGCATAGTTTAACATGTAGGTTAGAGTATTTTGGTGCACCGTAATGAGCATAATTCAATCTTTATTTCAAATCTAGGTAAGTAAAATATTACAGTGTAATAATCTGCTTTAAAAATATGCAGTTTACAGTTTTAATGCTTATTAATAAAACATATTAATTAATTAATTTTAATTTTTTTTGAAATGGTTTATTATTATGTATAACTGTATAATCAATCTATTTAAATTTTTCATTTGTTGAGATGGTTTATTATTATAAATATAGTTGCATGTGTAGTTTAATTTTCTTATGTTTTGTTTTTTAAGTATAGTTTTGTTATAGATTTTGTCCAAATTTAATAGAGATTTATTGTAATTATAAATTTAAACTAGGTAGTCTATATAATATGATTTCTCCAAGTGTTTTTCAGGCATTGAATCTATTTATGCATTCAAAGACATATTTTAAATAAATAACTAAAAATCACAATCTCATCTAGAATTGTATTGTTAGATTATGTGAAAAAAAAGGGAGAAAAACCCAAAATGTAGAACAATTAAACTACACCCATGGTTACAACAATCATATTTATTGATATTGTTGGCTTACTATCCATCTTCAAAGCCTTAATTCTCCTCCTAGATTTCTTTGTGTTTAGTTTAACTTTCTCAGCTTCTAATGCAAGAACTCTTAACAATGGTTTCTACTACTTCAACTTCTACTATGATATTTTGTAGTCCCTTGTCCACTCCTTGTCACACATAATGATCATGCACATGTTCAATCATGTTGTCATTCTTGTCAAATTCTTCTGCAACCTTGATGACATTAGTGGTTAATACCTAGGGTGAGATCCAATCCAGGTGTAAATTGGAAGCCACCTACCTCTTTCATGAAGTCAACATGGTTCTTAATCTTGGCAATTTCTTTTTACCAATAGTTTTAAATGCCCTAAAATTTTGAGGTTGTTTTGAGGCCTTAAAGTTTGCCCATTTGGGGACTTATGGTTGCCATAAGTTTACCTAATCCTATAACCAAATGCACTTCTCATTTAGATCTTTCCAATGAGCTATTGTGCACCCTAAATGGAGATTGTACGCAAAAGTTACACCTTGAAGAAGTTGATGTATCAACTAACCACCTCATGGCTTGCAATTATTTTGGAACTTCATCTCCTAGGGTTAGGTTTTTGTGTCTTAGGGGTTAAAATGTTGTATTAAAATATCATTTTTTAGCCTCTTGTAATGACATCTAAGCAATTTTCTCTTTATTGTTTCTTAATGCATATCCCCAATAGGGTCAAGGTATAAAGAGTTAAGTCTTGATATATATTCACTTAGGGAAAACTTCTCTCACTAGCCCATGTGACCTCCCATGGTAGAATAAAAGAAATATGATGGAATATGAGTGTTATTAAGTGTTTCTTGAGGGAATTCATGCAACAAAGGAGTTGAATGATGTAAAATTTCACCTAGATCCTTTGACAACTACCTACAATAGCCAAGACATCTTCAACAAGCAACCATTTTAGATGTGCATCACCCTTCAAGGTACAAATTAACTTTGATATTCTTTTATTTGAAAGCCAGATAAATGTAGATGCTTTGGGGAAATAATTAAATATGGTATATGGTTATTACTATGTTCAAAATTTGTTTGACATTGAAAATATCACCTTCATGGACCTTAAACCCTTCTCTTTGTTAAATATTGGTGGGAAGGCTACTAGGAGAGACATAGAAAAGATAAATATATGTGCATGCCCACTCATACAACCTTTATTGATGCCATCAAGGAGGAATTCTACCTTGTTTAAAAATATGATGATAAATACATGAGATGGACTAAATAGTCAATGGGGTACACCAATATCTTCCATTCGTTGGGCTCAAAGTTGGGTGTCAAAGACTCCAAGTGACATCTTGTTTTGAAGTAACACAATGGCCTATATAGGTGCATTCAAATAGAAATGGATTTCTTGGACACCTCATCAATAGGAGTTGCTTATCAATAGTGATATCAAGATTGAGTAAAATTTTAAGAAAAGGAATAAGTGATATATTGTTTTTGCAAATCCATTTCAATAAAAGAATGGTAAAGGCAATCTTAAATCATATAATAAAGGACATAGCAAGGATGAACAACCCTAAGACAATCAATCCAACTTGTAGGAAAAGAAGGCTAATGGGAAATCAAAGGACACTAGAAAGTAGTACAAGTTTCATAAAAACCCCTAATACACCACCGATTATTTTTTCTCAAAATAGTCATTGTTGGAAAATCTTAAAGAAAAATAATTGGTCTTTTGCATATACTGTGATTTAGAGAAAGATAAGGGAAAACAAATCATTAACACAAAACCCAGTATTACCATTACAACTGGAAAGATCTAACCAGAAGAGTTTGAAGAGTTTGAAGAGTTTGAGAAAAGGGAATAACTCTTCCATTAAAAAATGTTGGTGAAGGGGACTCCAGTATATTTTATTTTTGACAATGGTAGCTAGAAGAAATTAATCTTAGCTAAAGTCATCAAGAGATTGGAACTACAAATAATGCTACAACTCTAAACATACACCATGATTTGGTTGAGATAGGGACGAGACATCAATCGTTTTCCAATAATGTTATTTATCTTATGATACCAATCCCTTAGTAGATGAGGTACTATATGATGTTTCCCCACTCAAAGCTTTTGATTCTCTTTTAGTAAAACTCTGTATGTGGAAATTTTATGTTGTTTATGAGTCCAAACCCCATAGTGTTATTGTTGTTTTAGGAGGCTAGTTTTACATAGTAATATAGGTAGTTTTGACTATTACAATCTCCTTGGTATTGACAAAGATATGCTATAAAAAGGTAATCTCTTAAATTGTAAATTTTTTCCTCTTCATGGTTCAATTAGAAGGTGAATGTAAGGTCATTGTGACTAGCACAGGCTCAACATAGGCCCTCTATACACAACAAAAGTGGGTGGAAAAGATTTTAGAGGAATAAAAAGATATCTTTTCCTCACCTGCAAGAGTGCCTCTACACTACTAAGTCAAAAATTCAATTTTATTGATACTTGGTGCTCTCTCAATATATACATAATCTCTTCTATAAAGAAAATAAAAGGAAAAATTCAAGAGCTCATCCATGTTGGACATTGGATAAACCAACACTCCTTGTGTGTTTGGTGACATGGACTAACCACCTCTTGTGGTGGGCCTCATATCTAGTGATGCAATTGTTGACTAATACGTACGAGTTTTGCCATAAAACAATTGTGATTCCCAACAAGTGGTATCCAAGCGTAGGTCACGAGTTTGATTCAACTCGCACTTGGGGGGGAGATTGTTTGACACCACATAAATTAGTGCTCCCCATGTGTTTCATGACATGGAATAACCACCTTTCATGGATCCTTATCTCCGATGATGCGATCATTGACTAACACCTGCGAATTTTGGTCTAATTGCAATCATGATTCCCAACAATCCAAATGGGCCACATTTGAAAAAGCTTCTCACCTTATGGGAGCCAAATTGTATTAGTGTAGAAGAAGGATGGGACATGGAAAATCAATATTTATTATAGAGCCCTAAACAAAATCACTATGAAGAAACAATACTCAATCCCCTATACTGGTGATATACTTGATAAGCTTAAGGGTGTTATATTCTTTCACAAGATTGATCTAAAATCATGACACCACCATGTTTCAACTGAACATACTAATGTATGAAAGATTACCTTAAAGCCTAAAGAAATCATTTTTGAGTTGTTGATCATGCCTTTTGGTTTGACTAGTGATCCAACAACATTTATGAGAATAATGAGTGATATCTTGTAACCCATTCATGAACTCTTTTGTGATTGTATATTTAAATGAAATCCTTATATTAAAAAATATTAGAGCAAAACATTTGTAACACATTCAACAAGCTTTCAACACCATCTAACAACACAAATTATATACCAATGTAATAATTTTGTTATTAAAATTAAAACAAAAATTAAAATTAAAATAAAATTAAAAAACTGAAAAAAAAAAAAAAAAAAACAAAACAAAACAAAAAACACAACTAATTTTCTTTATATATAAATTTACAAATCATACCTTTCCAAGAAACATCACATCAACTTGACTTCATAAATCTCCCATGCCTATTCCTTCCATTCATTTGAAACATCACATGAACTTAGCTTCATAAATCTCCCACGCGTATTCCTTCAATTCATTTGAAACTTTTCCATATCATGGTAAATTTTTGTTTCGTTGAAGTGTATGCTAACTTATGGTAACTAGCATACTTTAACATGTAGGGTGGAAGGTTTTGGTCCACATAATTCAAACCTAATTTTAAATTGAGGTATATTAGCAATTACAATGTAATCATTTGGGTTTTAAAATATGCAATTTAGAAATTTTGAATAATATATTAGTTAATTAATTTTGCATTTTTAGTTTTGAGATGGTTTTTTTTTTCCACATAAAAATCGTAATTTTTATTAATGAAAAAAAAAATACATTATGTATACATACATTGTGTGTATGCTATATTTTTTATTAATGAAAAAAAAATACAATATGTATACATATATTGTGTGTATGTTGTAATTTTTATTGATGAAAAAAAATATATTATGTATACATACATTGTGTGTATGCATATAGTAGCAAAGAAAGTGCAGGACGTAATAAAAATGGACAAAAATTCACGAAAAGTTATATTAATGGTCGAGAACCCCCGAGCATATCCAAGAAAACAACAACGTAAGAGTTAAAATTATGTAAAACAATTAGAGATAGATTTTTCTTTTTTGTTTTTCTTTCTACGCACTGTTTTCCGACCATCAGGATTTGGTTCGAAAGGAACCAAAGACAAATCTTGTCCCCCTTGGGGGACTTCTTTGTCAAAATATGAGATTTCAAAGACATGAGCTGATTTTGTGCCCCTGAATCCAAACAATTTCAAAGAGTCCCTAGGGTCCATACCAGTCCAATGAAGGACCATCGTCCCTGGATGAACCATAGCTTCCTCTTTTGGCTGGCCTTCCTAATGAGCTCTCTCATTTTTATGTTCTTTTTTAGGTTGAATTTCCCTTTTTCTTCTTCTTCATCCTCAAAGGGATATTATTCTGTAAACTGCCATCCTCTTGGTTTATTGGACGACTACCTCTTCTTATTCTTAGGATTCTTCCTTACCTGCATACATGTTTTTCGTAGGTGTCCTATTTGGAAACAATTATAATATGTCTTGTCAATATGTATTGTCTATTTTCTCTAAGTTGTCAATATGTTACCCACCCAGTTCCTCTTATGGGTTGCCTCGAGCAACATAGATTTTAGGTTCATTAATAGAGACAACATTTGTTGTTTGAGCACATTTAAAAAAAAAATTACTAGTTTGAAATGTTTATAAAGTAGTAGTTAAGCATAACTTCTGTACTGCTCTTCTTCAAGAATCAAGAGGACTCCTTTCATAGGATCCGTAATCTCAATGATACTATTGTATTAATGTTTTACACTCATTTTTCTCCTATTAGAAGTTATTCAAATGCAAAGATTTAATAAGTTTTTTCTGATATCTATGATGTAATTCTATGAAGTTGAATCAACATTCATATATGTTTGTTCCTTTTATTTTATTTTCCATAATTATTATATTTTAATGTATTTACAAAAGTGTACTCAAAACTTAATTCTTTCTCTTTGTTGGTATTCAAAATATCATGTCATGAGTTGTTTTTTTTTTAGCACATGCATGCTTATGGCAATCAGTTTATTTACAATCCTGTTCACTGTTGTTAGAGAGTTCTAGGTACTAACTATATACACAAGTAGATACCTATAACTTTAAAATCATAAAACTTATGGAAGAAGTTAAATTTATTCCAGGTTCATTATTAGTACCTACTCATTTTTGCTACGTTATTAATGTCTAGGCTATTTTAATGTCGAACAATATATGTTCGTTTATATTAGTAACTTAAATTCATCTAATGGCACACCAAATATCCTAGCTTAGAAACCTTGTTCTCTAATCACCAAATTTCACAACTATAATATTATGTTTCTCATTCAACTTCTATTTCTAGTTTTAACACTTACCAAAAACTAAGAGAATTTATGTTCCTCTCTGAAAGCTAGATGTAAAATAAAATATTTTATTTTTCGATACTCGTAGCAATATACAAAATAAATTCAATGTTGTTTAATATGAACTATTGAAGTTAACCTTTTCTTTTCATTCGAAGGATTTCAACTTCATAATGCAACCAGAACTACACTTATCTTTAGCATAATAAAAATGTAGTCAGAAATACAGACATGAAGTATATATTTTTTCCTTTTGGAAATTGAATGGCTAGTTACTTATTTCCTCATAGTCTTGAAAAAATAAAAAAGTCCCCTCCCCCTCGAGAAAAATAGTTTTGAAACTCTCCTGTCTAGTTTCCCTATTCTCTTTAACTTGTGTTATCCTGTTTCTCAGAATAATCAGACTCAAAACAAAATAATTTTCAGATAATATCCATCTACCACTTCTTTGGGTGGTTATTAACTGCCTCCACCTCACCAATAGGTGGCAGGTAGTTAAATTCTCATTTATGAGCTTTTGTTTCCCAATTCTGAAGACAGTTTCATGTCTTCTAGGAAACCTTTAAATGGCCATTTAATAATTTTCAGAATTAAATCTAATCACCCATATTAGATGCCTAGGACTCTTGATGGATAATAATTATTTTCAAAATACAAGTGCAACCTTTTTCATCTTTCAGGCATTTGTCCCTAGCCATAATTTCCAGTTTATCTTTATTTATAAAGTAAAACATAAAGACAACTTTACAACATTAATTGTACGTCAACCATTATCAATAATATTACTGATAATTAAATATATATTTGTTTTTCTAATGCAGCATACTTAACTTTTAAAACCAACTTATATACAATTAATTATACTAAAGTCTTTAAGTTGAGGGATATTATAGTAAGGATAGAAGTTATAATGACTTCAGAGGGAACTAAAAGCACAAAGTGGCTTGAAGGATCTTACAATTTGAAATTTGAAATAACTTCACTTGTTTTCCCAATTTTGATGATGAGGAAACACATCATAATGCTTGGGAAATGATATGACTTCCGGGAAGAATACAAGGCAATAGTGTGTACACTATAAAGTCAGGAAAGGAAGAAAATTGATATAGAAGTCATGAGATGATGATATGATGAATTCGATACTGATCTAGAAGAAGTTCACTTTCCTCAGATGGAAACAAGGAGCTATAATTGGCTCTACACTGATTGGTTTGACAAGTATTATTATTGTTAGAGATAATACTAATTGTTGAGGAGGTAAATCCCCTCTGCGGACAGAGGCGATCCCTACTAGCCCAGCAGGGGTCTAGCAACAATCAAAAATGTTACGACGCAAGTTCCTAGTTACGAATGAAAAGACTAAAGATAGAAGCCTACCTGGAATCCAATGCTACGATCTGAAGAAGAAAGCGTTCCCGTTCCTCAGCCTCGACAGATCACGATCCTCCATGATCTCCGCGGATGGACACCTGCACATGCAAGAAACAAACAGATACAAGCATAAAATCCGGCATACGTAACTAAATATCAGTCAGAAAGGATATTACTCATATTAGCATAATGGAAAACAGAGTGGAACCATAATCGTAATCATTCATTAAATAACAATCGAAGAAAGATTACAACCAATGTTCTGACGTCGTGGTCTCCTTCAGATGGGTCCCCAGTCGTTCACGTCTCGCAAAGCTCGCCAGGGAAAGGGCAAACCTCTCCTGAGTCTCTCGACAATAGTCTCCTTACTTGAGTCGGCCTTAAGGGAAGGAAGAGGGCTCTTACAGCACAAAGGCTCTTGGGAATTCGGAGATTCAAAGCTTAGGCACTTCAAGACTATCAGCCCTTCAGCCCCTTCATCAATGGATGAAGGCTATATTTATAGAGGAGAGGAGGAGGTTGGGATCCCTACAATAGTGGAAGGGAGGCCTTATCCTTTGGGAGGTTCCCCATAAGGTGGAAACAAGAGACCAAAGGAGGAAGGCCGTGGTTATTCAGGCGAAACCACTCCTGATGACTCATCCACGAAGTTGTTGTAATCGAAACTTCACCTCTTTTTTAAAAAACTTTCCATAAACAGAGTGGCGCGGGTACAACACTGGGACAGAGCGCCAATTGGCGCGGGCTCAATGTTAATTTTCCCCCATTGGCGCGAGTACATAACGGGCTACCAGCGCCAATGCAAAAACAGGTGTTTTTAGGGGTCTGCTCAGGAAATGATCAACAGAAGGAATGTTGTCCTCATGGAAAGGGATGCAATGATGGTATTTGCAAGGCATGACACTGCTTATTGGTCACAGAAATGACCCTCCAATGGGCGAGATGGGAATTGCAGGGACGGTGACAAATTACTGTGTAACAGATGCCCCCTAAAGCATGAGGCCCGAGAGAGAGAGGGGTGAAATTCTTTACGAGAACATGTTCAACTGAAGGCCCGCCGTCGGAAAAACCTGCGCAGAAAAATACAACTAATATCTCAAGTACATGATGTATATGCGGTATGGGCGCAGCCATCCAAAACATAGTACACTATAATCTGGATCCATGGTATGGGCGCAGCCATCCAGCGAGGATCAAATAAATAGACTCAGGTATGGTCGCAGCCATCCAATCAATAAGTCATATACATAATGATAATAATCCACAATCGCAGCCTGGATTACAACAGACACAATCCAGGGCCTTGCGCTCCATCTCGACCCAAACAAAGTACAAGTTCGAGCATGTGAATATGTGAGCTGAAGTCGAACATGCAGGAACATTGTCTGATTACCAGCCAATGATGAAAGCTGTTAACAGACGCGAGAGGAACCACCAATAATGACAATGGCCCTCAAGGTACCATAGGTACAATCTACGGCGTGTGAATCAATGAGTTGGCATCGAACACCCGCAGAATCACTCGATCGGAGGCCAATGATGAAAACCTCACGTCGAATGTGACGAACCTGCCATTGAGGCATGCAGGCTCCAAGGTACCATAAGGGAGTCTCTAGATCAGCTTCCTGGATAATGAGCTGAAGTCGACAGGAAGTGACCCTGATCGAAGGTGGGCCATAATGTTTCCCACATCATCGACACGAGACAGAGGAACATGATGTTTTGTTGTGAATCAGGATCGTATGAGAATCAGAGGAAGGTTGATATTCGTAGAGGCCAACTTCTCTTGAACATATAAACGGCACGACAGTGGACTTGGCAGTATTTGACATCAACGGATCAGAGGTCATGGTGACGAGGCAATGAGCAGAGGAGAGGTCAAAAGGGATTATCCAAACCCACGGAGGCAAAGTGAAGAAACGAGATGAGATGTCCCCAACCCGACACGAATGCAGACAAGTGCCATGTTCAAGAGCGACATACTGCCGACGACAACGACGATGGTTCCATTTTTCGCCAACCATTTCTGGCGAGTACCCCAATTATTTTTGATAACAAGCTTGAAGGGGATAGCATATGCTTGTAATATAAGTCCGCCCTTCGGGCGAATCCATCCTAGTGCATTTAATGAGTCCTAGGAAGGAGGAACTCGGAGAACGTCATTTCGACTAGATCCGATGTCATCAGGGTTTAACGAGTCTGACAAAGGAAGAACTTGGCGTCTTTTCATGTTTAGAGAGTTTGAAAAGACAGCGGAAAAGAAAACTCCACAGGTCCCTTTTCGTAAATATTTCCCCAGATCCGAAAAGGTAGAAAACAATATCCGGGAAAACCTCCTAGTCGCGATAGGCTAGGGTATTCCTTTTTTGTAATCAATCCATCCCAGCCCGAAAAAGGGTTAAACTTATACTGGGTGAATGTCGATTCGTGTCCATTTTAACGAGATCGAAACGACAAGGGCCTCGGCAATCTTTTCATGTTTAGAGAGTCAGAAAAGAGCTGAAAGATGACTCCTCCTGGAGGAACGAGTGGTATAAAGGGTAGCTACTAGTTCCGATAATGGTGGAACTACTCAGAACAAGTAAAGGTCAAGAGGCTGGCTAACAAGACCACTCATCGTAGCGATTCCTCAGGAATGGGTGAAACAACCAAGTGAAGGCATATGATCGGCCAAGCAGATAGTGACGATGGAGTGAGAAAACCAAGGCTCATCTGGTAAAAACAGGCTGATAAAATGGAAATCACAAGAGGTAAAATGGGCAAGGTTTCATTTTTACACAAGCTTGAAATCAGGAAACTTTGCTTGAAGTTGGTTTCATTTTTACACAAGCTTGAAACGAAAACAAACTATGCTTGAAAAAGTAAGCATGCCCCCAGCATGGTGACTCAATTCGAGGTACATGCCCCCCAAGCTTCAGTCCATATGAAAGGCAGATGGAGTGAAGGTTCAAATTACGAGATCAAGAGAAAGACTCGACTGGTATTTTACGAGAACTTATCGAAGACTCGAATTGAACGGGAACGTGTTTCATTTTTTAACGAGGTTGACACATTAAAAGAACTATCCTCAGGACACCTTGTTTCATGGTTTAAGGAGCTTGGCACAAGACAAGGAACTCTGCTCCGACAACCTGGTTTCATTTTTTAAGGAGCTTGACACAGGAAAAGAACCATGCTCCGACGACCTTGTTTCATTTTTTAAGGAGCTTGACACAAGAAAAGAACCATGCTCCGACCAGCTTGTTTCATTTTTTAAGGAGCTTGACACAAGACAAAGAACTATGCTCCAACGACCTTGTTTCATTTTTTAAGGAGCTTGACACAAGGAAAGGAACTATGCTTCGACTAGCTTGTTTCATTTTTTAAGGAGCTTGACACAAGACAAAGAACTATGCTCCAACGACCTTGTTTCATTTTTTAAGGAGCTTCACACAAGGAAAGGAACTATGCTCCGAGAACCTGGTTTCATTTTTTAAAGAGCTTGACACAAGAAACCGTGCTCTAACCGACTTACATCAAAATGAACAAGAAGGCGGTGCTTCCAAGATTTCCACTCCCGATGGAAGGAAAACATCCTGGAAGTCAGGACCCAATGCCCCCAGTACACTATGCACGACGGCATCTTCACTGAGTGCGGGTGCAGGGTTGGTAGACACGTAGTTGACCTGCGGTGGGGAAGATACAACAGGTGGATAAAAACCAGGAGGGGGTGATGGCGGACCAGTTGCCACATTAGGACCAAAGAACGACAGCTGATCAATGGTCACGATCCGTCCTTCATGTGGAAAACAAGCCACATGAAAAAGTGAGGAGACGAGCGCTCCCATGGCATAGGTGTAATCGCGCCCCAAAAGTAGATTGAAATCCAAGGGGCCTGGAACAACCATCGCGTCCATATGGACAGTTTTACCTCCCAAAGTAACCGGTAACCTTGGAAGGATCCCCAACGGTTGACTCGTCCTTCTGTTAAAAGTCAACAGATTCTGCGTAACAGGTGCAAGCGACGGCGAACCGAAATCTTGCCAGGTAGTTGAAGACAGAATACTAACAGAGGCACCCTCGTCTATAATGGTGTTGGGTACAACCAGACCAAGAGCCTGTACTGTGATCTCGAAAGGCACATAAGACGGAAGGCGAAATTCTGCAAATTGGTTCCAATCAAAGGAAGCGACCAAACTACTCGGAGGGGCTACCATCGACATGCGAAGGTCTTCCCCTGATGTTACGGAAGAAGAAGCATCCTCCATAACCTCCATTTCGAAGGCGGGAGGGATATCCTCCGGAGCCTCCATCATGGGAGGCGGAGGAGGAGCTTCTTGAAGTACAGGGACAGGAGAATCTTTCTCCAAGTCTGAAGAATCTGAAGAGATCAGAAGGACATGGGGGGTGTGAGATCCACTCTCGACAGAAAAGACCTGGTGCATCGCGGACGGGGTCAGTTCAACCGATCCTACAACCAATGGTTGGTCAGGGACGGATTCGTGAATTTGAATTTCTGGGGGAGTGGGATCGACCAAGGATGACTCTTGACCAATCGTAGGATCAGCTGGCGGAGGACTCGAAGAAAGCCGATTATAACTAGGTGGAAGGCATGGTGTAGAACCGGTCGAGTTGTCCAAAACTCGCTTGGCTTCATCCATATAAGGACAAAGGTGAATGGCATGGTGCCCTTCACACAACTTACAGGGATTGGTGATCTTACCCTGCTTCTTAGGAGCCTTATCAGTACCAGTTGAAGACGTGGCCCCAACTTGGCTCCCGGAAGTCAAAGGAAATGGCGGACGGCCATCGGACCATGCTTCGAGCACCTTGGGAATGCCAGGGCAGTCTCGAAGAAGACGGTCTCCCGTGCACAACAGGCAAGGGAACTTGACTTTCCGTGGAGGGTTGGAAGGTTTATCAAGAGGAGATATCTCAGAGACAGTAGCTGTACATTTAGCCTCTCGCTTATTGGACTTCTTCTTCTTTGTCTTCTTCTTCTTCTTCTTAACCACCTGGTTACTCGAATCCAGGCTTTCACCAGGCGAAGTAGAAGAGGAGGACGCAGAAACAGGCGAAGAAGGGGAGAGGTCTACCTTGGAATCAACATGGTGTTGTTCCGGCGGAGGAACTGATTGAACAGTAGTGGAGACATTCGGGACTACAGAGGTTGAGAACAACAAAACAAGCAACCCAACAGTTAACCCAGGAAGGGACAACGTCGCCATGTAAGAAGCACCAACATTTCCAAAAGGAGGGAAATGACTAGGATTCCCTTCTGAGGGGATTCCTTGGTTGGTAAACTCTGAAAAAGTTGCCATCAACTCAAAACCACACACGGGCCCAAAAAAAAAGTCAAGACACACGATCAAACGGTCAACAAGCAATATCTAAGCGGGTGTGTAATCGTGGGTGATTAATTTTACCACATTGAAAAATAAGAAACTCTACCATTTCATGTTTTAAGAGTCGAGAAACGATAGAAAGATGACTCTATCTCTTTCATATTTGACACAAGCGTGAAAGGACAAGCGCTCGACGGTCTTTTCAAGTTTAGGGAGTCAGAAATGACCAAATGACTGCTCAGGAAAAACTAGGCACAAAGGGTGTACCAAATATCCGTGAACTGCAATATACACCTTGGTTTCAATAATGAAACAGAAATCGACCAAGGACTTTCCGTACGTGCAGGTAGTCTCCCCGAATGCTGTGTTCGGTGTATCGAGGGTATAGGGCGGCAGACTCGGCTTCCTATGGATAAAGGATTGAAAACCTAGAGGGGTCTCCCTTTATATACGCGATGGTACGGGGAGCACAAGTCCGTACTAGCGCTGTCTAAATCCAAAAGGCGAACGACAGCTGCTAGGTTTAAAGAAGCCGGAACATGTCTCTAGCCTAGACCTCTAAATATGTTTCGTTAGATTTCAATGCTGCCTTAGGTTAATTGGATGGATTTTAAAGTTGATCTTCGATTAAGTTTCAATTTTCAGGCCCTATCGTATGTAGTGTCTTAAAAGACTCCTAAATGCAAAGCTACATGCCACAGTCCAACATTTTGTTCGATGAAAACTAGTTACAGAAGAGTTGAGAGCTTTTACACAAACGAAATGATCGGAAGACAAACAATGAGATCTCTAATGCAACTAATGACATTGAAAACTTTTCATTCAAATCACTAATCACTAGCAAAAACGAAAATATTACAATTTGCACTAATTAACCAAAAGCAAAAGAGATTTTTTTTTTTTTGATTTTCAACGTTTGATAGCTAATATGCACTAAACAAACTGAAAACAAACGGAACAACTTGAGAAACGATATTCGAGAGAGCAAAACAAACAAATTTCACTCAACAACGCAAGTAATCAGATCTCAAATCGACCAAAGTCTCTCAAAACCAAGAAAATACTCAAAGGCTCCAATGGGCTGTGTGATCTAGGCCCAATGCAAGACCAAACGAAATTTGAATGAAGGGATGAGCAATCACCCAAAAATCGCAACAAAACAATGAACAACTACTAAGAGGATGCGGAGGATCAATCAGAAAGTTGACCGGACAAACGAAACCCCAAAACTCCCAAGGAGGGCTCGATACACTAAGCCACTAGATGCCCTAGGGCTCAAAACGTGAAATCAATAGATAAAAGCAAACAACCAAAGGACAGAGGTGAATTCCCAGTCAAACAGGACTCCAACACACTCAGGCAGTTGGAAAATCAAGAAGAAAAACACTGACCAAACCCAGAGAGCTCAAAAATGAGGAAACTCAAAAACCTTACAGGAGTGGCGCGACTGTAAGGCTGCAACTGGCGCCAGAAAGCAATTGGCGCGGGCTAAACAAAAGCAACATGCGCCAATTGGCGCGACTGTCGAGCTAAAAAGCGCGCCAGTCGAGTTTCTCAGCCAAAAACAAAAAAGAACTACTCCAGAAGCAGATCAATGCATACTAAGCAAACCAAGAAGTAAACAACAGCAAAAGAACCCAACCCAGAAGGCTCATCAAGCAAGGAAAACATAAAATAATCAAAGCGAGACAATACAAACGAGACAGTGAAATCTAGACGATCCCCAGCGGAGTCGCCAAATTGTTGAGGAGGTAAATCCCCTCTGCGGACAGAGGCGATCCCTACTAGCCCAGCAGGGGTCTAGCAACAATCACGAAATGTTACGACGCAAGTTCCTAGTTACGAATGAAAAGACCAAAGATGGAAGCCTACCTGGAATCCAATGCTACGATCCGAAGAAGAGAGCGTTCCCGTTCCTCAACCTTGGAAGATCACGATCCTCCACGATCTCCGCAGATGGACACCTGCACATGCAAGAAACAAACAGATACAAGCATAAAATCCAGCATACGCAACTAAATATCAGTCAGAAAGGATATTACTCATATTAACATCATTGAAAACAGAGTGGAACCATAATCGTAATCATTCATTAAATAACAATCGAAGAAAGATTACAACCAAAGTTCTGACGTCGTGGTCTCCTTCGGATGGGTCTCCAGTCGTTCACGTCTCGCAAAGCTCGCCAGGGAAAGGGAAAACCTCTCCTGAGTCTCTCGACAATAGTCTCCTTACTTGAGTCGGCCTTAAGGGAAGGAAGAGGGCTCTTACAGCACAAAGGCTCTTGGGAATTTTGGAGATTCAAAGCTTAGGCACTTCAAGACTTTCAGCCTTTCAGTTCCTTCATCAATGGATGAAGGCTATATTTATAGAGGAGAGGAGGAGGTTGGGATCCCTACAATAGTGGAAGGGAGGCCTTATCCCTTGGGAGGTTCCCCATAAGGTGGAAACAAGAGGCCAAAGGAGGAAGGCCGTGGTTATTTAGGCGAAACCACTCCTGATGACTCATCCACGAAGTTGTTGTAATCGAAACTTCGCCTCTTTTTTTAAAAAACTTTCCATAAACAGAGTGGCACGGGTGCCACACTGGGACAGAGCGCCAATTGGCGCGGGCTCAGTGTTAATTTTCCCCCATTGGCGCGAGTACATAACAGGCTACCAACGCCAAGGCAAAAACAAGTGTTTTTAGGGGTCTGCTCAGGAAATGATCAACAGAAGGAATGTTGTCCTCATGGAAAGGGACGAAATGATGGTATTTGCAAGGCATGACACTGCTTATTGGTCACAGAAATGACCCTCCAATGGGCGAGATGGGAATTGCAGGGACGGTGACAAATTACTGTGTAACACTAATGTTCAATGGAAAGTAATATGATTTCTTAAAAGAATGATGGCAAAAACCTTGTCACAAAGATAGATTGTGAAAGAGTTTGGCTCCATAAAAATGATTGACATCCAGGAAGGTTAAAGCTCAGTGTGATGTGATGCGAGATAGGATCCCTACAACTACAAATAGATCGCCACAAAAGAAAAAGTAGATGATAATTGAGACAAGCTAAGGCTTTTGATTATGACTCCCTAGTTGAGAGGGAGTAAGGATCTCCTCCCCGGTTGAGAGGGAGTGATTATGGACGCCATAATCTCCATGTATCATGCAGAAGTCCAGGAAAAATAGCCATAAGTATAGTGAAGAAACTGGTAGGGAGAATAAAGGATTGGATAAGCATCTCGTACTGATACTTCTTGAGGATTGGGAATTCAAGATAGGAGTAGTTCCGAAGACTGATACTCTTTAAGGATAGGACAGGGTATCAAGACAAGAGTAGTCCTAAGGAGGATAGATATTCTTTGAGGATTAGGAAAACAAGATAAGAATAGTCTTGTAAGGACATACTTGGTGAACATCTGGATGGGGTATGTACCTTGAGAGGCAGAAGTGGTGGTGTCCAAATGTATGCCTCCCAACATTGTGCTCTAATCTAGTGGAGAGTTAGAGCTTGTTAGCCAAGGCATTGTTATTTTGTAATTGAAAATGTTGGTTATTATGTTGATGCTTAATTATGCTTATAAATCTGAACTCTTGTTATGATAATATTTCAATTTGAGACTATTATTGTATCCTGGTGTGTAAGTATGAATACCTCCCTAGTTAAGAGGGAGTGTTGGAAAATGTAACTAGGTTCGGTCTTCATAATTATCATTGCACTTGTGTCATTATATATTTCAAATAAAAACAAAAGAATGAAAATAAATTATCATTATTATTATTATTTCATTAGTTAAGCATGTTCTTCATGCTTCTAGGGTTTATTGAGTAAAAAAAATAAATTCGTGAGACAATTTATTGTACTTGAGTCAAGTCCCATTTGGAATTTTGAAAGAAAGAAGAAAAAAATTTGTATTTGAGTCAAAAAGTTATTTTTTCACCCACAATACCAAGTCGGCCCTTCCTAGACAAGTCAGCCCTAGAAGGAACAATTCAGCCTCCTGAATGTGTATATATAGAGAGAAGTTTGACCTTATTATAGCACCAATTGGAAACTTTGATTTTTGTTTGAGAAAGAGTAAAGAGACAAGCGAAAGTCAAACAAGAGAGAGCAAGAATCAAAGGAGAGGAAACAAGGTCAAAGGAGAGAGAAAATTGCACTATTATTCCCTATTTCTCTCACATGTGAAAAAATTTCAGATAGGTGCAGGGGTTGAAAAATGCAGATCTTATGCAGGGGCCAAAAATCAGAGCTTGACCATATTTGAAGAGCATTGACCATCGTTGACTTGGATGGATTTTACGTAGTTGAGGAAGGTTTGAAGGAGGGCTGACTTGAGTCTTGTGGGAGGTCTTGGTCTTGGTTTTTTGGTCTTGGATTTCTCACTTTGATTTTATTATACAAGAAGAGAAGTTGGTTGGATTTTCCCCCTTATGTCGCTTTTCCCTGGCGTGGAGCATATATCTTATGTTCATTGTCTTTTGTGATATCCATGGTTTATGTTTTGGTAATTACTTGATGAAGAAAAACATAATAAAAGAAATAAGAAGCTAATATATATTCACAAGAAATTATCAAGTAAGAGAAATCAACCCTAATTTTCTATCCAATTGGATTCTTAACAAAAAGTTCCATTAAAATAACTATATTTAGGAAATCCTAAAATAGGGGGAAGGAATGAATTCAAAAATTGGAAAATAGGGACAAATAAATGGGTGATACATATTTACAATAAGAAAGGGAAAGTTGAAAAGTCCCCTTGATTGGAATAAGTCTGCAACTGAGGACTCGGAGAGTGGGGCCGAATGAATCTTGGTAAAGAGTGGGCACATGGCGGACTGGAGGAGGGACAGGCAGCCCCATAGGTCAGTGGGTTGATGGTGGTTGTTTCTTCCATTTGGAATCTCCAAGGCCTCCACTTGGGAACATTCGAGGAGGCCCTGGGAACTGCCAACAAATGTCAGTTTTTCACCTGTGACTTTATGAGTTACACTTTGTGGTTCCACGATTTCGTTCTCGTTGCCTAGGTCAAGATTCCCTGTCAAGAGAATGAGGTTACACAACGAAAAGGCTTTGGATTTTTTCTTCATTGTGCATAAGGAGCACATCAACACAATTTTGGCAGGTGTGATTTTTCTATTATTCATGTTTTGTCTATGGTTATTGTGTAAACAAATTTATGGGCTCAAGGGATTACTGTTAGTAACGGATATAGTGCCTCTATTTGGAATGAGTTTATTGTGTTTTTGGAGTTTTTACCAGGTGTGTTTTGGAAGGTAGGACTCTAGGTTACCAATATGGTTAAGGAAAATGAGTTTTTCGACTTGGAACTAGTTGCAGAGGATATTCTATCTGTCTGGGGGATGAAGCCAATGAAAAAAACATGGAAAAGGTTACCCTTCCAGCTTGGTCTTTTTCTAACAGAGACGGTGTTGAAAAGCCGAAGTGGAGTCTAGCGGAGGGTTTATGTCTGCCAAAGAGTCTAGAATTGAAGGTGCAAAGTAAAGAACATGGTCCTAACAAAATCTCGTTGGAGGGTCAACTTTTAACGCCTTTGTTGGAAGCCAAAACTGTCAGTTACTCTGCAATACCACATGTAAGTTAAATCTCAACGCCAAGCCTGGTTATCCCTATTTTTCCTTCTAGGTGTTTGGAGAACATTGTTTATGGTGTCAGTAATGGTCCAAAGGAGGGTCTAAAATCATGTTTTTCTTTTGGGGGGAATCCTGAGGTTTTGGGAAATACTGGGTTGGGGTCTTGGTTCGGGCCGTTCCTTTCTTTGAGGGTCGTAGAGCAGGAGGCTATTGTTTTAAAGGGTTTTGGATGGGGGACACAGGAGGGTTTTGGAAAAATTGTGTATGGTGAGACGACATGGGAGCCTGTCGGTTCGCTAGTAGAAACTAGGGGTTATCGAGGGATAATTTTGTGGTGAAAGTATCCGAGAAGTGGGGAAATTTAGAGGTAGGAATTGAAGGGACATTTTCAGGCTTTCGACCTTCTGAATATGGGAATATAGTTTTTTTGGAGTTGGAGAGAATGGTTTCGGGCACAAAAAGAATAGAGGAAGCATCGATTGAAAGGGTAAATACCACAAACTTATCGGTGCAGTTGGGAGGTCATGCAGGGTTGAAACGCAAAAAGGGGAAGGTGAATCGTGACAAATGAAAGTATTCGACCCCACTCTTTGGGGTTGATTTACAATTTTGATAGTGTGATGACAACGTCTGAAACCATTCTTGTCAAGAGGGCTCGAGGAAAATTTTACTCGACCGAGTATAATTTGGACTAGATTGGGAAAATCTGGGGTACGACTCAGGACAGGGATGTGGAAGTCATTATGCTATTGAAGGAATGGTTCATGCTTATTTTCAGAATGTTAAAACTTTGGAATGGGTCATGGAGAGGCATTGGGGCTTCAAAATTTCTCTGATACCCTTCAAACAGTGGACGCCATTATTTGACTCTAATCGGGAAAGACTAGATGAAATACCAATGTGGTTTCATCTTCTAGCACTACCTACACATTTCTGGACCATGGATGTATTTCGGGATATAGGTAATATCCTGGGAATTTTTTTGGACGCGAACATGTTTTTTTTGGAGACGAGGGCGAGGAACTTTGCTCGTATACTGGTTCGCCTTGCTCCATGGGAGGGTTTGATTGCTAAAATAATTCTTCATGTGGAAGGACATTCATACTTACAGTTGATCAACTACAAAAAATTGTCGTTTCGGTGCCATAGGTGCCATAAACATGGGCACTTGGCAAGGGATTTACCTCTTAGTTTCAGTCGAAGAAGGAGACATAAGGGTGGGATAAAACAAGGTCTGTGAAGCCGGATGGAGTAGGGGGCACAGGAGGTGGTTGAATACACATAGGAAGCGGTGGGAAATGTGATTCTATAGCAGGAGGAGGGTTTGGTGCCAATGGATGACATGGAGGCTCCCAATCCTCAATTGGAGTCGAACAATGCAGATGAAACTAATAAGGAGAAGAATAAACTAGTCCCTACTGATCTTGCATCAGATTTGGCGAGTATCGATCCCTGCCATTCAACTTCTATTATAAACTCATTTGATCATTTTTTAATTGCTATGAAGTCGCTTGGTCCTTCCAAGTAGAATGACAATGAGTCTCTGTGCATTAGTAATATTTCATTGGCCATGGATAACATCATCACAACCATTCTGAAACTCTCTATTGATATGTTTGGAGGGTTGGGGAAATACCATTTACTGGAAAAATAAAAGAGGATTAGGGGTAGAAAAACTGATATTTCAAAATCCCAACTGAGGGCTATGCTTGATATAGCAGATGGAAAACAACTTTCTCTTAAAGGGGTGCTTAGAGCAGCGTGGTCGTCTGACATTGTGACTAAATGATTATATTGTCTTTTAATTGTAAAGGTCCTGCTAGTGCCCCTAAAAAACTAGCATTGAAATATCTTATTAACAACTATAGACCTGATATAATATTGCTTCAAGAGACTTTAGGTCAGGGTGCCCAAGTTTTAGATACCCTCTTGAGTTTCCTTCCGGGATGGAAATTTGTGACTTCAGATACTAGAGGGAGATCCGATGGACTAACAACTGGAATAAATAACAACGTTATTAAACTTAACAACTCCTGGACCTCTGAGCTTTTGATTGGAGTGGAAGTGTTCTCTATGGAACTTGGAACTGAAATCACCATTGTAAACATTTATTGTCCTTTTTTGGATCAAGTTCCTTTCTAGAATAAAATCCTATCAAAATCATTCACGCAAGGGCCGAATTTGGTGGTTTGGGGAGACTTGAACTTTTCTTTGGGGATGTTGGAAACCCGAGGACCTCAAGCTCGGGCAGACCCTCTTGTTGATTACTTTTTAAACAAATTAAGGGAGGGAAACCTGATTGACTCTAACCTTATAATCACCTACTTGGAGGAAAAAATGGGTGGGGGAGGCCCAAGTAGCAAGAAGATTGGATCATTTTCTCCTTCATGAAGAAATGGCTAGTTAGATCTTGGGCTTCTGTTAATGGGTGGGCTCTGGGGGGGAATCATAGCGCTCCCCCATCTTACTTGAGCTTATTGGACCTAACAAGAAATCAGGGTCCCCTTTCAAATTTAATGTTGGATGGTTAAAAGAAGAGGGCTATAATAAGTTGGTTGTTGATACGTGGAGTCTTATGGATTTGAGAAAAAACTCCTCATTTTATCAGTCCTATGTAAAAAATTTGAAAAATATCAATAAGGTTACCATTCAGTGGACAAAAGAAAAATCTATCCAAGAAACAAGGGAGCTACTGTCCATTGAGGACGACTTAGAATAAATGGAAATTCTGGGGGTTGAAGGCTATGTGGATGATGCTACAAGGGATCGGATAAAGACTTTGGAGGTGAGGAGAAGGAAAATATTATTAGACAGGGAGGAGAAGTGGTGTTTAAAGTGTCATGCAATTTGGCTCTAAGTAGGGGATGAAAATACAAAAAAAAATCAAAATTATGCTAAGGGCAAGAAAAACAAAAATACTATTTGGGAATTAGATAAGCCAAATGGTGGGGTTGCAAAATATTTCAATGAGCTTGCCTCTAAGGGTAAAAATTACTTCAAAGCCATTTTTGGTACACAGGAGGGATCCTCAATTGGGGAAGTGATCTGAGTGGCTCAACTTTTCTCTAGGTATGCTGATGAGGTGGAAAATGATAATATCAAGGCAACGGTAGAGAGAAAATAAGTTGAAACAGTCCTGAAAGTGATGCAAAAAGACAAAATTCCAGTTCCAGATGGCTGGACTGTGGAATTTTTTCAACACTTTTTCGAGTTGATGGGGGAGGCCATTACTGATGTGGTGGAATAATCCAGGAAAAATGGAACTATTTATGATCCCTTCAACTCGAATTTCCTGGCACTCATTCTTAAAGTTGATTATCCCTCAACTTTTGATGATTTCAGGCCTATTTCATTGTGCAATTTTATTTATAAAGTCATTGCCAAAATGATAGCAAACACATTGAAACCTTTATTATCTTGTAATATAGCTAAAGAACAATTTGGTTTTCTGGATGGCAGGCAGATCCATGAGGCCATTGGGGTGGCACAATAAACTATGCATAATGTCAAGTTGTATAGAAAGAAATGTATGATTTTTAAGATAGATCTATCCAAAGCATATGACCGAATCAGTTTGTTATATTTACGACTCTTGCTAACCCACATGGGTTTCAGAATTGATTTTGTAAACTAAATAATGGGATGCACTTCTAATGTTTCCTTTGCAGTTATTATTAATGGGGTTGCATCCCTGTTCTTCCATAACTAGAGGGGGCTCAGGCAACGGTGTCCCCTTTCACCTTTGTTGTTTCTGCTAGCTACTAAGGGCCTAAGTCAGATGATTCACTTTGCAAAGAGAAGAGGCGAGCTAAAGGGTATTGAAGTGGCAACAAATATGCTTATCACCCATTTTTTATTTGTGGATGACATATTATGTTTAGTAATGGGAATCGGGAGGAAGTGATTCAAATGAAAAGAATTTTGGACTTGTTCATGAAGGCTACAGGGATGCTAATAAATATCCAAAAATCATCA
Organism: Pinus albicaulis; assembly: GCA_034641835.2. Lineage (NCBI taxonomy): Eukaryota > Viridiplantae > Streptophyta > Pinopsida > Pinales > Pinaceae > Pinus > Pinus albicaulis. Next base: position 793,242,268 of record CM076582.1, on the reverse strand, counting down.
TTAACACATGAAGACAATTTAGGGCCAGATCTTGTCTAGGCTTCAGATTTTCTCCCTTTCACTCAAATTAGGATGGGGGAAAGCCTTAAATACTTGGGTTTTCACCTAAAACCCAACTCCTATATAAAACATGATTGGATGTGGTTAATTGAAAAAATTGAGAAGTGCACAAATTAGTGGAGCTATAAATGGTTGTCCAGGGCTGGGAGATTGGTGCTCATAAAATCAATATTGATGACAATACCGATGTACTGGATTACTCTATGGTGGGTCCCACAAGGCATACTAAACAAAATTAGGAGCATATGCAATGGGTTTTTATGGGCAAGTAAGAGGGAAAATATGGTTCTCCCTTGGGTGGCTTGGGAGAAAATTGCAAGACCAAAGGAATGGGGTGGATGGGACTTAAAAGAACTTGGGCTCTTTTTCCATGTCTCTGGCACCAAAATTAGGATGGAGGTTGTTGATTGAAGACAATTTGTGGATGATGGTGGAAAAAAGGAAATACATTGATTTGATCCATTTGGACGATTGGATCAAACAACCTGAAAGAATTTTAACAAAAGCATCGATCATATGGAAAGAAAAAATGATGGCACTTGGGTTTGTGGAAATGGTGAAAAGTGTAGGGTTGGTTTGGACCCATGTTTTGGGTGCAATGCTATTTTCACACTCTCTAGAGGTCTTGTGGAGACATTAAATAAAACAGGGGTCTATTTCTTGTATCAAGTGGAAAAACATGAAGAAACTACCATTTGGGCACACGCTTGGAAAAAGGTGGATGATCTCCAAATAGATCACTAGTGGAATATGAAATAGCAAGGTTATATTCAGGAATTATCTTGAACTAGAGTCTGGTTAAAATATTCTCCGGACACCATCTATTGGGTTCACTCAAAATAAGGTATCTATTCACCAAAATTAGGTTATGACTTACTAATGAAGAGAAGAGCTTGGGGTGCACAAGAATGGTGGTGCAAATCATTATGGAAACTGGAGGGTCCTACAAAAGCTAAACTTTTCTTCTGGTGTATCCTAAAGAAAAAGGTGCCTACATGGGATCTACTGCAAAAAATATTCTTAACTGGCCCGGGCTGGTGCTTCTTGTGCAAAGATGCAGATCAGGAGTCTTCAGATCATCTTTTCCTTTTCTGTCATTTCACAAAGAAAGTTTGGGAGTAAACCTTATTCCTGAGAAATGCTCGATCAAATTGGAATTATGCTAACTATGGGGAGGCATGGAAGAACTAGTGGGAGGCAAGCAAAGACACTAGTCACAGAAGCATCCCATTAATTATCTCATGGGGCATTTGGCTAGCTAGAAATAAAGGGAGTTTCAAGGACGTCACTACCTCCCCATCAAGTGTGGCTGCTGATTGTGTGGTGATTTTGTCTTTCCTCCCATCTTCTGAATCCAACAAATTACCAAGACATATTAGTATTGAATAGATAAACTATGATATCCCTTGGGCCTACTTGGATGGAGCATCTGGTAATCGAAGGAGATGTGGTGTGGGTATGATCATACATAAGAATCACAATGTCTCACTGATAGCTTCAGTGGGTATCGGAGAAGGCACAAACAATTTTTTTAATCTCCTAACACTAAAAATTCTAATTTTTTGGCTCATTCGACTTGGCATTAATTCAATCCAAATATTTTCATATTCCATGAATGTTATTAACTGGGTCAACAATGCACAAAGATATCAAAATGTTGTGTTACTTCCTATACTTGAAGAGAGACATGATCTAAAAATGTCTTTTGTACTTATTTATGTATGCCATATTCATAGGGAACAAAACTAGACAGCTGACCATATTTCTAAAGACAACCTACAACAAGATCTGGAGACGTGGAACATAACCGACAACAGGCCGTATTAGCAAGGTCATATCATGTTATCAAATACAATTAATTTACTTCAAAAAATGATGTATCTCCTGGGGTTTTATTGTGTACATATTTATTTTTGGACACCTATTTTGTATATTTTTTGTACAGGAGGAAGACTGTTGGATTTGTCATAAACTGCTTTGTGCTTTGGGGTTGTTTTCCCTTATGGGAGGCCCTGATACACATGTCTTTTTTTTGCGCTTTTTGATAGGCTAGTTTCTTTATAGATGATTGTTGTGACACTTTGGAGTGTTGGAACTCCTGATATATTGTTTCTTATCAGTTTTTGTCTATTCTGGACAAATAGATATGATTCCCTCGAGGGCGATGAAAGTATATGGAATAGTGAAGCATCTAAGATGTAAATTTTTACCAAAGTATAGAAAGCTTGATTTTTTTCTTTGGAAAAAAAATAAGAAAGGGAAAGTATGCATGAAATTAAAAATGTATAATTTAAAAATAGGGTAAATAAATTCATAAGAGAATCTCCATGTGACTAAAACATAAATTTAAAAATATCCAATTAAGGTAGTGAGAAAAAGTATGGAGTAGTTGGGAACAAGAATTTGATACATACTTATTGAATCTAATTGATTAAACACCAAAGCACTAAAATAGGGAATCTAAGGACAATTAAGAGAATAAATAGGGAAACATGTATGGGTGAGAGAAATTTCTAAATTTTAAAATAAAATGTGAAAATAATTTCATGAGAACACTAATAAAATTCTAACATTTGGATGGGTGAATAATCATCATTTTTAACTAAAGAATTTTTTTATTTTTGCATGAGGATCCGAGTGGCGCAACTAAAACCATCTATTAAAGAAACAACATATTATGAGAAGCTTACCATTTTGCAACTTATTGTTGGACAATTGTCCTAATGACCCTTTGTTTTTTAGTGACTATTTCTAGATCTATTGTGAATTTGGTGAGAGTGAAGTTTTATTGAGTGGGAACCTCCTAAGTTGGGAGCTCACCTTCACTCTATTAGTGTACCCATGTTCTGTGCAGCCACATTGTAGCTTGGGGGCCTACAAGGAAGAAAAGTAGCCAAGGAAAAGTTTGGTAGGTCAACCAGTGGGTTTGCAAGTTCAGTTAAGCAGTATAGAAATTGTGGTGGCAAGGATCTTAAAAGTTGAAGTAATCCCTCAGCAACTGCATCTTCAATTTGGTTTGCTTGGAAGCAATATCAATTGGTCACCAATACATTTGTGTTGATCAAAAAGAAAAATATTCATTTATATACTTACAATTTGTTTGTAAATTAAGAAGAATATAAAAGCTTATGAATTTAGTAATTTCATTTGTTGTGATGTAGTTTCCGGATCCAGTGCATTAAGTAAATTATTTTATAGACATTTTGAACCATCTACTGTGGTTCATTATTAAGATATAGAAAGATGTGAAAAACTGATCTCAAGAATATCGAAAAGTATGAGTCGATAAGGTTAAATTATATAAGTTATAAAATTGATAACTTATTTAATTAATATCTTAACAAAGTTAAATAACTAATATTAATAACTTAGTTTTATGTATTAATATTAATTCCACATTATTATTAATTACAAATCTTTTTAATATTATGTTATTATTAGTTTAGATTAAATTTAAAGTATGAATTTATTAATTTCAAATTATTTTACTTATGTCTTTAATATTATGTATTTATTATTAGTTATAAATTATGAATTTAATATATTGTATAAATTAAGATTATATTATTTATATGATATTAATTAAAATAATTTTATTTAATATGGAATTGAACTAACTAATTATTTTATGAATTAAATTATTATAGGGATGGATAATATGTTATTTTATGAATGGTTTAAGGTTTTTTATTTTATGGAATAATTAGTGTATGCAAGTATAATTATATTATAGATGGCTTGAGAGGGGGTTATCTTAAAAGTCAATGTGGGAATCTAATTCTCACTAATGTTCCATCTTTCATCTCCATTGATGTTATTCAGATGTTTATTGATTTCTAGGACCTCTCTTCAAGTAAATGTAAAAGCTTGTAACTTTATTTTTATAATAATGATTTTTTCATTGTAAATATTTACGCCGAAGGAGTTCTTTTAGGGGAGGTTCTCTTGCGCTTTTCGTCATCTGTTGAGAGCGTATGAACGAATGCCATTTGAGTTTATCTCCAACCTTATTAATTTGTCACCAAACGTATGGTTGAGGCGTGTACTGCTTTCCAACATTATTACGCTTTGTAGAGCGAGCTTGACAGGGATGTCAAATCCATCATCCCATCTCCCACGCTCTCTAACATATTGCAAATAGCGAGATTGCATATCTCCACTCTATCCAATTACTTCCCATGTAGTTCCTTGATTTGAGTTTGGTGTTTCCATATCACTCTAGAGCTCACATTCGTCTTGGCTGCAAAAGAAATAATCAAGTCCACGTACGCATTCTTCACCACTTTCAACATATTGTTGACAAAAAAATAGAGAATACTCGTTTTTTCTTCTTATTTTTCTTCTATTCTCGCAATCTTTCACTTCCTCCCCAGCAAGCTCCTGGTAGTGGTGGTAGTGGTGCTCTGGTGTGACCTTGATTCTTCCGTAAGCTTACATGACGATGCCCGAATGATTATCCATGGTGATCATCTCTTACAATTCTCAGCTCCTCCTCCTCTTTGTGCGACTTCAAACAACCCAATGAAAAAAAAATGCTTAAAAAAAGAAGTTGTGAGCAATTTACGTTGGATGCCTTCACATTAAAATGCTTAGCACATCACATCACATTTAGGTAAGTTGAACACGTTACGTGACTCGTGTGATTCCATTGAAAAAACTGACATTTGTGTCGATGGTTGATTATGTAATTGACAGACAACACTTTTACCATGTTTTAGCCTTTGGGTGAAGATGATGTATTGATAGAAAACATCGCCAATTCCATCGTATTTTAAATGATTTTTAAAATGGTTGAGTGTAGTTAGGCTTAAATTTTATAGGAAGGGATTAGAATAGAAATCACTTTGCAAATTAAATTATTGAACACTTTCAAGGAGTGTTCAAGAATTTTATACGATTTTATTTTAACATCTCACTCTACATAATCATATATTTTATTTATGATGATGATGGTTAACGTTCACTGAGCCCAATATTTGGTCTATTGGACCTAAAGAAAAGACTTATTTAATTTGATTTAAGATTTTATCCCTATGCTCAAAAAGCTTGAAGAGAAGCCTCCCGAGCTCACTATAATTTTGACATCTTAAAAGGCTAGGAAGGTTAGTATTGCAACAAAGATTATGAAATTGAGCTCTAATGTGGTTGTACGCAGGGCACTCTAAGTGGAAGTGATTTTCATCCTCGATGTTCATATTCTCATAGAGATGGCAGATCCAACCAAATTACCCATGCCAAAACAATAAATATCAACCAACCTAGGTTGATTATAATAATATCACACACTTTAAAAATAAATAAAAGATATTATTGATTAATTTATGGTGAATATAAGTGCAAATGTATAAAAAATTGAGTAGTATTTAAGTGTGATTTTTTGAAAAGTTTCCAATTTATTTTATGATCTAATTTTTCTAGAATTTCGAAGGGATTTATTGAATTCCGATCTAATTTGTCTAGAATTTCGCAAGGATTTATTGAAATCACAAGTTTGATAGTCGAATTCTTCACATTAGAAGTGGCCTAGGAGTTTTTAGGATTGTTGAATCCATATATACAATAAATAAATAAAAACTATTTTAAATAACACAAATGAAAAATTAGCCACAATTTTTTTGGCTTGATTCCCACCAAAAATATGTCAAAAAAATCCAAAAAAATTGCAGTTAAAAACTAATCTACAACTCCCAGAAACAATACAGAAGTTGTAGACGACCAACATCTTCTATATCAATGCCTCAAATTGTTGTCGAGTTCAAAAATCTCACATAGTCATATAAATTTTATAATCACAAATTGATACAACTCGGATAATAAAATTATTATGGTCTTTGATATTCCAACAGACACTTGGAATTACTAAAATCAAGTCAACAATTATTATTATTTATGTGTGGCTCCAACATGCAGCGACAACCAGTAAAACACACACTGCTACTTTTCAAAAGGTGGGAAAACCGATCATAACTCGATTGTCAAACTAGCAGTGATGACAACCATCTCTGGTTGCTATCAACAAATGCAGACTGGCACATCACCGTTATTCAAGGAAAACCACGCCACCAAGAAATTCTCTATAACTAATAATCTCTAGAATCCAAGTAATGAGATTTCCTAGCCAACCTATGATGGAACCTTAGAGGGAAGTAGGATAACTTGAGGTACTAAGCAGAGAAGGGGATCCCATGTCTTGGGTTGTGTATGCTAATGGGGAAGAGCATTGTGAAGTGAGACTACTGTAAGTGTAGATATTGATTGTGAACCTAGGAATTAGGTTGTATGTAGAGAAATTAGAGCCAACCATAGGAATTAAAATTCAGTGAAAAAATAAAAGATTTACAATTGAGACTGAGTTGGGAATCGAAACATTTTTAGTGTTAGAATTTGGATATGGAGCCATCCGAGGTCGATTCAAGACAAAAATGGAAACAAAACGCGAGACTTTTGATGGAAATAGAAGAGGAGCCACCTGTAGGACAATGGAGTCGTTGTCCCCTGTGTTCTCGGACGCCATGGTCATCTTTAACATAAATATTCCTCTGCTAGGGGATTTAAAATCTCTAACAATATTTATGTTAGAGGATTTCAAAACTCTAACAAAATTTATGTGATTTCAAGCAACAACAAGAAGCAAATGAAGGGATCCACCAAGAATTGTCACATTGGCATGTATCCAAGTGCAATATTAACGCCCTTGGCATTCGTGACCACATAGAAGAGATGAGACATTGTTGTTTATTTAATGAAATATATTGGTAATATTTCTCATTCAAGAAGGTTGTGATCTCATAAAATATAACTATTATTGTATGGTTTTTTATCACATGTGAATGGTGACAATTAGTTAATAATATCTAGATTCATGAGTAGTAAGTTCCTCAACACTTTAATGCCAAAAATATTGTAAATGACTAACCAAAGTGGTTACATAATAGGAAACAAATAATTCATTTGTTATAATGGACCTAATTAAAAGGTTTTAACATAATTAATATTGTATAATATTTTGTCACACATGAATGGTGACAAATATTTGGTGATATCTAGATTCATGAGTAGTGATTTCCTTAATCCCTTAATGAAAAAAATATTATATATGATTAACAAAAGTGGTTACATGATATGAAAGAAATAATTCACTTGTTATAATGGTCCTAATTAAAAAAAAATCAGTACATAACAATTGGTTCAAAACAGTGTAAATAAAAACAAAGTGCATATGCAATATAGCTCAAAGCGTTAACTCTTAGAAGCAATGCAAATAAAGTTAAAATTTATTTCCTAGATTTGATGAATACTATTAATTTGGAACTTTGATGGACATTATTAGTTTGGAACTTTACAAAGGTGGTTTACCTATGCATATTATTCCTTTTGTTTATGACTATTAATCTTATTAAAGAAAATGCAAAAATATGATGCAATGTTAACTTTGATTGTTTACAACATAAATAATGATAATACTAAAACTCCCCATATGGAAGCACTCAACTTATTTGAGTATATAACATAGAGTGGATGAGCATTAAGAATGGAGTGGAGGTAATTTATCCATGCTCTATCCTAGATAGCGTGTTAAATAATTTTGAATGAATAGTAAATGTAATATAGTAAATTTATGTTTTGAATATTTTAACAATTTAGTGATGAGATGAATGGGTATGTAAATTGAAATGGTTTATATGTTCTCCTTCTTATCAATTTTATAACAGAAATGGATTAATGGGTAAGTAGTGTGATGTATATTATGAATTTTAGTGGTTATAGCATGTAATTTAGGGTAGTAAAATATATTCTATAATTTTATTTGTCTTCTTCTATTTATCAAAAATGTTTTTGAGCGAACAATTTCATAGCAATTTATAGTTATTTTTCACTTATATTCATTGGTTAAAAATATAACAAGTTATTTTCCTTTTTATAACATATCAACCTTGTAGCCTCGAGGGTTATCTCAATTTGTCAAGTCCTCATCATTAAAGCACCTTTACTATTGAGAGGTCACTAGTTTACTATTGAGAAGTCATGGGTTCAATTCTCTCGACACTTTAGGGGGTGGTTGAATTGGAAAAAAGTGATCCCTTTGGATGGATCTGCCTGGTATAAATATTCATAGAAATACCGATCACCGATCTTCAAGATCTATAAACCCTACACATATATAAACCTTGTATTCTCTGCGACTTTTCATTCCCTACTTTGGAGTATGCTAGTTTATGTAACATCATTAAATGTGTTGAATTGTTAGGTTCTTTTGAGTGAGTCACCATATAAACAATTATTTTAATTAGGATGAGTAAGAAATTATGGTTAGATTATGTTGGAAACAATATTTTTTGATATGTGTGTATCCACTTTATGACTATTATAATTCCCGCAAATAAGTTATTGATGTTTTAATATTATAAACCTATTAATTATGGTACAATAATATTGTTTGATATATGATTAATGCAAAATTTGAGTTAGCACAAACGATACCATTACCTATAAATTGGATTAAATTTCTAGTTATTAATTTTTTTAAAGTGAAGGATCTTGGGTTATTCCACACTCGTTAAACTTGGAAATGAAGGTCGTTAGAATCCTTAAAGATTCATTTTTAATTAAGAAGAAAATGATATTATCTTTTGATGTTATATTGAATGTATGTGCGGACGGATGTGTAAACAAAAGGGATGTTTTCATGGTTATGTTGAATTGATTTAGTCTACATATTAACCTCTCAAAACTCCATTATATTCCTAAGAACATTTGAAGTAATCAGTGTGCTAAAAACAAATTGATTTTGCTAAATTTCAAAGGCAAGAACTCTAGTTTTTTAGTTTAGTTTAGTTTTGTTTTTTGTTTTTTGTTTTGTTTTGTTTGTTTTTGCTTTTTGTTTTTTATTTTTTGTTTTTTTTTCCCAGAAGGAAAAAAACGTTATATATATAAACAATACATTCATCGAAATAAGAAGTGCGTACTACACTTCGAATAGAAAACGACATTTGTGGAAAAGAGGAATAGACTAATCCTCTTCTCATGCATAGTTCAGAAATATACCATTCATAACATAACTACATTACTACAGAGACATATTTACTTCATCCTACAAACAAAACTTGCAAAAACCATGAAAGAGTAAATTCCACAACATTAAGACAACATAAAGGAAATCTCCACCATGGAGCAAGGAGCAAATATAAAAGAACCCCATAGAATATGAAGGAGACAGGCCGTCTCACTAGATGGATAGTAAAAAAGGCGTGCAGGTTCGCTTCAAATTTAAAACAGGCTCGCTTGATTTTGTTTTCAGTAACCAAAAAGGAAAATTGCATCTGAGAAAGAAAACTCCAAAAAAAGATGGCCCAACTCAATGATACAACCAGCCTCCATATAAACCCATGTCATGGAATGGGGATATCACTTGTCCAGACAATGTTATTGTCAATAAATTGAGATACCTGCAATATACCATAGCCCATACCCAACCCCTTTTTTGATAAACAATCTGCCCTGGTATTGTTCTCCCTATATATATGGTGTAGTGGAGGAAACTTTAATTTCTCCCACAAATATTTTGTCCTTTTAAACCATCCATAAGATGTGATAGTGGACTGAGGAGAGAGCCCAAGAATAGAGTCAATAATAAGCTTGGAATCCCCATAGATGGAAACATGTCGAAGACTCAGATTGCAAGCAGCTAGTAAACCGAACCACAGGGCCATTAACTCCACCAAGTTGTTTGTGCCCCTTCCACCATTCCAGCAGACATGGATCCACTCCGATTCTGAAATCTTTATCCAAGCCCCACATCACATAATCCCAACCTGAGAGGCACCATCGAAGAAGATAGCCAGTAAGGATATAGGGTGTGGACGGATCCTTCTGGATTCATCATGGATAATATGCATATTGGGCTCCCTGTTCCGAATCCAAAACATAATAGCATTGAAGATATGAGGTATGTTGATCGGAGTATCATCAAAGATGTGTCGATTCCTACAACGCCATATTTCCCAGATGAAAAATAAAGGTAGAGATTGATATTTCCCCACAACCAAATCCCAACGATGTGCAACATCCATGAAATTAGTCGGTGTCCAAGTAGAACTAAGGAGAGATTTGTTGAACAGAGACAAAATATGAACAATCTTGGAGCAAGAAAAGAATAAGTGATTAATAGTTTCTTCAGCATTATGATAGAATACACATTTACCCGGCCCCTGCAAGCCCCTACACATGAGACCATCCCAAGTCAAAATATTATCCCTCCACACCAGCCACCCAAAGAGGAGTATTTTGGTCGGTAGTTTCCTGTGCCAGAATTTTTTGAAACCACGAGAGGTGTGTTCCATAACCTTAAACAGGTTTATGTTGGAGTAAATTTGTTTAACCATAAGAGCACCATCCTTCATTTTCCCAGCCCAAACCATTTTGTCCCCCCCATTGCATAGGGAGAAACTGGCCCCTTGGAAGCATGCCCTGTATTCAGTCCATTCCTTAGCATCCCTTCCAGAAAGCCCAATTGGTTGGCCGATTTAATAACAGGTGCACTGAACTCCCATCGTGCAATCACCTGCGAAAGATAGACAATACCTCTGAGAGTAAAAGTGTGTAACAACCCGTTGCTTATATTCGGAATAATGGCCATACCACAGATTTTATCACCGCTCAGCAAAATCATTTGTCCATTACCAAAACACCACGCTAATCCCCCTGCCAGAATATGAAGACCTTTTTTAAACTATTCCAAATAGTTGATTTGTGCCTAGGAAAAATAAATTGACGGCTATATATAAAACACAAAGGAACATGATTCAAATACTTTCAAGAGATGATGTCCACCCATATACCCCTATTATAGATAGCCCTCCATAGTGATTTAACCAGCAACGCCAAGTTGAAAGCCCGAGTATTAAAAATTCCCCAGCCACCCATATTCTTCGGACAAAATAAGATCTCCAACCGACAAAGGTGATACTTCTTACACTCTTTAGACCCCCCCCCCCCGCCCACATAGAAATTGAGCTATGATAGCATTAATCTGAGAGACAATTCCTTGCGGGATGAAGAAAAGATGACCCCAAAAAACAATGAACTGGGTTAGCACTGCCTGAACCATGATAAATTTCCCTCCCAGAGATAACCACTTATGATTCCATTTTGATATTTTATGTTTGAATTTCTCAACCAACCAAATCCAGTCTTTATTTCTAGAGCCAGAGGGTTTGATTCTGTATCCAAGGTAAAGAAACCCATCAGCTGCCAACCTTTTTTCTACCCCCAGAAAACTAGCTATAAAGGTAATCTCGTCATTGTCCCCAACACCATATATAATAAATGGTTTTCCCTTGTTGATACACAACCCAGTAACATCAACAAAGCAGATGAGCAGATAGTGGATGTAAAACCAATGATTTCTAATAATTATCTCGAAAATAAGAAATTCGTCTACAAACAGAGAGTGTGAGATACTTACAGAATTGGAAAAAAAGAAACCAGCAATGTATCCAGCACGCAATGCCATATCCATGAGACAGCTAAAACCATTCATGAGAAGGACAAAGATGAGAGGCGATAAAGCACATCCTTTCCATAACCCTTGTTCAGCACCAAAGAAAGATGTAGGCTTCCCATTGATGATAACAACATATCTGACCAATGTAATACAACCCATAATCCATCTAATGACCCCAATAGGAACACCAACCTTCAGCAAGAGCAGTCGAATATATGACCAGTCAGCTCTGTCATATGCCTTGAGGAGGTCAATTTTCATAATGAGGCCATCCTTCCTCCCCTCATGCATAGAGTGTAAAACTTTTTGTGCGATGGAAATAGCATCATGGATAGAACAACCTTTTAAAAATCCATATTGTTCCTTAGCAATGGTCTTTGATAGGTATACTTTAATCCTGTTGTCAATAATCTTCAAAGATATTTTATATATCATATTACATAGGGAAATAGGCCTATAATCCGAGAAAACTTTAGGACTAGAGATTTTTGGTATAAGAGCCAGAAAGGTGGCATTCATATTATATGGGATATGCCCAAAAGCTCTGCCCTGTTCCACAATAGAAGTGATTTCATCCCCCATAATATCAAAGAAATGAACGTAAAATTTTGCCGGCCACCCATCCGGCCCCGGACACTTATCATGTGCAAATGATTTCAATGTTGTAATCACTTCATCTTTTGTAACCACAACGTTAATAACCCTGATTACCTAATCATCAAAACTTTTTGGAATATATTGCAGGACCCAATTTTGACAGTCATGATCGATCCCCAGGTCAGCTTTATAAAAATTCGAGAAGTGACAATATGCCTCCTCCATAATCTCCTCCGAAGTGGAAGCCAAACTCCCATCCACCCTTAATATTTTCCAGATTTTGTTTCTGTTCCTCCTATCATTTGCACTCTTATGAAAAAACTTTGTATTCAAGCCCCCCTCCCGGAGCCAGTTAATCCTGCTTTTTAATTTCCAGGATAATTCCTCAATCTTCAGAATCTCAGTCTTCCTGTTCTGTAACCACTCCATAAGCCTGTATGTCTCCCTATCAGGGGCCTTAGAGACAAAAGCAGCATGAAGATCCGACAATCTTGTATTAATACTATTCAGTTCTAAATGGAGGCCCTTCTTCTTCTTGATTTCCCATTATTTAGTCAATCCCTTTATCCTTTGTAATTTGTTGTGAAAATAGACCCAACCACCGGAGTCCAACAAATATGGATTGTGAGCCTAGTTTTCACGAACGAGCCGATCATATTTCGGGTCTAGTAACCATGCGCAGTTAAACTTGAAAGGAATCGCATGGATTTTCTGTGTCATCCTCCATGTAAGATATATGGGCATATGATCGGACATATCCGAAAACATCACACCAAATGTAATGTGTCCCAAGACCGAGAACAGGGATTCGCCCACCACAGCTCGGTCCAGACGTTTAGCAATGAACTCATCATCCGCCCGATGGTTGGACCAAGTTGGAGCGATGGGATAGGGTTGACGTCCCAAAGGTGCGCATATTCCAGAATCGACCCAATGTGACCAGCCAAAGGGTCCTTCCAGGATTTTTTTCCCCAAGATTCATCAGAATTCAAAGTGGCATTAAAGTTGCCCAATACCATGAGATTTTCCAGCGAAAGAATGTTGGAACTGTTAATTTTATCCCAGAAGGTGGCCCAATTATGACAGGGAGCATACAAATTAATGATGTTGATGATCCCGTGCACTCCTCTTAATTTCCCAGACAAAAGAATGCCCCCAAAAAAATTGTATGCCTGAAAATTTGCATAATTGGGGTCCCAAAAAGCCAACAGACCCCCAGCATTTCTCGCAACATGTACTCTCGAAGCATTCCATCCATGACAAATAGATAAAATTGACTTGATGGCCTTATACTTATTACATAAAGTCTCCTAAAGTAAAACAATCCCCGGCTTTGCCTCCCTCAACAATTCTCTTAGGCGTAGAAGTTTAGAGGGGTCGCCCATACCCCTGAGGTTCATGGATATGATGTAAGTCATTTAGAACCCCTAGAAGGGGCATATGCTCTAAGCGCCCTGAATTCATCATATGGGGATACAGGAACCTCCATAAGGTTGAGGAGTTCATCCCAGAAAAGGGATTTGGTCTTCATCCTACCCCTAAAGTATCTGGACCTAGAGGTAGACTTTTTCCTCATAGTAATATTGCTGCCTGATGCTGGTGAAATGACAGTCTCAACATCAGAGTTAGGGGGGATTTTATCAAATACTGTGAGGACGGCCAAGTCAAGATTTGGATTGCCGAATAAGGCATCAAAATCACTGCCAACGGTATTTTTGGGCGATTCCGCAGTGTTGGCATTTTCATTTACTAGCGAAGCGGTAGGAGAAGGTGGGGGCAAAGCCCACTCAAGGGGAGGCATGGATGGGGAGGTGTAAACAGGGGCCACATGGGAGATGGAAGGAGGTCAGTCAACTGGGGAGATAGAGACATAAGCCAAATTATCTGGCAGGTCGTTAGGTAGGGCCTGTATATTCGGAGACACATAAATAAAAGATGGTGATCCAGAGTCTACAGGGGGAGTAGAAGCATTGCAAATCACGGATTCATTGATAGGCATAGATAAACCGGGATCAATAGAAGGAGTAATAATATTTTCAGGTGGCATAGAAACCCCAACGGACTCAATAAAACCTTCATCAGAGTTTAAAATAGGAGAAATACCTATCAGGGCAGCATCCACCCTCGAATTTGAACGAGCATATCGGCCCTCCACCCTAGCGCCCGTATCATCCCTATGCGTGTCCTGAAACCTCATGGGACAGTTGTTCCTTAAATGTCTAGTGCGATGGCAGATCATGTAGTGGAAAGGGACTCCCTATTAGTCGACCCTTTGCCTGTGCCTCCTGCAACCCCATACCAGATTGACTTCAGTAGGCAGCCCACCAGAAAATAAAAATTCTACTAAGATCCAAGAAATATGCTTGTCGCTGGCCAACAAAATAGAGGGATCGACGAATTTTGTGTTTCCTATAGAGTTCCAGATGGCCCTTAAGGCTTTGAGCGTCCAGAACTCTAGCGGGAGGCCCGACAGTTTTACCCATAACGTCCTGTTCATGGGCGCCTCCAAAATTGGATTAAAACCCAAGTACCATGGTAACAACTGTAGAAAAGCCTTCCCCCTCACCCAGGGTTTGTTGACGATCAGAGCAACATCTTTCTCATCCAAAAAATGGATGCTAAACCAGTTATTGAGGAGCAGGATGACCTTCAGAGTGTAACCCACGATGGGGCACCAAAAATTCTTTTCCCACTCCATCATATTAATCTCCTGGCCATCAGCAAATAACCATCGTCCGATGAGGGCACATTTCTGCAAACTTGTAACTCTCCCCCACAGATCATCATGCTCCAGCACAACTTATTTGATGTCCATAGCCAGCTTGTAGCACGCAAGATGCTTCTTCTTCTTATATTGCCAACCACCACGCGTAGGGCAACCTTTGCTCGAATGCAAACCCTCCACCTTACGATCCAAATCTCGACTTGGATCGTAAGGTGGCCAAGTCGAGAACTCGTTTATGCCATCTCTAAGAGATTCCATCCAATTCAAATTTCCAAAGGAAATTTTGGAAAGGCAAGGTATGGTGGGATTATCTGGGACAAGAATTCATACTTTTTATAAGTTTATGATTTTTCTTCGGGGTGGCAACAAATAACCTCGCAGGATTTCTGACACTTGATAAAGGTCTACAAATTGCCACAAAAGAAGGGTATGGTCGAGTACAGGTTTACAGAGACTTTCAACTTGTCATCCATTGTGTACGTAAGTTGTTAAACAACCACCCGACAATACACTGATCCAAAGTTGGAAGTTGCAAGATGTGGTAAGCAATGTCAAAAATTTGTTGTCCAAATTCGACTATAAAAATTATGCCTAGAAACACATGGCAGGAAGGGAATAAGGTAGTGGACACATTAGTGAACTGGGTTAGTTTGGAGAGACACGTGGCCTTTGAAGAATCATGGTCGATGGTGGAATGTAGGGAGGACCTCTAAGAAATCAATCATTTGGTGGAACATAATAAATTATCAGCACACACAAACGTCCCTGATAGGGATGGTTTCACGACGAAATTTTTCCATCGAGCGTTATAATTGTCATGCAAAGAATATGTATGGTATATGGGGAAGTGTTACACTGAAATTTGTCAGCATGACATTTTAATGTCTATATGGGTTTATCATTACTCATATATTACTCCCTTAGAAGTCTACAACATCAAAGTTCCTAAAATCAAGCCTTGAAATTGAGAGAAAAGTTCATAAAAGTCTTAAAAACACTTGTACCGCACTTTCTCTTAACATTGCCTACAGTGCCGCACCTATTTGTTCTAAAGCATGAGGAGCTAAACGCACTTTTGCTTCATTAAAGATGCGGACCCCTGTAAAAGGTAAAATGAAGGCAGAAAGTAACATTTAGAAGCCCAGCAGTCAAATCTGGAAGCTTCTAAAATCAATTATCCGGTCGAAGGTTCGCTCCTATCATGTATGTTCATTCATCCATTATGGGAGCCTACCCCTTGGTTTATGGAGCTCAATCCCTTCAAAAGAGGATTCTATTCCCTCTTATGTGGAGCTGCAACCTCTTCTCTTTTCCTATAAATTGAAGCCATAGTGCAGCCTCAAAGGGAGTTAGACTTTGAGAATTTTTGAGGAGAAATGCTATAGAAACTCAGACTCTCTTAACTGATCATTATGTGGGAATTATTACACACCCATGTGCATTTTAGCTGAGAGAGTGCAAAGCTTGTCAGAGTAGAGGAAACGCTTGTTCCAGACCCCATAAAGACCTGTACAACATTAAGGTAGACACAATTGTAAGGCTCTTTCTTCATCAAAGATAATACGAATGGATCCTGTTTTCTCAATGAGTTCTTTAATTAAGTATCTTGTTTATCATGTTTATCAATGAGTTATTTAATTAATTAGCTTATTTCTTGAATTCCTTGATCATCTTGATAGATATATGATTCATGAATTATTTTATACTGTGCAGGTGCTATTGATTTTTTCCATGTTTGTGATTGCAAATATTTGAAGACGAATCTTTCAAGCAACTGGAAAGAAGATCATTACAAATATCGTTGGACTACAAGTAGGCCTTCAAAACCTTTGTTGTAGCTAATTCTGAATCGAATGTTATCTAGAGAAAATAGTTTTTTGTTTGTTTGTTTGTTGCTAGCTGTCTGGAGGACACTTGGGAGGTCTATCTTGTCAGCAAGAATGACTTATCCGTCCAAAAAAATGGCGACTCCACTGGGGAATGGATCTTGAACTTCGATTTCTTTTATTTTTGACTTGTGAATTTATTTTTTCTAATTTTGATTGGTTTATACTAGCTTGGGTAGTTAAATTTATCCCTGTAGAATCCCTGACAAATGTTTTTAAGTTTTTTATTTTTCTTTTAGTTTTCTGGTATCCACACTTCTCTTTTAGAAACAATTAGGGCATCTCCATTCTTTTCTTGTATAAATAGTGCGGGACCGCACCTGTTTACACTGAATCTTGCAAACCCTATGAAATTTTTTAGAAAACCTTAAAATTCTCTTTTTTGGATCAGTTTGTTAGATTCTTAGCATATATCCAGACTTGTATTTTCCGTCAGAAAGCCTTGTGTGAATTTCTTTTCAACACTCTTACAATCTCATCAGTCTCCGTTAAGTTAATTGGGTGTTTTGAGTTTCTTTTTTGGAGAAATTATTAATTTGATTTCCTTTGGTCATTACTTCAAGGTTTGTCTTAGTCTCTTAGCAATTTTGTCTGAGTGTTAATCACCTTTGAGTGTTTTTATTTTTTGATATTTGGAACTCTCACCCAATTTTCTTTACTTACACTTGATTGGTTCTTAGATTACATTAGAATCATCTTGTGTTTGAGAATTCTCTTGCATAGATCACATTTGCATAATTAGAATTCTCATTTTTAGAATATGAATGAAAAATGTGCATAGATTAAATTTGCATACTTTTCAAAGTGAATTGTGCATAGATTACAATTGCATAGTTTACATTATGAAAAAATCAATCGTAGATTTAGATCAATTTTCTTTGATTTTAATTTACATGTTTTTATGCTTGTTTTAAAACATGAAAATAAAAAATTTGGAATTGATTAGCATTAGTTTTTCTTGATGAAATTAGTGCATTAAATAATTTTTTATATTTTCTCTTATTGATTAATTTTTTGCATTGTTGGAAGTGAATGGAAACTCTCTCCTTACTTTAGTTAGGATTCATCGAATTGA
The DNA here is from genome assembly GCA_034641835.2 of Pinus albicaulis. Classification (NCBI taxonomy): domain Eukaryota; kingdom Viridiplantae; phylum Streptophyta; class Pinopsida; order Pinales; family Pinaceae; genus Pinus; species Pinus albicaulis. Next base: position 793,224,422 of record CM076582.1, on the reverse strand, counting down.
AAATATTACATTATCATATTCGATTGCATTCAGTTTTGGGTCAGGTCATAACACCATTGGTTTCATATCCATTTACCCTTTGAGTAATAACAACCCAAATAACACAACGCTTAATTAAAATTCATCTGGTAATTTTTAAATTTTTAGGGCTCTTTCCACCAATCTAGCTCACAATTAGTGCTTTGGAATAGGTTGTAGTTAACTTTCCAAAGCAACTAAACAAACAAGTAGTCAATCTTGTGGCGGGAAAATTCCAATGGTAGCATGTATGCTCTGGGAAGCTCCTCCTAAAGGAGTCAAGAACGATATCATATCCGAACCAGTGTGGTAATCAATCCTTCCTCATTTGGAACGATAGAAGATATACACGTATTATCAACGGTAAACCTCAGATTGACCATTGTCGAGGAGCCTTGGGTCACTTGTTGGTAAATCTTAGATTATGTCAAGGAGCCTTCAAGGGGATTGAGCTTTGTTACTCTGCCCTTGCGTGTGTATCGGATCGTAGACTGTTCCCTTAGGTATATTTGTTCCTGCTGGTGACCTTAGTGGCCATAAACTTTAGGATTATTTCCCAAGGTGACAGTAGAGGGAAGATCCCACTGTATCTGGAGTAGACGTCGACTAGACTCACTTGGACTCTCCGGAGGATTCTCTTCACTCGAAATGGCATAGTGGAGAAACTTGCACCGAACTGTTTCATTAAACAGGTTGTCAGGGTAACTGTTCCAACCACCATTTCTGCATTAAAATTCTACGATGTTGGATTTCATCACCAACTAGTGTTTTTAGTGCGGGAATCTATTGTTTGTGTGTGGTTTGACTCCTAGATTTGATAGTGCGTGTTCATTTGTTTGTTTTTACTTTTAGAGACCATAGGTGTGAATTGTGAATTGTTAATTTTAGTTTTAAATTGTTAATAAAATTCACTGAAGTTGAATCTCATGGCAACTGTTCCAGAATTTACCAACCAAGGAACCCCTCTTAACGAGAATCCTAGTACTTTTCCTTGCTTTGGAAATGTTGGTCCTCCTTATATGGCTACATTTTCATTACCTGGATTTACAATAGGTTTACCGATATGGTTATTTTCAACTTTTTTGGCCCTGAATACTCCAATTTTTCCATCGCAACCGAATGCTTCACCTCAACAGATTTCACCATCTCAACATCACCAACCTCATGTTGACCCTTTACCTTATTCGCCCAATATGTCTTCCTCCCTTTCTTCCTCTTCGCTCGGTAAAAGCCTTGACACTAGTAACCAGGTGACTAAGAAGAAGAAGAAAGGGAAGAAGAAGAAGAAGCGAGATAAGAAAGATGTCAACTAACCAACCATGGATGCAAGTGTTAGTAGTGTTGAGGAAACCTCCAACATGCATCGTAAACCCAAATTCCCTTGCAATATTTGTAAGGGTGACCACTTCCTTATCAATTGTCCTGGTATTCCAAAGGTCTTGGAAGTATGGTCAGACCAATCTCATCAACTTTCCATTAATCCATCAACCAGTGATAGTCAAGTTCCTAGGAAAAAGGGTAAAGTTAGGTTTCCTTGTAGGTTATGCAAAGGGAGTCATAAAACTCACATTTACCCTCACATGGATGAAGCCTCAAAATTGTTGGAAAAACTTACTGTTCCACAACAAGAACTTCCAATTGGTTACTGTCAACTTTCTCCCAACCTACTGTCAACTGATGGAGTGATTGATCTAATTCCAAGTACAGTCAATCCCACTCTTCCATTGGAGAGTGAAACTGATATCACTCAGGTTGATGATCCATTAGTTGATCAAGTGGTCGACTCAATTTCACATTCGGTCTATCCCAATCTCCTTGTAGAGAGTGAAATTCATACTTCTCAGGTTCTTCTTGTTACATCAGATTCTTCTATGCCAGGGGGAATTTCACCTGTTCCTACAGAACCCCCTCCAAGTACAGAGGTCTTTTCCTTTGATTGGTATAGACTGATAGAACCTCGTCTTCTTTCCTCCATCCCTTTCCAAATAATTGTGCAAGCTTGTCGTAAGAATGTATGCCGCACACATGTAGATGAAGGTGTTTCTATTAGTATTTTATCCTCAACTGCTTGGAAATCTTTGGGTTCCCCTTAGCTTGTGCCTGTTACGCAGAATCCGAAAGCTTTTAACAAAACCATTACTAAACCTTTAGGGATCCTTCCTAATTTTTCTATTACTTTGGAAGGTAAAACTGTTTGTATTGATCTTATGGTGGTTCGAGGCCCCTCGGATTTCAATTTACTCCTTGGGCAAGACTATGTCTATGTAATGAAAGTTGTTGTATCGACACTCTTTCGCATGATGTCTTTCCCTCACAATGGAAACATTGTGACTGTAGACTAGCTTTCATTCGCTAGTCTTGATTCGACTACCAATAATCCGACACCCCCTAAATGTTCCTTTTACTAAGGTGGTATCTACCCCGCCATGGGTTAATTATGTGGCAACCAGTGCCATGTTTTCAGTTACTGATGCAAGCGAGCCTCTCACTGTTTGCTCGACTTCCTTTGACTTAGATCCGGTAATTGACATGGAAAACTCTATGGGATTATTTGAAAACAATGTTCCTATCCCTTTTGAGTCCCTTGACATGTGTTCCTTCCAGAGAATTGTTCTTCCATCTGATGAAGACCTTTTGGAAGCCATGATCGAGGTGCGTCCCTTGACATGTGTTCCTTCCAGAGAATTGTTCTTCCATCTGATGAAGAACTTTTGGAAGCCATGATCGAGGTGCGTCCCTTGACATGTGTTTCTTCCGTTTGGAAGCCATGATCAAGAAGTCTGGCGAGGATAGTTCCTTTTACTGTGTCAACCTTGTTAAAAAATGAATTAGTTGGTTAGAGGATAGTTCCTGTTACTGAGTCAACCTCGTTAAAAAATGAATCAGGTATGAGGAGAGTTCCTTTTACTGTGTCAACCTTGTTAAAAAATGAAACATGTCTTAGTTAAGAGGAAAGTTCCTTTTACTGTGTCAACCTTGTTAAAAAATGAATCAGTTGGTCAGAGGATAGTTCCTTTTACTGTGTCAATCTCATTACAAAATGAAACAGTGGGTTATGTAGGTATATTGTAGAGAGTATTTTATGAGGATAGTTCCTTTTATTGTGTCAACCTCGTTAAAAAATGAAACAGGTCACTTTGAGGATGGTTCTTTTCCTGTGTCAACCTCGTTAAAAAATGAAACAAATCCTCTCCTAGTCAATTTGATTCTTTCATCTGATCTCATAAATGAACCTTCATTCCATCCACCTATTAGTAACCAGTAGTCTACTTAGTTGAATGCAATGAAGCTTGGGGGGCATGCGCTCTAGCAAGTTACGCTTGGGGGGAATTAAAACTTATCTCAAACATGATTTTTCCTTTGTTTCAAGCTTGTGTAAAAATGAAACCACTCTCAAGCATAGTTTTCCTACGTTTCAAGCTTGTATAAAAATGAAACTTATCTTGAGTCCATTTCGGTTATTATTTTCAAGATTCGTTAAACTCATGAAAATCCTGAGCTTCTTTTGCTATTCTTTTCATGCTCGTAAAACGTACATGAAAATGCCGAGTTCTTTCCATATTTTCTTGCTCATAAATTAAATTTAAAGTCGGCCAAATGAGTACATTTTATCCCTTTTTCAAACTCATTCAAACTTACGAAAAAGCGAAAATACTGAGTATACTTTTATCACTTTTTCGGACTCTTGAAAATTACAAAAAAGTGAAACCTTGGAGTTCTCTTTTAAGCTCTTTTCAGACTCTCTAAAGATGAAAAGATTTCCGAGTACTTGAATATTCGAACTCGTTAAGGGAAATGAACAGTCATCCCTTCAGTATAAGTTTACCCCTTTTCCCGACTGAAATGGACTATTTACGAAAAAGGTATACATTGACTAATCATGGTCAATAGAGTTCTCTCCTGTATTATTTTATCCTTTTTCGGGCTTGAGAGACTAAATTTACGCAAAAGTACACCCACAGAGTTTCCTTAAGTTTTTCTTCTGACTCCCTAAAATTGAAAAACACCGATTTTCTCCTATACTAGACTCATTAAAACTAAGCAGTAAAGGACCTATCGATTACAAACATGAACGAACCACTCCTTCTTAGGGTTCAATTTTAAACTAAGTTGGACTCATCCGAAGGATGAGCTTATATAACAAGCAAATTTTATCCTCCTCAAGCTTGTAAAAAATAAAGAGGTACTTGCCATAAATGGTGGGGGAAAAAGAGAGAAAACGAATCCATTTGTTACAATTTGATTTAAAAGTTGTATACCACTCTTGAACATGACACTTTTTGTCACACTTCTACCTGGGTTGGGAAAATCCTTTTCCTATCAGTTAATCAAACTACATTGAAGGTCTTCAGTCGATTTCTAGGTATTAGCTTAGGGAAATTGTTACCAAACTATCTGTAGTGTCGTTATGTGTTCAAGAGGACAGTCAAACAAACCATTCATCTGCAAACATTTGTCTCCATTCGTGTTGACCATCCCTAAGTCAGTCCTTACAAAAAATTTCTTCAAAACTTGATTTATGGTTTCGTGTCGTGAGCTTGATTACGACAGATCACTTTCTATCGACGATAGCTCATCATATAGGAAGTTGATCTAGAATCCATCAGTACCTTGGAATCTGCATGCCTTAATGGCAGGTTTCTCGCCTTCAACGACAGGTTGCATCATTGACCTTTGATCGAACGATCCGTGAAATGTTCGACTTCAAATCATTTATTCACATTTCATGGATTGTACTGAGTACTTTGAGAGCCATTGTCATTATTGGTGGTTTCTCTCACACTTGTTAACAGTTCACATCATTAACTGGTAATCAAGTGGGTTCTACCATGTTCGACTTCGACACATTTAATCGCATGGATATAATCGTACTAGTTCGGGAAGCAGAAATCAAGACCCTGGATCTAGTTTCCACCATCCAAGCTGCTAGGAGTTTTATTATTCATTATGCAGTAGACTATTCATTACAGATGGCTGCGTCCATGCTATGTCTACACTATTGATGTAATATTAAAATCATTTCTGTATCAGAACAAGTTTAGTTAGTTTTTTATTTGAGTATGGGAATGCCTACCTCAGTGATGATATATATATGTTTTGCATTGAATGTTTTTACAGGATTCCGACTGAGGTGTCCACAGGCTAATCCTTGAAATGATAAAGAAATTCACTTTTCGAATTATCTCAGACTTCGCGCTTTAGGGGGCAATCTGTTACAATGAAATTTGTCACCATGACGTTTTAATATTTATATGGGTTCATCATTACTCATATATTACTCCCTTAGAAGTCTACAAAATCAAAGTTCCTAAAATCAAGCCTTGAAATTGAGAGAAAAGCACATAAAATTCTTAAAAACACTTGTACCGCACTTTCTCTTAACATTGCCTACAGTGCCGCACCTATTTGTTCTAAAGAATGAGGAGCTAAACGTACTTTTGCTTCATTAAATATGCGGACCCTTGTAAAAGGTAAAATGAAGGTGGAAAGTAGCATTTAGAAGCCCAGCAGTCAAATCTGGAAGCTTCTAGAAGCAATTATCCGGTCGAAGGTTCGCTCCTATCATGTATGTTCATTCCTTCATTATGGGAGCCTACCCCTTGGTTTATGGAGCTCAGTCCCTTCAAAAGAGGATTCTATCCCCTTTTATGTGGAGCTGCAACCTCTTCTCTTTTCCTATAAATTGAAGCCATAGTGCAGCCTCAAAGGGAGTTAGACTTTGAGAATTTTTGAGGAGAAATGCTAAAGAAACTCAGACTCTCTTAACTGATCATTATGTGGGAATTATTACACACCCATGTGAATTTTAACTGAGAGAGTGCAAAGCTTGTTAGTGTAGAGGAAAGCCTGTTCCAGACCCCAGAAAGACTTGTACGACATCAAGGCGGACATAGTTGTAAGGCTCTTTCTTCATCAAAGATAATACGAATGGATCCTATTTTCTCAATGAGTTCTTTCATTAAGTAGCTTGTTTATCATGTTTTATCAATGAGTTATTTAATTAATTAGCTTGTTTCTTGAATTCCTTGATCATCTTGATAGATATATGATTCATGAATTAGTTTATACCGTGCAGGTGCTATTGATTTTTTCCATGTTTGTGATTGCAGATCTTTGAAGACGACTCTTTCAAGCAACTGGAAAGAATATCATTACGAATAGCGTTGGACTACAGATAGGTCTTCAAAACCTCTGTTGTAGCTAATTCTAAATCGAATATTATCTAGAGAAAATAGTTTTTGTTTGTTTGTTTGTTGCTAGTTGTCCATAGGACACTTGGGAGGTCTGTTTTGTCAGCAAGAACGACTTATCTGTCCAATAGGCAGTAGCCCTCAACATGAGATCCATGCTCTACACTTGGCTCTGCATGCCCTTTGTGGACTGTCCTCACAATCTACTAAATATGTATCACCTACTCCGGACATGTTAACTTAAATGCGTGCAGGTGGGAGTATTTTGGTTTGGGTATGAGAGTTGTTTTAGCACCAGAAATTATCTCTTCATGCCTGGTATGGATCGCTTCTCTCATGGTGGATTGGCTGCAGGTGGAAAATTTCCTAACAAATGGGAAAGCTCATTCATGAGCACGTTATTCTTAAGTTTATTGGGATAACTAAGGATTGTGTTTAATTGTACACATTTCTCGTTATGACATTTGTTATTGCTGCTAACCTCATGCAACGAGTTTGGCCTCTCATGTCCTCGCCCTGATATATATGCATCATATAGGTCCCAGTGTGGCGGCAAGTTTATGCTTTGGTTTTCACTGATGAAAGTCCATAATCGACAATTTGTGCATGGTAGACAAGGGCGATCTACTCTAGGCTACATGGAGGTTACAGGAATCTATGGCCCCTCGGTAGAGACTGCCTAGCCGTCGAGGTAGCGCACCTAAGGCATCCTCGTCACAACATCAACGTTTGTTTGGATGGGAGTCTGTGGAAAATTGTCTTTAGTCTTCCCCTCTCAAAGTGAGAAAGGAAATTCTTCACTTAGAGGCCAAGGAGTTCGGTGATCGTATATATTTCTTTGTTCGGAGCTTGGAGGTAGTAGCCTCAAGTGGGTTCCTGATCTAGGGAAGTTTTGTAAGCGAAAGTTTCACTTCCTTCATTCAATTAGTTTGCACCATCAGTGGGAAACTATGCTAAGTATGGTCATTCAATATAAGAAGGTAGACAATTACAAGCAATTTGCAGGTCAGGAGGAGATAAAGAGAATCCCAAGGGACATCAGGTACAACTTGGATGACATTGTGGTCAAACTAACTTGGGTGGAGCGATCTGTGGTATTTGATTCAGATACTGACTCGAATGATTAGCGGGAGGTTCAAATAGTCATCAATGCTCCAACTCACACCTCTCCTCACACAAATGCTCTAGCTAAGACCTCTCCTCACGCAAACTCTTCTACTCTCTCACCAGTTATCATCGCGGACTAATAAGTCCACCATGTATATGTAATAGTGTTTTATTGTTGGTTAGTATATGTTTTTTTCTAAGAAGCCATATGATGGTTTCTCAACAATGCCAGTGGGTTAACAATATGCATTTCATGTAGAATATATCTAACAAAGATATAATACCATGTAGAAATGATATCAATGGACTCAATCCGATCATGCATTGTAGTAAAGCAAGATATCGAATCCTTCTACAATATTTGTGGAATATAAATCACGATCGCTCAATCACATGCAAGTAAGAGAAAGAAGTAAATCAATCGCATAACACAAGATGCTCTTGGGGAAAGCACCTGCTCAAAATCCCTCTATCATATATTGTGCATAGTCAAAGAATCATGAAACAATACAATGCCTTCTCACACCGAGAAAATCGTGCACTATCCTGACTGTCTCACCCTGATCCTGCAAAAAACTATCTAGCAATTCTTAGACAAAATTGACCAACACTTAGCCAATTCTCAGCCCTTCCTTTGCCCAGCCTTTCTCACGCAATCCCTAGGCAATTAATCACTATTAAATAGGATAATTAGCCTTCATTGACTGCGTAGTCCCTATGGAACCTTCCTCTGCTTTTATAACTGCACCTGGGCAGTTCGCCAAAAATACAACTGATAGTTTATTTGTCTTTAACCTTTGTCTCAATTGGGTCTCCATCAGAATTGACATGCATTCATCTATTAATAGTGAATCCTCAGATACATGGTACATCACTATTTGTGAATTAAATCTATTTTAATTCACTTGATATTCCACTAGCTCATCAATCAGTTAGAACTAGTTAAACTGATTTTAACTCAATTAATGTGAGTTAATTGATCCCACTCACACCTCACTACTGCTACAACTGCAACTGGACCCTGTTAATAATAGAATCACTCTACATAACTATCATTTGACCCTCAACTCGAAATTCTTGAGCTAACTAAGTCTATCACACTTAGTTAACTATTACAAGTTGTTATGAGATAAGATTGCAATTTATTTAAGAATTGGTTGCACACTAATGTGTCGCTGGGATCCCTCACTCATGTGTGACCTGTGATCCCACACCGGTGTGTGTGCATTTTCATATTGTTTTTGGATACCAATTTCACTGCTTCTTCTTCCAAATTTCAACATTTCAGAAGCACATTTTTGGTATTTTATATGGGTAAGTTTCAGAAGCTTAAGGGATATTGTTGAATAGTAAATTTCTCTATTGTAGTTTTCATATTCTTGCATTGGAGCAGGGTAGTCTCATCTTGATAAATTTTGATCTTTGTTAGTTCTGGTGTATCTATGGTTATCCCTGTTGAAGATATGATCTCCCACGCTATTCTTTTGATGTATGAAAGGCTTTCAATGTAATAGTAAAAAAAAAAAAAAAAAAAAAAAAGAAGAAGAAGAAGAAGAAGAAAGAAGTGGACTCATAAATTCTTGGCAAGTTCTTTCGTTTGTATATAACTTTACCACTCTCTTTATTTTCAAACATATTGATGTTGTGAGTTTGCAAGAAACTTGTATATGGAAGTGTACATATATATTAACCTTGGATCAATGTAGACTTGAACTCAACGATATGAATATGGTATTATAACCTACTAGAGGCATTCCCATTAAAATGTTGCTATAAATGTTTGGCTATTTTGTATAATAATTAAAGGAGTTAAATATTTTTGGTGTTAATTTCCTCATGGATAATACCTTTCACTCTCTTGAAATTGATTATTGGTGGAAGGTTTAAACACATCGTACCTAGCCCATAGGGGTTTGGGTTGACGGTGAATGGATGTATTGTTAAGACACCTTTTAGCCCTCGGGGATAGCTCAATTGGTGATGGTGGTGAAAATGAAGTGTTATGTGTGAGGAGGTTCGAAGTTCAAATCCCCCAATTCACTTGTGCCTCCAAAAAACGCATACATAAACATCTAGAAGTTATAGTAATATTAGTTGAAACCAATGTTATGTCATGTAAGTATAATACCATCCCAGTTACCAATTTCTCTAAATACTAAAAAAAAAACACATCGTACCACCTGCACCAATTCACTTTCATGAGTGATAAAAGCTTGAACACAATACAAATGTGAACCGTGAAATTAAACAATTGAAAGGATTAAAACACAAGAGCTTGATGTCCTTCCACCTTGAAATGGCCATACGTGTCGCTTTGGTTAGGCCTACATTACATGTAGGATTGATACTATATTGATTAGATACAAGCACAAATCTTTCAATTGAGTGTGTTCTTTGTTTTCCACACACCGAAGATACAATTTATACCACCATTATAACTCGGAAACATGGAGAGTAAGCAATTGGAGAATTTCCATACGCCATGGCAGGGTTTCCATGCATTACTTAAACATTATGCCCACCCCAAGGTATACAATACACATATAATATGACTTTTCCTAGTTAAACTAACACCATTCATTTTGAATGATGAAGCCAACACTAAAGAGGTATTATAAGGAAAGGTTGGTAATTTTGTGAGGTCCTAAATATTACTGGTACCGGTCTGGATCAATTAGACTACAATAGGTGACTCGATTTTCACAAGAGATCTAGACTAGATTGTTAACCTTTCCCAGCACACGCATCTTGTGCTATAGCATGTAAAGAATTTTGGGGTAATCGTGTTGAGGTCTAACAATTGGATCATTGTTTACCGTGAATCAATCGAAGTATGTCATTCTAATGATAATTATACTCCCTAATGAAGTAAATGAATCTAATACCTTACACTTAAATTACTACTGCAGTGGTATTGGTGTTGACATCTACCAACTTCGACCAAATACCATCATTGTGTGCAATCTCACAGAGGGAGCTATCGCTGGTAATGATTAAATTCTCTATCAGTTTCAATCCAGTCGACTGATGCAAGTTAACCCTAAATATACTTTGGATCCCGCCCGTGTGACGAGTTTTGCTTGTTTAGCGAAGAATCCCTCGATTACAGTGAGGGCAACCTCATCGTTGAGCGCATAATTACTGTGAGTGGTTCGTTATCATAACTTAGGGTGTGGGACTTCGGGTCCATTATGAACTAATGCGTTTAACTCTCAAGGGGGAGGAATGCCACTATATTTTCTATGGAGTTGGTGGACCCAAGTGGTTGAACCAACCATAATAAATATAATGGAAGGTATTGATAATTGATATCAACAATTGTGATTTTTTAAAATGAAAAACGTTGATAATCGTGTTGCGATGTGATAACATCGCTAATTCTTTATTGTGCCAATCATGGAGGGTGATAACCCTTCTCCATAAAGCACGATATACATATCATGATAATCAGATTAGGTGGTTAGATTTAGGGTAAGTTAATAATAGTTGTAATTTGAATGGTATATTTTTACCATGCTAATGGATGCGTTATTACTGGTTTTCAAAAAACAATTATATATATATATATATATAGTTTATTAATAGTTATAAAAAAAACAATTATATATATCTATATCTATATATATATATTAATTTGAATGGTATATTTTCATCATGTTCGGTGGTTGATGGATGCATTATATATAAATTGATGGACATTGTACTATTTTGATCAATGACTTGCTTCAAAATTTATAATTAAATTGCTTTTTAGACAGTATTTATAAGTGGAGTATGTGAAAAACTCATCAATTAAGCAAACTACATTATTAAATGTAGAAAGGGATAAGCATGTAAGCAATAGCTAATTGATTATAACTAAGAGAATTTCATTATAATTTACATATTGTATTTTATATGTAATCATAATATACTTAATCTAGCACCATATAATTTAAATAGTTGATAAATGTCATAAAACTTCAATCCTTGTGTCCACTTAGGGGTCTTCTTATATTCATGTAATTAAATAGGGTTACCATCATTAATCCTGACAAAAAGTTAGATTTGTCATTACACAAATTCTATATATAAAAAATTATTAACCTAGATGAGTAAGTCAAATAAACTCACATACGACCATAGCTATATTACATTGGATAGGGTATGATCAAGTTTATAATTTATCCACATTATGGTACTAACAAGACTTTGAGAGCATCAATAAGGTGAACTAAAATTTGCATTATAGCTTGTAAACATCAAGTGTAGTAGTAGAGGGCACTATGCATAACCAATAATGACTTATATATGTATCGCAAGCACTTATAAATTTCATATATACATTTCCTACCTTCATGTGATTATATAAGAATTAAATGTACAAATAATGTTAATAAGCACTTGGTTTGGAAATTAAAATTTCAAAATCAAATCTATGAAAAAAATGAGCTTATCCTAATAGTTTTGGTAAAATAAGCTAGTAAATGAATTGGGTCCTACATCCTCCTAAATAAAAAAACTCCCCTCCCACATCGACCACCCCGTGATTTCACTTTGATACACCATCAATGAATAAGAGATGATAATTCTAACTTTTTTTCTATTGCTTAAATTCAATGGGGGACATATGAAGCTATCAAGATGATCCAAGTCTAGACTATAGTGCCTTGAAAATTTGCAGGCCGAGGGATTGAAACCATTTATTTTCAGCATAGTACAAAGCTTGAGGATTTTCTAACTCGAGTCTATAGGAGTTGAATTGATCTAGACATTTTCCTTGGAAAATGAAGTGATTGCTAGCAAGCCAAATTTTCTAACAAGAATTTTTTTGAAGAGTAGCCCATAAACTTCTCACGATGAACTTGTTATAGAATTATCCATACCAATTTTTAATCTACTTTCTAAAAACATAGTTGGATATGTTGGTCAAATTAATCTTTAGAAGAATCCTTACAAAGAAAAACTACCATACATTTCTGGAAAAAGAAAATTATTTAAAAACATGGTGGAAGGATTCTCCCAAAAGAAGGCATAGGGTGGACCTAAAAGGACCTTGAATGCCTCTTTTATTAGTTTATTTATTGTAAGAATTTCCCCATGAGCAAGTGTATATATATATATATAACCTTTTTGGATCCATTGGTAACAATGAGGGGTTGGTCTAAACAACAAATACACTCACAACAGAGGCATTATTTAAATATCACCCTTTTCCACTAGCCTACTTTCTCGGAAATCAATCTCCATGTGAAATTTTCTCCTAGTACATAGGTCACTATAAATTGATCTTTAATTCACAGGACTCCATGATATTTAGGGTAACTAACCATGTTCCAATTAACCAGATGGAAGATTTATGGTTTTTTTTCCACCCTCTTAAAGAATTATTCTTATTTCTTTGGAAATGGACTACCCCAACCGAAGCAAGGAAAGAAGAAAAATGATAGATTGCATAAAACAAGAGGAGTGGTTTTAGGAGAACCATGCAACCTACTAGGTTGAGCCATTAACCACCCAAATAATTGTATTTTGATTTCATTTGGTGGATGCTGCACTGCCAAGAGGATACTAGTTAAGTATTGAGTTAGAGAGGAACTCCCAAGTATTTGAAAGTACACTATTTTTCCTAGAAGGGAAACTAGAGAATTATAGTAATGGAAACAAGTATTATAACATTTGTGTTCCATGCATAAATTTAGCTATTAACACAATTAATTAGGACACCTGCGACTTTTGTGAACTAATCTAGAATCATTTTGAATCTAGAGGCAATAATGGTTGAGTCCCCTTAGCATAAGGGTATCATATAAAAATTGTGAATGATTGATTTTAATTCCTTAAACCATTTAAATGATTGGAATATTTCCCACCCTCCTTTCATGCTTATGTTTCCTACTTAAAGAATCAACAAAATTGATATCAAGGAGAGACAAAAGAGCATAGCCTTGACACAAACCTCTTTTCACTTGAAAAAATGATGTTGGCATACCATTTATGATGGGCACAACCTAAAGGTTGTTGCTACATGTAGAAATTCAGTCGATTAATCTTTGTTTAAATCCAAATTTATGCATTAAATCCTTAAAAAAATTATGGGAAACCATGATCAAGGCATTGGCCATCTCTATTTTGATAATCATTCCTTTCTACCCCTTGGATTTGCTTGAGTGTATTTCCTATTGTACTAAGATTATGCTATTGATAATTTGACATGTTCCTACAAACCATTCTTGGTTTTCTGATATAATTTTTGGAAGAAGGACCTTGATTCTTTTAGCTAATGATTTTGACAAGATTTTGTAGAAGACTTGCATAAATAGATTGCTTGAATCTGGAAAAGGATGAGGAATTTTTCTCTTTTGGGATGCGTGTTTTGGCATGAGTGTTAAGAAGATAGAGTTAGTGTTGCCTACAAGGTGACATGAATGAAGTACATATTGCAATATTATAAGAAAATAAAATTTAATAATATGTCAAAACCTTATGTCAAAATGAGATGTGAATCTGTAAGGACCAACAACCTTTTCAGGGTTGAGTTATTTTATAACTCCAAGGACCTTCTCTTATGTGATTTCTCTAGTTAACATTTCCATTTCTTTAGGAGTTATAATGGAGGGGACATTTTTCAACATTTGATCTACTTCCTCTTAGCAAGTTGGTCCCAATTTAGTGTACAAAGCTTGAAAATACGACAAAGTTTCCTTTTTCATTTCATGAAAGGTGGTAAGAATATGTGCATCTTCTAATTTGGTTTCTTTAACTATACTTTGCCCATGTCAAGATTTGGATTTCCTGTGAAAAAAGTTCTTGTTTCTATCCCTTGCTTGAAGCTAGATACTTTGTGATTCCACTCCAATTTTCTTCCTGAGCATGTAACGCTTTCTAATGTCTAGTGAAGACATTTTTTTCTTTCGAGAATTCATTGTAGGAAGGTCAATCTTTTTCCAAGGAGAGTTTTAATCCATCCAATTCTTTTTTCCAAGAGATCTTCTACATTAGGGCATGGAATTCAATAATGTTAAGGGAGGAAGAGGGAGAAGTTCCCCGTTAAGGGTTGATGCCATGCAAAAATTTAGAGTAGGTAACTAGGGTGCCATGGAAGGTTGAGGCAACTACGCAATTAAATTATTAAAAAAATTTATTGAGTTATTCAGAACATAAATAATTTATATTTTAAATAGAACATAAACCTTATTCATGAAGCTTATAATGAAGCTAAAATATATGTTCAACCTTATAATAGAAAATGTTTGCACTAGATAATGTCAACCTGATTCAATTGTATGCATTAAGTTTTAAATTCAAAATTATCTCAATTTTTGTAGTCTATGCCTTGCCATGGACTATAGCATTAGCTTAGTGGTCAAAGTGCATTGAATTTGCATTATTTTGCTATGTTTTTACAATTTAATCAAAGTTTCAAGAAAATGCTTAATATTTCTATTTTCCCGGAAATTCAAAAACAATTTTCTAATTTTCTATTAGCGAGCTTTGATGGGACATAGTTCTCCTAGTGGAAGGCATTTTATTTTCAGTATTTGTGAGTGTACCATTCATTTAAAAAATAAAATAATAATTGTGAGTGACCATTCCATTGGTGAAAAAAAAACTAATTTTGTGAGTGGCTATTCTATTGGTAAGTGCTCTGATACTGACTCTTGCACTTACTTTTACACTGTTATGCTACTACTCTGCCCAATGACGTAATAAATGACATTGTTACACTTTAGCAAGAAGTTTGGCCAATAAAAATGGTTAAACAAATCTATAATTAATATTATTATGTTTCATTGTTAGAACTTTCCTTATGCTAAAAAGAAAAGTTTCCACAACCCGATAAAAGCTCGGCAAAAAGAAGCTATTAAAAAACTTAAATGTCATGTTGGGTAATTTGTTTCTACCAAATCAAAAATCTAACTGCAGCTTTAAATTTAAAAGAAAATTCTATTCTTCGTACATGTTACTACACCCTTTTTTACTGGGAGACAAATGAGTAATTAATTTTTTAAAGCGCTAGATAATGTGTGAAAGTCAACAAAGATTCCAAAACCCAATGCATGAGCCATTGTTGGCGACTCTCGCATAACGAGGCTAGGCTACCTTTGAATATAATTAATAAAATTTTCAAATATTTCGACATATCATTCTTTCTATGAAACTAGGTAATCAAATGTGATGACAGAAGAGTTGAAGTAAGCATGTGACAAGTCCTCTGCAATATACAACAATCAACATGTGAGATTCAATGGGTCACTAAGTTTACTAAACAATCAAAGTGGAACAAAGTGAAGTGTTCTAGCAGAAGCTCCAAGCAAACTAAATTAAGTATATTTTATCCACAAGTCATTTCCTATGATAATGATTTCATTATTTTTTTACAAACATATCATCTTTTACTAACTTATCTTCTCTCTCGAATTGATGAGGAGCACGAGAGGAACATAGGAGGACCACAGGAGCACAAGAAGGTCTATGCGAGCCCTGCACTACGACTTAAACATGGACCCGTCGGTCTGCTTCTAAATAGGTACCCATGACCGAATCCAAGGTTTGATGGCTAATCTGTTCTCGTCAAATGTAGGTACAACAAAAATAGGTTGAAGAAGATAAATCTTCTGGTGGAATTACTTGTTCCTACTGACAGAAAAGGAGCCAGAGACGGAAGAAACAGTAAATTTTGAATACCTTAGAGAGGGCTTCATTTAGTTTTCAGATCTGGACGTATGTTTAGCTCATCGAGTTCGAAGCTAAACATTTTTGCTCTTCAAAGTGAACTGCACTATCCTATATGAACGACATTCGCGAGGAATATCTGAGTGTCAAGCACATGTACTAACCATCTAGAACATTGAGAGCATAGCCATCTAGAACGTTTATAGGCACATTGAAATTGAAGAGTTTAACATTATCGATATGAAACTTTTAGAAATTGCAAACCGAAATGTGCATCAAAGTCTTGGAAAACATTGTTTGAGTGGCAGAAGTGAACCAAGAACTAATAATAATAGTTTATAAAATCCCGTGAAGTTATGCAGCCATGAAACGCTTTTGTTGTGAGCATTAGAAAGATATAATATGAAAGCGATATTTCCTTTTGTTGACTGAATTGTAATTTGAAAGCGGTAACACTAGTAAATTCAACATGCCTTCCTCCAGCCTGTCTATCTGCAGTATATTCAGGTACTTCCGCAAGTTTTAGAACATCTGAAAGGTTTTCTCCTCCCCAAACAACATTTCCTAGTGTGCTTACATCCCATCCACTGTCTTAATCTTGCTCATTGTTGTCCTTCGGTTACCTGCACACTGCAATATGGCCAACTAATTGGAGATGGAAAGAAGATGAATTGTTGTTACAAATTTTCTGCCTTATAAAAGACCGTGCGCAGGAGAAACAACCGAAAGGAGTAGATCTGTGTAAGAAATAAGTCACAATTTTTTCGTGGTTTTCTTGATTTCGAAGTTTCCCATGTAATGTAAAGTCCCTGGTAACATGAAGGTATATGGATTGCATTTAAATTCATTTTTTAAATCATATTCTTAGAAATGATCGGATTCTATTATATATATTCCAAGTTTAAATGGTCATGTTTGTGCAATTATTTAAATGCTTTGAGAGATATGGTTTGACTTACGAAAATATTATCTAAGCCATGCCTACATTAAGATCCGACCGGTTTGCTCAAGGATGAGAGTTTACCATGTGTGAGATTTTGAGACACAAAGATCTAGATTTGCAAAATAATGAACAAAGTTGCGAGAGAACAAAAGAGTGAGCAAGAATAGAGAAAATAATGAAATTAATTTATCAATATTAGTTTTAGAATCAATACATAAAAGAAATTAAGTTAAGCTTAGTTGTACATGCAATAACTATGGATAGTTAAAGCTAACTAAAGCTAAGTGTGCTTTATGTTATGCTAATGTGCACATGCACCATATTCAAGCACTAGAGTTAATTAACTAAGCCAAGTGCACATCACATATAAGCACTCGAGTTAACTAGCTAAAAACAAGTGCATATCACATGCAATATCTAGCGTTGAATTCAAGCTAATTAAGGCTAACTATGTGCATGTAAAACACTCAAGTTAACTAGCTCAAGACAAGTGCACATTGCATGCAATCTCTAGAGTTGAACTAAAGCTAATCTAGGTGCATGTACACTAACACCCTCCCTTAAGCATAACTTAGGTGAGTGTGATGAAAAATGAATGAGTCCCAGCGACACAACCATTTTAGGTACCCATATACAATGCATGAAAAGGAGGAAAGAGGGAAAACCCAGTGGGAAGAAACCCCCCCCCCCCCCTCAAAATATAATGCAAAAGTAGAGAAAAAACAACAGCTAGGCAGTCGTGTCCTTCACCCCGAGACGATCTCATAGGAATCAAAACTTCTTCTCAATGAAAGTCTTAGTGAAGATATTAACAGTCTGCTCAGAACTATAACAATATCGAAGATCGATGATCCCATCATGAATGAGTTCTCTAATGAAGTGCATGTGGATCTCGATGTGTTTGGTGTGTTGCCGCTGCACTAGATCTCTGCAAAACTTTAGCGTACTTTGATTATTGCACCAGATGATAGTTGGACGATGGACACTGATCCCAAGCTCAGATAGGAAATGTTGTAGCCAAATGGCCTAAATAGTGGCATTGACTACTCCTCTATACTCGGCCTTTGTTGATGATAAAGCAATGGCAACCTGCTTCTTGCTTGACCAACAAATTGGGCCGGATCCCAAATTAAGTACATAACTGGAGGTGGACTTGTGATCAATGTTGTCACCAATCCAATCTGAATCTGTGAACCCAATGAGTTTCAAAGAACATGTTATCACAAAATTTCACTTGATTGGCTGCTGATCAGACAAGTCTATGTAACTGTTTCAAACCAACTTTTGATTGAAGCTTAGCCTCTTCAGTCTGAGAGGGCTCTCTCAAAGGGGTTTATGATATTAGATAATGATAAGATTAGATGGCTAACTCTATTTGAAAAGTGACTTGATTTTTGTGTATGTAGATTAAAAAGAATGCATGCTTGCAACCATTGGGCTTATGGAGTCAAAAAATCAGTAGATTTAGTGGCAAGGTTTCTTGACATGGAAGTTGAGGCAGATAAGAATCTTTAATAAAGGAAAATCACACATAGAACATAGAGCAACAGAGTCATTTCATCAATAAAATACACATATGAATTCTGATTAATAAAGATGAAATCTACTGCAAGTAGTACACATAAATATATAGATCAGAAAGACATTAAAAACTCCATGAGAATCTCAGGTCTGTCAAGAAGAAGTCCTCTATATTGCTGATATCAGTCAAATTACATAAAGCAACATATGGTGCAAAAAATCTCTAACCCTTTACAACTTTGATAATTTGCCTTTAAATAAACCTTCTTACAATAGGGATGATGTGCCTCTAGGCTAGATTCATCGAACTCTTCATATGACACCTCATAAAATAGAAAAAGATGTCTTTTAATGAGAAAATGACAGCTACACTTTAAAGAAGACCTTTTCCTAATAGGACTCAAACTTATATTTATTACATCAATCTACCTTATCTTTAAAACAATTACATATTAGTGACAATTAAGCCTCACATGTTCGAATAGGCTATGACATAGCTCATCACTACTTGACATATTAAATATCCTCCTAAACATATGAAACCAAACCCTATTTTTCAGGATAATAGGACTCTATATTCAACGAAAGCTTCAGCTGATGAGTTGTCTCCATTTCATGGTCTTCAAGTCATAGATGTTTGGTGGTAAGGTCCCTTGATCTGTTGGATTTGTCCACTTGTCCAAAACTGCTTTTAAACTGCTCAGAAACCTTCAAAAATAGCTCACTACGAAAACATGGTAGTTTCGTAACATGCTTTCATAGCATCCAAAAAATGGCTTTTTCACTCAAAATTTCTGCTTCTTTGTTGTTCCATAGTGTCCATCATGACATGACACATCATCACTACCATTTTCCCTTCTTGAAAGCTGCAAAAAGTGGTTTTAGAAGAAAAAAGACAGCTATAGAAATTTTCGTAGCGTTTTCCTGGCTTCAAGCCTAGGAAACGCTACGAAACTGTGAAAAACTGTGAAATTTCCAAATTTTGACCCTGTTTCAAAAAGGTAACCTCCAGCTGTAGAAACTTGGCCTTCAACATGCCATTAAACTCTTAAAACATAATCAAACTCAACTTAAGAGCCTTGAGGTGTTTCCTCTTCATTAATGGTAAGTTGAGTTATGGGTTCCTCGACTACATTCATCTTTAAGCCCTTCTTCTCCAGCTCCTCATGGATCAATGCTAACCGCTCTTGGAGGTCTTTGACTTGGTCCTTTAGTTTTCAGTTCCTAGATTTCAAGTGCAGGTTTATTCTTCTGATATGCTTCACCTCTCCTCTCAATGGTTGAATCCATTTGATCAATTGTTGTGTGTTATATAAAGTCTTTGACACACTATTAACCTGCTCTTCTCAAAATTCTTTCATTTTCTCAAACTGCATCTTCTAAACATTATGTTTCCTTGCTTCTTTCTTCAAGACTGATATTTCATGATTTGCTAACTTCAATTTCTCCTCAAGGACCCCAATCTATGTTTTTTCAATGATTTTCTCCTTTCCTTTCTTTTGCTTGATGACTGGATCTTCTTGTGCAGGTGATGATAGGTCAATGATACTTGGTGGTGACTGGAAAGTTTCAGTGACCTTCTGAGCTTAATTCCTTAATTCTTTCCAAGACCTTTCTAGCATGCCTTGTCATTGGTTTCCTAGCCTGAAACATGAAACCTACATCATCACCTTCAAATTCTAACTTCTTAGCTAACTTGGCTTTCTTGAGTTTCTTTTCTCTCTCATCTATATCTTCAACTTGGACTATGGGGGTTTCCTCAATATCAATAGCATGAAGAATGTCTTCTAAATTTCCCTTAGCCACTGTTTGGCTTCTTGTAATCCTTTTTTTGCCATGTTTACTCACAGTTGGATCTTGTTTTGCAGGTAAAACAATAGGGGTATCAAGTTTCTATAAATGCTCTATTTCCATGATTACTGGTTCACTTTGCTCTACCCCTATAGGCTCACTTTTCTCTACCACTGAAGGTGATGGTATACCTCTAGGTTTAGGAGTTATTTTAGGAGTAATGGCATCTACTTCAAAACCACTAACAAATAGAAAATCTGACCAGTTTCTGCCTAATCTTTTTAACTCCTCTAAAACCAGCAACTTGATTAAACCATGATGAAAGAGTGAGGTTTCATTTCCTTCAGATTTAACTTGAACTTTATCTGCCATTTTTTCTAAGCTTCTGTATAATTAAAAAGACATATCAAGAGATTTCTTACCAACAAAATGTAACAGAAGCCTAAAGTGGTAAGAATAAACCATATGATACCTCCCTTCATAAGTGAAGTACTTCTGAATAATAAACACCAGCTTATAGAAATTGTCTTTCATGTAGCTCCTTGGAATGACATTTATAAGGTCAATCTCACTATGTTCTGGCTTGATAAATTACTTACAATCCTACATGTTGAATTTGAAACCTTTGAACCATTGTTCTACTCCTCTTGGAATTCTTGTTGCTGTTGAAATGGTCTTTGGATTTATAGTCAGGTTCAACATCCCCACCTTTGAAGTTGTCCCATTGAAATTGATGGCAAACTCTTTAGAAACCTATACATGGCATCCTTGCAGTCTTTGGAAAAACTGCAAACACCCTGTTCTTCTGAAAAATTCTGAAGCTGTTGGGTCTTCATTTATCAATTTCATGTCTAATGGCTCATATATGAGACAATGGCCACCTTTTTTGGTCTTCCTCTTTGCAGCCATGGTACTTTTATGTCTTCTCTGCCTCGCTTGATCAGTGATACCTGCAAAATTTTGAAAATGCCAGCCACAAATTGGGCTTAGTGAAATAACTCTCTAGAGCTCAATATATTACATGCAAAGAGGGAGCAGAGAATGAAAAATGACTCAATTGGGAAAGATTTTAAAGTTTCGATAACAACTCATGGCATAATCATGACTCATACATGCTTAAAATAGTAACAATGACTTCAGCCATGACTATTGTACCTTGATTTAACCCTAACTGACTCGAATGGCATCTACCCTAACCCTTTCAATCACTGACTGACACCTAGCACCTGTTTTGAAAAGACAGACAAGAATACGTCCTTTCGTAGCATACTTAGTGCATTTCTAGGCAGTTTTGCTATGAAAGTATTAGTAGTTTCGTAGTGAAAAGTGCGTTTTTCTGTGTAATTCGCTACGAAAGTAGGAAATCTTGGCTAAAATGACCTTTTCGGAGTTGTAAGCTTGGGAAATGAAATATGTCAGGAAATAATGACTGATGTGATATGAAAAGACTTGAATGGGGGTGGGTTTGGACCTTAGGATAGGCTAATAAGAAAAAATTAAAATCTTCCTTTACTAAGTAATGAAAAATGAATTCTATGACCATACCTTTGAGACACATGAACTTCTAAGACTATGTCAAATGTTGTTTCACTTTTTTTCTGAGTGATAACAGAAAAATTGGCTGCATAATGAATCCCATAGGTGATTGTCCCTTGGAAATATTGAAGGATGTGCTTTGCAGCTTTCTAGTGTAACTCATGTGGCTCCTGCATGTATCTAGAAACTGATCCTATGGCATATGAGAGATCAAAACAGGAGTGACTTAGATAAATAAGACTTCCCATAAGCTATCTGTACAATGTGCATTAATCAAACAATGGTGTGTCTTTTCCATTCTCAAGCTTTATCCCTGATAAGAAAGGTGTGTATGTTGGCTTGCAGTCACTCATGTGAAATCATGCCAAAAGATCTCTAGCATACTTTGGTTGAGAAATGGTAATCCTAGAACCACTTTGATTGATCTCTAGCCCAAGGAAGAAATTTAGCAAGCCCATGTCTATCATAGAAAACCGCTTATGCAAGGCAGTTTTAATCTCAGTAATGATAGAAGATGAACTGCCTCTTATCAAAAGATCATCTACGTAGAGTAATATGATCAACAAGGAGTCAATTTTCTTCGAAAAATAAACATTGGAATCAGATTTGCAGTGTAGAAAATTTTGAGATAACAAATAAGAATCCATCTTTGCATACCATGCTCTAGGTGCTTGCTTGAGGCCATAGAGAGACTCCTTTAGTTTGCATACCAGAGATGAATTGTGGATGTATCCCTGTGGCTGCTCCATGTATATTTTCTCCTCGAGATCATCGTGAAGAAAGGCATTCTTCACATCCATATGATGCACCTCCCATCCTCTTACTGCTACAATGGAGAGAGATAGCCGAATGGAATCCATTTTTTCCACTGGAGTAAAAGTCTTAGCATAGTCAACACCATGTACCTACTGAAAATTTTTTGCTACCAACCGTGCCTTATATCGACTAACTTGGCCATTTGCTGCTTTCTTGGTCTAGTAAACCCACTTGCACCTCACAAGTTTACGATTGGAAGGAAGCAGAACCAAATCCCAAGTCTAGTTCTCAATGAGAGAGTTATATTCCTCATCCATTGTTGCTTCCCATTCAGGATGCCCAATTTCTTCTGCATAAGTCTGTGGATCATATGCATGCATCATATATGCGTGCATGTACATTCATGGCTCCATAGATAAGATTGCTTGCAGATCTTCCTCAAACTGAGGTATAGAGACAGGATCATAAAGGAGATCACTCATGCTATGCCATTTTTGTGTTGAAGGTGGTCGAGAATCTTCCGAACTACATGAGGAAGTATGATCTCGATGTTCAACAATTGGCGGTCCAACAAGTGTCACAGGAAAAGGCTCATCTTCATCATAATTCTAATATGAAGTTTCATCTGCATACTCATTAATGAGTGGTGATGGAAACTTGGTAACAAGTTCATCTGTTGGTGCATGCAAAATATCTTCGTTAAACTTTGCACTACTTTCAATAAAGAGCTCTTTAGTGTTGATATCAAGCAATATGTACCCTTTGAATTAATCATAATATCCAACAAACATGCATGATTTACTTTGAGGCTCCAAAGCCTTTCTCTTCTCTGTAGGAATGCGGGCCCATGCTCGAGATCCGAAAATGCGGAATGACTGACTTCAAGTTGCATGCTAGTCCAAGCCTCAAAAGGTGTTTTTCCAGTAACAGATTTATGAGGATATATGTTCTAGATGTATGAGGCACAATTGATAGCTTCAAACCACAATTTTGACAAAAGAGATCTTGCATGCAACATGCAATTGGCCATCTCTTTCAAAGATCGATTCTTCCTTTTAGCCACCCCATTTTGCTGTGGGGTGTAAGGAACTGTATGCCTACTTCATTACAAAGATTCTTGATATATTTTTTGACATATTCCATCCCATTATCTGTGCGGAGTATCTTGATGCGTTTTCCAGACTAATTTTTCCATGCGCTTTGAAAATCTTTAGATGCTGAAAAACTTCAGACTTAAGTTTCAAGAAGTAAACCCAAGTGAATCTCGTGTAATCATCTATAAATGAAAAAACATATCTTTCTTTTCTCATTGAAAGCACTAGAAATGGACCCATGAGAACACTGTGTACAAGTTCCAAAGGTGAAGAGGCTCTCCCTGCATGCCCCTTCTCGAACTTGTCTTGTGGATGCCTTCCAAGAGCACATCCATTACAAACACCATTTGAAAATTCAATGGTCGGAAATCCTTTGACCATCCCTTGCTTGCTAAGGTACTGCATATATCCGAAATTCAAGTGCCCAAATCTCTCGTGCCAAATCCTGTACTTTCTTCATTTTCATGCGTAAGCAGCAAAATAGAATATGAATAAGGAACAAAATCAAAAAATATATAGAGACGAGATTGATCATTTACCTTGCCAGATGCAATCTTCAAGTTGGTTTGCATGTCATAAATTCTCATGGAATCCAGGGTAAATTCCACTTTCCTTCCGCTACTTATGTGTGTCATCTAATACACTGAGAAAAGATTCACAGAAAGCCTTGGAATATGTAAGACATTCTCAAAACTTCCATATTCGAATTTCACTCTTCCTTGTCCAGTTGCTGCAACTGCAGAATTGTCCCCCATGAGAATAAGAGGTCCTGAATATGCATGTAGAGAAGAAAATGATTCCTTTGAAGAAGCCATATGATGTGAAGCTCCTGAATCGATGATCCATTCTTTCGGTGTAGAATGAAGAGCAATCAAATCATGCCCATTACCTCTTGGTTCTGGTGCTTTTTATCCAGAATTATTCTTGGCATTCTCAGGAATGTGGTCTCCAAGATTGTGTTGCTGGAGTGTCTGTGCCATAAGATCTATAGTCTTCTTCATGCATGCATATTTAGGGTGAAAACCACGGTGGCAATAATTTCACATTGATTTCCCTTTTGTTCCTTTCCTTTCCTTTGAGCAGGATGATCCATCAGGGGGTTTGGGATTTCTTCCCTTTCTTCGATCATGATCCTTCTTCCCTTTTCCTTTCTGATGGTCTTTGGAATTTCCTTTCCTTTTTCATGCACAGTAAGTGCATGTGCTTTGGAATTTTTAAGTGTGCCCATTTTGATGAGCTTATCTTGCTCATGCGTCAAACACTGAATAAAAGAACCCAATGAGGGCATCTTCCAAGATGCATCGGTTGTAGGTCTTACTGTGTTAATGTAGAGACGAATACTACATACTCTGGACCAATTTTTGATAAAATGGAAAGAATCAATTGACTTTCTTGCTTGGATTTGCCGATCCTGCATCCTTTCAGCTGAAGCAACAAGGCTTTATACCTTGTGAAGAAATCTTGAATGTTCTCAAAATTTCTCGGATCTAATGAGTTTAGCTCATTTTCGAGAATCTAACCCTGCATTTCATCTTGTTTTCCAAACAATCCTTCCAAAATTTTCCATACTTCATTTGGATTTGAACATGATTCAACATGAAATAGCAGTTCTGGAGAGATAGATAAACATAGGATGTCGAAGGCCTCGTCCATGCGATTGAAATATCTTGTTTTCTCCACTGTCGATGTTGGTTCAACTTATGTTTCCATGGTTACTCTAAATAAGCCTCTATTTCTGAGATGAAGTAGAATCTTTGGCTTCCATTCGAAGTAATTATATGGAGTAAGAATTTCCAATTGTGGAAACTCCAATTTAGCCTCCATTCTTTGTTGTTTCTTCAATCTTCTGAACCTGCAAATAAAAATTGCTTGTGCACTAATTACAAATCCTTGTGCTCTGATACAATGAAGATGTTTTCCGTTACACCAAAATTTGCAGATGCTGGTAAACTTTATAAATTAATTTTATTCTTTTCTCCATTCTTGCTCACTCCTTCATTCTCGCGCAAGTTTGTTCATTTTTTTGCAAATCTATATCTTTGTGTCTCAAAATCTCACATGGTATCAGAGCTTGGACCCAGGTTCGATTCCCCTGAGCTACGATTCAGGGGGGGTGTTGATTCCCCTGAGCTGCGTTTGAGGGGTGGTGTTGGAGTAATCACCACACCTCTATGGAAACCGTAATTCCCACCCTGGTGATCGTAGTTACCAGTTTGGAAGTTTACCAACATTTGCGGATTTTGGGGTAATGAAAAACCTCTTCACCATGCTTGTTACATTGTTGGGTGGTTTCAGTGAACATTAATGTTGTATGCAAAGGTGTCTTTCTTCCCAGTTGAACTCTTGCTTTCTTGTTTTTGTTGTTGATCACCATTGCTTGCCAAAGAAACGCAAATAACTACTATTATGCCTGTCCGCCTACTTGTAAGAAAAATTACAAATTGACATATATTATGGAGCATCAAGAGTACTCATATTCAAAGTGAATTTATTTGTTGATTCCTGCGAGTGTGTGTTCGGTGTTGCACAAAAGTCGTCCTTGTTGTTTTCTCAATTTTCATATCTGTTTGAAATTTCTTTGTTGTTGCTACACAAGATTAGATTGAGATTTATGCTGAAGGAATTAGAACTAGCAGTTTCAATCTATTTTTTAATTTTTTAATTTGAAGTTTCATGTCCATATCGATTGGAAGAACATGCAGAAGTCAAGGACTTAGAACGTTGTCCACAGAGAAAGAAGTAACTAAAATGGTTTCTGGGTTGAGATAAGCAAACGTATTAGCCCTCGACAACTTGTTGTTTTGAGCTTTAATTGGAGTTTACATATCTACAAGTGTGATTTTATAAGTTGCGAACTTTTATTTTCAAGTTGAGACAGAATATCCAGTGTTCCCTCCAGTAAAACTGCATTTAGATTTCTGCCAAATCTGAACGAAGTGGTGTCTTTTTGGCCCAAATGTTAGTGCCTTAACAACCTGCGAAGAGTTTCCTTCTTCATTGTTTGACCAATGAGTATTTATTTGGTAGAAAGAGTATTTACTCTGAACTTAGGTTGGTCGAATGTTCGAGGGCAGTTTTTCCTTCTCGATGATATTATTTATTATGAGCGCAGTTTAATGATTGAATATTTTAAAACTTGATTAAATATGATCATGGTTTGTGAGGTTGTGAAATAGCCTTTGATTAGATTTGATTTGGATTTGATTAAGTTTAAATTATGTAGTTTATGAATATAAAATCAAGAAGGGAAAATGACATTGTGGTTAGCCAAATTCATATAGTTACATGGTGTATTAAAGGTCACAAGTTCAAATCCTTGTCATGATGCTTTTGGAAGAAATTGTACAACATGTTATTCATCTTTTACTATAATTTGTATTGTTGATGGGTGCATAATTGGTTGAACCTGACACCTCGTTAATTCATTGAAAATTTGTTTGTATTGGGTGCATTTTTGGTGATAGCTAACACCCCTTTTTTCCGAGTTGATTGCAAGTTTAATTTGATACTTCATTGGAGAAAATGACCAAACTAAATAATGTGGTACCATTTTTAAGCAATTTAATGCTATATAATGTCCAAGTTAGCAAAGACATGCTCTCTAACATCCAATCATGTTTGCAAAATGCTAAAATAAAAAGTGAATTCATGGAGCTAGAGTCCTAGATCCAATGAGATGAGCCACATGAATTACAAAAGAAGAATTCTGAACTTATTCTTGTTCAGAACAACAATTTTTTTGAGCCTGATCATTTATTCGAGAATGGTTAGATACATGAAGTGTTTTGAGGAGAAAATTTGGATGCGGTTGGAAGTTATGATGTGAAACCTGTTGTAAGAACATGGGAAGAGATGATGCATAATAAACACAAAACCGGTTTGGGTTATAAAAGTGATATCTTGAATGCATATTTTCACATTCCAGATTTTTCTAAACTAATACAATTTCAAAGTGCAAGATTTTTGGATGGTGTGGTTCCAAAGAAAGTTGATAGATGCCAATAGTGTAACAAAGTTGGACATATGAAATATCAGTGTTTTGATCTCCAACCATGTGAGCATTGTGGAAAGCGCAATCACTATTCCAAGAGATTTTACAAAAAGAAGAGTATTGCAAGAGATGAGCAAAATTTCGGATGGAAAGATTCATGGGAATGGTCGAAAGAAGTCAAGCAGCTCTACAGATCATACCACAAGATTTGTTTGAGAGTGTTGACGAAGCTTGTAGTGATGAATGATACTTCGCACCCTATATTAGACAAGGGGAAAATTTGTTGGTAGTCTGCTACAGGTTCAAGTTCGAGATGTCATGCGAGCTCGAGTCAGAGATCCACACCCTGAGCCACAACATAGAAAAATTAGAGCCAAAGTTGCGATACTTTAGTTAATTGAGTTGTTTGTGAGCAAGCACTTCCAAATTCAGAATTGTTCGAGGGACTGTTGTGATTTTCCCAACGTTTGTGTTCATATTAAAACCATATTTTTTTTTGTTATGATAATTTCTATGTAGGTTCCATAATTGGTGTTGGTTGAGACATTGAGTTCTCCCAGATTCGGTTTGTGGTCATCCTTAAAAACCATTTCTGAGGGACATTCAACTCTTGGCTAAGATGCATTTCTACATTCTGAGCTCTCGTTCTTGGACTTTGGTATATCTCTTCGGATTAAGGGGGGAATGTTACACACTAATCCTTAGGTTAGTTTGTGATAGGGTAATTGGTTATTAGAGTCAAAGAAACCCCGGGAATTGATTCAACGATTTCTTGATGTATCTATATGTACATTATTGTACATCATTATTGTGAGACATTCATTAATATATTTTTGAGTTTGTTTCCAGTTTGTGTGTCTTACAGGGTCACCAATGGAGATTTTTTGATGCATTTTTCGAAGGCGGGAGTGGGTCAAAGCTGTATGGGATCGCATGTACCGACTACATTTGGGGGCCATGCATGAGGTTAGGTCTCCATTCATGTAGATGTTGATCGAGGCCACGGTGCAGGTCGAAAAAGAAGCATTCACCCGACGAAGTTCCCAAGTAAACAAAAATCTCCACACTTAGACTTCATTGGAGTATTTCGAACTGGGTGATCTGACGAAGGATGGTTTGTTTCTCCCTAATCCACATAATGTTGGACTTACATGTACATCCAAAAGGTATAATAAGTTGATTAAATCAGTGATAAGGGCGAAGCAACTTAAATTGGATTTAGGGTCATATTGGGAAAACATTGAGAGGCTGAAGCATAAGGTTTTTGCAGATAGGTGGTAGTTTCTGAAGATGAACGGGGTGCAGGTGAAAAGGTGGGTGGAAACAAATTGGTTGGTGTTGTTAAAATACAGCCTCAAAATTAGCCTTATGTTCAATGGTTGGATTATTTTCCATTTTCTAAGCACGGAGGATTCAAACCTCAACATTCTAGCCCCATGGGTGAATGGAAGGGGAGTTTTGCTGCTACAACGTTGGCGGGCAGGTTTCGCCCATTTATATAAACGAAGAGGAGACAATTGGTGTTGGAAAATTTTCTTGGTTTTCCACTAGTGTTGTGGAAAAAATAGGCTATCAGAGATATCACCAATCATATAGGAAAATTCTACTTTTGGGACGAGAATTTTTTTGGGAAGTTGGATAAAAAGATGGCTTGAGTTTTGATTGAGGTTAAATATGGCAGAGATCTCCTGGCTGAGTTAGAAATCCAATGGAGATATTTCTCTTAGAAGATTCATATTGACTACTGGGGTGTGCATTTTTGTTATCTTCACTACCATGACACGGGGCATCTATTGGCCACCTGGCTAAAGGTCACTTTCTCCTCGTAATGATGCCAATTTTTGGAAGGGTACAAGCATGGAGGTGAAATTACAATAGGAGGTCTTTGTCTCGGCTGTTGGTTCCAGGTAACAATCATCTTCCTTCCTTTTTTACTTTTGAATAGGTTGTTAATACATTTGTTTCAATCAAAGGAGGGCTTGTGGGGTTTCATCCCTTTTTGGGGGTTTCACTTTCCCCAGTCCACATGGAATCTTTACTCGATGCAGGACAACCTTCTCACTTTTCATCGCCTCTTTTTCACCTTGTTTTATCTGATGAGGGTCACTCACCGACTTATTATCTATATATTCCTTTTATCCCTGCCAAAACTGGATCATCGATTCATAGGTTGGTCGATGACAATGGCATCGATCCAAATTGTCATTCGACTGCTTCTTTGGAACCAAACCAATCCTCGAAGATGGTGGTTTTTTATCCTCATATCCCATAGGTTGTGGAATTAGGGGAGATTTCTGCCTTTTCTTCCTGTTAGATGGAACCTTTACCCATCATGAGATATTTTTTCCAGACATAGAAGGGGTCGAGATACCTAG
Organism: Pinus albicaulis; assembly: GCA_034641835.2. NCBI lineage: Eukaryota > Viridiplantae > Streptophyta > Pinopsida > Pinales > Pinaceae > Pinus > Pinus albicaulis. Next base: position 793,194,444 of record CM076582.1, on the reverse strand, counting down.
ACCCAAAGAGAAATGTTACCATGAAGGTTTAATTTCATTCCCGAGGTAGGGAAGTCATCTCAATCTCAGTAAAAAGAAGGAAAATATCTCTTGGATGGAAATCTACCAATCTCTATCTATAATGGATTCTAGGCCCTTAGAGGGGATATGCCCTATTGTTAGGTTCCTCCATGAATATTATCTCTCTAAACTTTCAAGGACTGGGAGCACACTCGAAAGTTAGTGCGATGAGGGGTTTAATTCACTTGAACAAGCCCTCGGTCACTTTTTTACAAGAAACCATGATTCCAAGTGATAAAGCTTGGGAGGTCATGCTATACATATGCCCTGACTGGTATGTTTGTGCATCTAGCGTGCATGGACACTCTTGGGGACTGGGTTCCTTGTGGAATTCAAAAATCATCACATTGAATGCATTTCTCTCTTATGTAGGTATCATTTTTATGGGTTTCTTGTTGGGATCCAAGCACATGTTGTGAATTATACACACATATGTGCCATATCTGGGGTGCAATACATTCTAGAAAAAGATGGTCGACTCTGGTATATTGGGATTACCATCTTTAATTTTAGCTCGGGATATCAACTAGATTGTAGGCTTAGATGAAATAAGGAATAACGGCTAAGGTGGATCATTTGGCCAACTATTTCAAGGACTTGCTTACTTCAAATTCCCTTTATGATATAGTGGTGCATCCACTAGCTCCAACTTGGAGAAACAGTCGAATAGGAAATGAATGAATTTCGAAGAGACTAGATATATTTATTCTTAGTGCATCTTTGAACACATGCCTATCATGTATTTCTTCTTCAATTATTCCATCCTTCATTTCTGATCACCAATTGATCATGTTGGCATGGGATGATATGGATGGAAGGAGGTCATTTCTCTTTAAATTCAATTCGTAATGGATGAAAATGCAAGAATACAAGGAACTAGTGAAGGAAGTTTGGGATAGGCCTATCCAATGCAACCCATCGAAAAACATGGAGTCAATTTGTGAAAAGTTGAGGACGCTAAAAAAGGAGTCTCGATTTTGGGCCAAGTACAAAAGAGAGGCTGCAACAAAATTTCTCCACTTGATTGAAGTTGCATTGGGATATTGAAACGACCCTAAAGACCCCTTATTTTTCTCGAAAATGTACAGGAAGAAAATTATTAAAATGGAGGAATAAAAGAGCAATACTTTATAGTCACAGGAGGTAGACTGGAATTTGAATAGTAGGACCATCTAGGTGACAGCGGGAGATAAAAATAAATAAATTATTTAATGTGTTCGCTAAAAGAAGAAGGACCAAGAATTCCATCAAGGAGATCAAAGACGACAAGGGTAAAAAACATTCATCCCAATCTGAAATTGAAAGTGTAGCTATACACCATTATAGGGAGTTTTATTCAGAATCAGAACAAGATTTTGAAGCTTAGATGGAGTTCATGTCACATTTTCCCAACATGTTTCTAGAGGCTGATAACACCCTTCTGAAAATTCTAATCAATAAAGAGGATTTTGTTGTCATTTTAAAAGATTGTGCTAGGGACAAGAACCCGGGGCCTGATGGATGGGGAGTGGAGCAATACATTTATTTTATAGATTTGATGGCCCGAGACCTGGTTGTTGTTGCAGAGGAAAATAGGAAACATGGCTATATTTCGGGGGACATCAATGCCACATTTATAGCACTCATTCTCAAGAAAAACGATCATGATATTTTTGAAGAATTTCGAGCTATATCACTATGCAATTATTTATATAAGATGATCTCGAATCGAGGATAAAAAAGGTGTTTTCGAAACATATATCTCCTGAACAGTTCGGGTTCCTCGAATGGCACCAGATACAAGATGCTATAGCTATAACACATGAGTGTATTAACTCTATTAAGGCTCGCAAAATGAACGCATGTATGCTAAAATTCGATTTGGTTAAATAATACGACTCAGTGGATTGGGAATTTCTAAGAATGATCTTGAACAAGGTGGGGATGGATCCAAGAAGCATCAGATGGATAATGGCTTGTTTAGCTACAGTGAATTTTGTTTTTATCATCAATGACCTTCCAACATATTTTTTCAAGGCTTTCTGTGGTCTTCGACAAGGATGCGCGTTATCACCTTTAATCTTCATGTTGGTCATTGATTGTAGGAGCCGAAAGATTGGGATCGAGAGACATAATGGCAATATAGTGGGAATTAGGGTTTCGAGGAACATTTCCATCACAAACCTGATGTTTGTGGACGACCTTCTATTTGGGGGTGAAAAGGATCTGAACATATGGGCCAAATTTTATAGCATTATCAAGTATTTTAGAGATGCCTCTGAAATGTATATGAGTAAAACAATGTCCATTTTGAGCTCTGGATAATATATGGAAGGGTTCACCAGTGAAATATGCAATCCTTTGAGATTAAATCATGTAAATTTGAGGAGGGTTTCACATACTTGGGGTTTAGGCTTAAACCAAATAGATATGGCATCAAATAATGGTATTGGCTACTTCAAAGATTTGAAAAGAAATTGGTAGGTTTGACACAAAGATAGATTACTATCTGGGGCCGCTTGACTATGATCAAAGTGGTTTTTGTACACATATCAGTCTACTGGATGCACCCGTGTCATCTTCTAAAGGATTTAATAAAAAAATTCAAGTCTTTCATGGCCAAGTACATGTGGGTCGAACACCCTCAAAAAGGAAATATGCACCTAGTCAAGTGGAATCTAATCGCATGCCCGGTCATAGAGGGTGGTTGGGGCATACAGGATTTAAATAATTTTAATAGCTCGTTGCTTATCAAAAACCTTTGGAGGGAGATGGCGGGGAAGAGTTTATGGGCACATATTATTAGAGGTAAATACATAAAGAGGGGACATTTCTCCAATTGGATTAGAACGGGAGTGAGACACCAATCGAGCTCTTCACAAATTTGGAATAGTATGATGAGAAAATTACCATGGTTGGTTGTTTTTCTCAAGTGGGAAGTCAGAGATGGTGTGCATACAAAAATAGGATTAGACGTTACTAAGGGTATTTCAGGGAATCACACATTAAATTTTCCTCTTATTCAATTCTTACATGACATAGATATTTTCTTTTTCAATTAGATTCATAATTCACAAAACCGAGGAATATTTTCTCAGCAATGGCACAAGGTGGATGAGTTGGGTCTCACGAGGGGCCTGGATGTTGAATGGGAAGAATATTTGACAAATTTAAGGGCATCAAGAGTACATATCAGTACAAGGGGTGACAAGATGGTATGAGAAGGAAAGATTAAGAAGGAACATGTAGCAATTCGGTAAATATACAATAAGCTCCCTAGGATGGGGGTTACACAAGATAATTATAAATGGTTTCAACATATTTGGGAATGGGATGTTCTTAGAAAGCTTATATGCTTCAATTGGCTCATGATACATGATAGAATACTGACGTGGAATGATATTCTACATAGGGTCTTCATTGGCCCAATAATTTTCCTAATGTGCAAACAGGTGTCTGAGGAGGTCAATCATATTTTTCTAAGATGTCCATTTGTAGTGGAAGTGTGGGAAGGTGTAATATACTCATTGAACATCATACAACTATGGGATTCCCAATCTCTAGAAAACTACTTATTATCTTGGTTTAAGTCTCAAAAGTAATACAGGGCCCTTCCTTTACACATATTTTGGTCAATATGGAGGAGCAGGAACTCTCTTCTATTTTCGAAGAAAGAGGTTAATGTTATAGTTGTCATTATAAAGGCGTCGACATATTTCTCAGAAATAGGCTTGGTAAAGAAGCTAAAAAAAAATAGGTAGATAGTGTATAAGGACAAAAGGAAGGATCTTCTGACATGCTTCTTCAATGGAGCATGAAAACAAGGGAACTCTAGATGCGGAGCCCTTATAGTGCTAGATCCAAGAAGATATTATCACTTTTGGTGGGAGGGAGGCAGAGGCACAAATAACACAGCCGAAATTATAGGATTGTGGGGGATTCTGACACGTGTTAGATGGATGGGGTTGGAGACATTGCACATCTATGGAGATGCAGAAGGCATAATAGATTGGGTTAAGGGGCGCTCTCTATTCAGCCTGCCCATTCTATCTAATTGGATGATCCAAATTATGAATTTTTAATGCTCCTTTCAGAACATTTCATTTGGGCACATTTATAGGGAGAGAAATCAGATTGTGGATCTCCTTTCAAATGGGGGCATAAGAAAGGAGCTTGGGAAGTTATTTTTTGCTAATTTTGTTCAGGACACTATGTCGAATGTTGGGAGTATTAACTACTCCTGAATTAGAAATATTTTTTGTTTTTATAGAATTTTGTATGGTCAGATATAATTAACTGTCATGTAACACATTTAGAAAATTGAAAGACTATGGACAAATGGAAAATCTTACCAAAAGAAAGTTGTAGTATTTTGTTTTTAGAAATTCACAGGATTAAATCGTAAAGTAAAATCTATGATCCTACTAGAAGAACAAATAACATCAATTTGATAAAGCACGAGGAGACAGATCCATGATATATTTTCTCTCTTTTTATTTTAATGAAAAGATTGTGTTTTTTTCTTTAAAAAAGAAAAGGATAATGATTTCATTCAAAGTAAAATAAATGTATGTAGTTGACTAACAATTGAAACCAAAAATGATAATACAAAAGGCAGCCACAAGTACCTTTTTCCTGGGCTATAGTTGAAGCATATATGAGATGTAATGTCCACACGAAAGAGCATTAGTTGATGAAATTCAAGGGGCACTACTCTATCGCACAACTTAAATGGAGAAAAGAAGAGTGACTTTAGGTAAGACAGAGAGAACATCCAAATGCAAGATGCCATTTGCAACTAGGAGGGAAGAACAACGCGAAAATCCCAGGACTAATAACAAACATATATGTTGGTCTTTTGAGAGTAGACATCTTCATCGATGCCATGAATAGCCATTGTATATCATTGATGAAAAATTCCCTTGATTGGTAATAAAAGTGCATTTTTCCTTCACAATTGCATGCAACAACTATTCATCTAGAAATTTTACTAACAATATCTAAGCCAAGCTACTAGCCTACTACCTAGGCGAGGAAAGTCCAGGTCTTTCAATCAATCAATAAATTAATGGCCTATGACCTTCTTAATTGATGGCTAGGTTTTTGATTGAATTTATGGTGGAAAATTTGGTGTTGGCCACACCAGTAAGGTCATGACCACCATTACACCACATGTAATTTGGTGTCAGCCACCAATACACCACACCAGCGAATATTTGAATAAATGCAGAGGAAAATTAGGGCACACCAATGAATATGTGAATAAATAAAAATTCTAAGAGATGGCATAGGTAGTTGAGCTTTATCGAAGGAAACCATTGTGATAATTACGTTGTGCTTGTTAATGAGTCCATAAAAAAATATGTTGGTCCATATTTTTTTATTTGCGAGGGTGTAGTTCACGAGTCAATAACAAACTATGGACATTAATGAATGTTTAGTTTATGAAGAGGAATCAACCATTTTGATAATTACGTGTGTGATTATTAATGAGTCGATAACAAAATATGTTTGTCCATATTTTTTTTTATGTGTGAGGGTTTGGTTGACGAGCCAATAAAAAACTATGTTTTTCAATATATATATATAGGAGATTAATGAATGTTTAGTTTATGAAGAGGAATGTTTAGTTTATGAAGGGGATATTGTATGGTTTTATTATAGCACATCAGTCTTTGTAAGGTTCAATTTTTGTTAAATCTGTGGACACGATAACTCTCGCACTGTGTTACACTGTAATTCATGGAGTAAAGATTTAATATTTGTAGGACTGAGCAATTTTCATGGCCGCGCCTTCTCCAGTTGTTAATTACCATGGCTACTATGAAAATTTCGCTTCATTGTTCTTTGTTGTTTGCATATTCTCAACTTTTATTTCATATTAGAGTTTCTCTTTCACAAGGAACTTTTAACTAGTGTAATATAGTGGCTACATTTAAATTTTTCCTTTGAATTTGAACATCGTTATTGTTGAATCGAACTTTTTTAACATTTCAATGATTGTGGGAAGTTTCCATGGTTATAATTTCCTTCAAAACCTTCTGAGCTAATTACTAAACAAGGCCATCTTATAATGTCTTCCCCTATTTAGTCATCTTATGATACGTTAACTACTTTTCCCTAAATTGCTTCCAGGGGCTAAATCCTGCCATGTTCACTTTTGTTGGCATTTGGGGCTACGTTTGGGGCCAGTTAATAAGTCATAGTTCATCATCAAGGAAGCTATTGATTTCATAAGAAATCTTATAGTAATAAAAAGACGATCTCCCTCGCCCAGATGAACAAGCTTATACTGCTTTGTTTACTTTTGATATACGAATAGGCGTGCTACATGAACAATGAAACATGAAGTCCCCTTTTTTAATGTTGACTAAAAATAATTGTTGCCACATCATAAAATTCCCAGAGTTAGTATGGGAACCCATTTCTGAAATTTTTTTCTAAAAATGAATGGGACATTTTTTGGGTTGTTATATATTTAATTTACATTCACTGGATTACAGAAAGTTTTCCTCTTGTTTTTGCAAGGGTTTTTTTTGGATTGGGTCGCAGTACTTCTGTTTTTTTTATACGATGAAAGTTTTTCACAAAGCGGTGGATGCATTAGGTCATGAATGAGGACGTGAAACAAGAATCTTGTGTAATGTGTTTGGTATGGAGAACTGTCTGGATGTAATCACATATTAGGTTTCGATGGTTAGGGTTGTAACCAGAAGATGAATTGCATGGTTTTTGGTTGTTTTGAAGCACTTCCCATGGCTTTGTTTCTCTAATCGTCTTTGAAAAGATGACATTGATCGAAGAGACCCTTATAGTAGGACGGGATAAAGTGTTTTCAATTCTTGAAAAGTTGGTGATAGATGTAGTTAGGCGCACATTGGCATTGTTGGCAAAGGTTGATGAATAACACTACACATCCAAGGGAAGAAAAGGAATGGTGTGAGATTCGAACAACGTACGTCTTGAGGCCAAAGCATGATCTTGAATGTTAAATATTTCAATATTAAAAAGTTTGAGGTTTATAGACAAGTGATGAAATAGAAAATATTTTAATTTTAGAACCAATTCTACACCATAATTCGAACATTTGTTGGGAAGACAGAGGATATAAAACACAAAGTAAATAAAAATAATTCATACACAAAACAAACATGAGTTGCGGATTTTTTATTGATCACACAAACTTTAATCTTCAATGTCAATACAATGAACTCGGTGAAGGGATTTATCCTTTTCAACTAGTGACTCACCTAATATAACTTGACATGCACACACTTACCAAATTCATCTATCAAATAACTCGACTTACTTAACGCTCACTTAACTGACACTCTAAATATAGTTAAATCTCTCTACGGGAGTTAATTAGCTATTTTAACACTCCCACTTAATTACGATCGCTAAACTAAAACATGACTCATGGCAAATCAAACATGCATGTTGGTCTATGTCTCAGCTAGGCTTACAAAACCCAAGTTTATTTTGTGAAACTCAAACACATCTTTTGCTAATGAATTAGTAAATATATCAGTTAGTTGATCACTAGATTTACAAGGCTTTAAGTGAACTTCTCCATTGCTCACAAGTTCTCTAATAAAGTGATATCTAATATCCATATGCTTTCTCTTTTGATGAAACACACTATTCTTGGATAGTGCAATCACTGAGGTGTTGTCACAATATATTGATGTTGATCCTTGTTGTTTATGCTTGATTCCATGTAATACTCTTCTTAACCATACTGCTTGACATGTTGCTAATGTTGTTGCTACATATTCCACTTTTGCTAATGATAGTGTCACAAGAGGTTGCTTCTTAGATGCCCATGAAATCACACTTGAACCAAGATGGAACACATAACCAGAAGTGTTCTTTCTATCATCCAAACTACCTGCAAAATTACTATTGTAAATCCAATCAAATCTTTCTTTTATGTGCTTACATACATTATGCCACAATCTCTAGTTCCTGCTATGTATTTCACAATTCATTTTCCTACACTCCAATGTGTGTCTTTTGGAGTCTCCATAAATCTAGAAATCAAAATTATTCCTTGAATAATATCTAGTATTGTAGGTGTGAGATACATGAGGCTTCCAGCCAATATTTTGAATAGATTTGGATTGAAATCTAATCCTTCATCATCCTTAATTAACTTTGTACATGTTGCAACTGGTGTAGGTACAAGTTTGCAATTATCCATCATGAATCATTTCAACAAATATCTAGCATACTTATTTTGACAAATACAAATTCCTTTTTTAGATTGCTTAACTTCTATGCCAAGAAAATATATCACGAGACCAAGATCTTTCATCTCAAATTATTTCATCATGGTTGCTTTGAATTCATCTAACTCAAGATCACGTGTAAAAATAATGTCATCAACATATAAGAAAAAAATCAAAATTTTTCCATGCTCATTTACCTTTGTGTACAATGTAGGCTCAATACTGCTTCTGCAAAATCCATTCTTAATCATGTAGTTGTTGATTCTGCTATACCATGCTCTAGGTGCTTGCTTAAGTCCATAGAGAACTTTCTTCAACCTGTAAAATTTATCTTCTTTACCTTCAACTTCATAACCTGGTGGTTTCTGCACATAAATTTCTTCTTCTAGAATGCCATTCAAGAAGGTTGATTTCACATTCATCTGATATATTTTCCACTTGTTCTGAGCTATTGTGGCTAGAACTTCTCTTACAATATCTAATCTGGCTACCGGATCAAACATTTCTCCAAATTTTATTCCCGGTTGCTATGAGAATCCTATTACTACAAGTCTTACTTTAAATCTTCCAATTTCACCTTTCTCATTCAACTTTGTCTTGTACACCCACTTCACACCAATGAGGGTTTTATCCTTTGGAAAATTAACCAAATACCATGTATCATTCTATTCAATAGCTTCAATTTATTCATCCATTGCTTGCACCCAATTTTCATCTCTGATTGCTTCTTCAAAAGAAGAAGGTTAGAATGATAACAATGCAAAATTTGAACTAACATCCAAATCATCATAAATATCTTTGAAACTTATCATATTTTTCTTACCATTGCTTAATTCATCACTAGATTGGCTTCTGGGAGAATTCTGGTCTATTGATCTTCTTGAAGATCCATGTTGCTCTGAAAATCTTGGACTCCTTCCTGGTGTGACTATGTTTGGTGTCTGCTCTTTTGATTCTTGTTGCTCATTTTTTGCTACATCATCCTCTTCCATCAATGGCGCTTATGCATCAATTTTTTTGTCTACAACCCCATTCCATGAATCTTTTTTTTTTGAACACAACATCTCCATTGTTTATGGTCTTCTTGGTGGTAGATAATTTGTAAGCTTTTGACTGCTCACTATATGCATTTTTCACTTTTATCATCCAATTTTCATCTTATCTGCTTAGGTACATGTGCATAGGCTACACATCCAAAAAATATGATATGAGATACGTTGCATGACATACCTGACCATGCTTCTTCTGGTACTCCATTCATCACACTCCTTGTAGGAGATCTGTTTATCACATAAAAAACACATGCAACTGCTTCTTCCCAATATTCATTAGACAAGTTTATTCCTTTCAACATGCTCCTTGTCATGTTCACAATTTTTTTGTTATTTCTCTCTACTACACCATTCAACTGTGGTGTGTACCTAGTTGTAAATTGTCTTCTGATTCCAGATTGTTTGGAGTACTCATGGAATGCCTTCGAATCATATTCTCCACCACGATCTGACCGCAATACTTTGATCTGTTTATCACTTTGGTTTTCTGCTACGGCTTTGAATTATTTGAACTTTGAAAAAGTTTCAGATTTCTGCTTCAAAAAGTAAACCCAGGTATTTCTACTATAGACATCAATACAAGTGAGGAAGTAACAACTTCCACCAATCGATTGTGTCCTCATAGGTCCACACAACTCTATATGAACTAGCTTAAGAGGTTGTCTTGCTCTATATGCAACTCCCGTTGGGAAGCTTTCATGGTGTTGCTTTCCCAAGATGCAACACTCACAAGTACTAGTAGGTTCTTTTATGTAAGGTAATCCTCTGACCATCTTTTTCTGCTACAAAAATCTTAAAACATAAAAGTGAAAGTGTCCAAACCGAAAGTTCCATAACCAATAATCATTAGAAAATACAACTGTAAAATAACTAACATGATCATTGTAATTCATAACTAGAGGAAAGATTTTGTTCCTCGTCATATGCACCTTTTCTATTAACTTCTTTCTTGGGGGATTTTCATAAATAATACACGTGTGTCCTTGAAAGATAAATTTGTATCCTTTCTGCGTCAATTGACCATCACTTATAAAGTTGTGTTTTAGATCAGGAACATAATATACCTCTGAGATTGTCTTTGGCTCCCCCTGCTTGGTCAGAATGTTGACCACTCCTTTTCCATCTACATCCACATTCTTTTCAGTCCCCAACTTTACCTTTGTCTTCACACATTGATCCAAATTTGCAACCAAATTCTTGTTGCCTGTCATGTGGTTACTGCAACCACTGTCTAATAGCCACACATTATCAAACGATTCATGCATGGTATGGAAAGCTAGAAACATGGAGTTAGTATTCTCTGTACTAACATTAGCTCTCTAGTTTCCTTGATTAGCTATCTTTTTCCTGCAATAACGAGCATAGTGACCAAATTTATTGCAATAATGACATCTCACCTTTGATTTTTCAACTGTTTGATTATTATTGAAGCCTATAATATTTCTTCCACTTTCATGTTTGTGCTCTTCTTGACCATCTCTTTTACCACCATATCTTCTGCCTCATCCTCTACCACTCTATCTACCTCTGCCTTGACATCTTGAAATAGAAACTTGAATTTTGAAAGTGGTTTCTAAAGTGTAATATTTATTTATGTCTATCCTTGCCTCATGTGATAGAAGTGATCCCATCAACTCATCAACTGTCAGTATTGCCAAATCCTTGGCTTCTTCTATGGCTTCTACCACAACATCAAAATTGGTAGAAAAAGATATAAGGACCTTCTCATTCACTGTTAGATATTTATTATATTCACCATAAATTTTTAACTAATTTATGACAGACATGACCTGATTCATGAAAGAATTGATGTCCTCTATCTCCTTCATTTTCATACTTTCAAATCCTCTCCTAGTATTATGCAATTTAACAATATTGACTTTGGCCATACCTTGATAGCTTATCACCAAAGTTTCCCATGCTTCCTTTGCTAAAGACGTGATCATAATCTTATGGAACACTGCTCGGTCCCGTAGGTTTTAACCCTGTACAGAAATTATCTACAAACGAATCTTAAAAACAAAAAATAAATGATAGTGAGAGCATAAAACATAAAACAGATGTACACATAGATTTTCCCCTGGATCCCAAATCGGGACGACCAGCTTGATTTTTCATTATATTCCTTTTAGTGTTACAACACATATATATACATGCCAAAGCATACATAAACCCCAATCCATTAACCTTGGATTAGAACATAATCGTAGTTCCCTTGAACGAATCTAAAAAATACTAGGGGTTGAAAACCATCATGCCCCAAAACCATGTGCAAACCCATTCACAAAACCATGGGCAGGTCCACCCACAGGAAAATAAGGTCCAATTTTTTTTTTCCCGGGGCGCTACCCCGAACCTCGACAGGAGGGGCTGCCGCCCCCCCTGCTGTGCTCGGCGCAATGTACAGGGGTGGCTATCGCCCCCTCCCCCCTCTTGAATAGTCATGGAAAGAATATAACACATACCCAACATTCTCCCACTTGTTGTTTTCATTCCCCATGGGGCCACAGGAGAGCTGAGTTATTAGCCCAGCTTTGCAACACCCATTGTTTCTCTACACCAAGAGAACTTTTGAGTGCTCACAGACTTCGTCAATGTATCTACAACATTCTTCAAGGAGTCCACCTTTACTAGCAACACCCTTTTAGCCTCAACCATATATCTCACAAAGTGATATTGAACATCAATGTGCTTTGTCTTTTAATGATAAGCGGGGTTTTTAGCCAAGAAAATTGCACTTTGGCTATCACAGTCTATCCTTATAGCTTGTTGCACCAACCCCATACTTGAACACAATCTCTACAACCAAATTTCTTCCTTGCTTGCATGAGTGGTTGCCATGTATTCTACCTTTGTAGTTGAAAGTGCCACTATAGACTGTCTTTTACTCATCCAACTGACTACACCTCCAAATAGGCTAAACACATACCCACTTGTAGATCTTCTTTGGTCCAGATTTCCAGCCCAGTCTGCATCAACAAAACCATGAATTTCCAACACTCTTTCCAATCCTGGTCTTCCCTGGTAGCACAAGCCATAATCACTAGTGCCATGCAAATATCTGAAAACCCACTTCACTGCTGTCCAATGCTCCTTCCCTGGGTTTGACATAAACACCTTTCAATGCTCCCAAGTTTGCATGTGCAATGTGCAAATTCGTCTGCAGGACCATTACATATCAGGCTACACTACACTTGCATATGGAACACGGGACATATCCTCCTCTTCTTCTTGTGTCTTGGGACAACATTTCAGCATACAAATTTACACACAAGAATCGGGGGAACATTCAGGTTTACTATCATGCATATTGAACCTCTGATATCGTCTCAACATACTTCCTCTTTGGTTTAACTAGAGCTTCCTCTTTACTTTTGATCTCTCTTAATTTCCATGCCCAAAATACATTTTGCAGCACCAAGATCCTTCATGTCAAATTTGGAGAATAGTTGGGTCTTCATATCTTGGATAATTTCTTTGTCAATCCCAATTAACAACATATCATCCACATACAAGAACAAATAAATAACACAGTCACCAATTAATTTAAAATAAACACATTGATCCTCCTTGCTTCTGGTGAAGCCAAGTCCCCGTATATAGGTATCAAATTTCTAATACCACATCCTTGGTGACTGTTTTAACCCATATAGAGACTTCTTTAACCTGCATACCAGTTCTTTCTTCCCCTTCACCATAAAGCCTTCAGGTTGTTTCATGTAGATCTCCTCTTCCAGATCCCTATGAAGAAATATTGTCTTCACATCCCTCTGTTCTACCTCAAAATCAAATGCAGCAGCAACAGAAGAAAAAAAACTAATAGAAGTAACTTTGGCAACAGGAGAAAAAATATCACCAAAATCAATTCCCGTCACCTAGGAATAACCTTTTGCTACCAAACGAGCTTTGTATTTCTCCACCTTGATTTCTACATTCATCTTCTTCTTACACACCCATTTGCTCCGGATGGACTTCCTTCTAGCCGACAACTCCACTAGATCCCATGCCTTATTTTTATGCAAGGATGCCATTTCATCAACCATGGCCTCCTTCCACAGTTTTCCATCCTCTGAATCTATTGCCTCCCTGATGGTACTGGCATCATCATTAGTTATAGTTAAAGCAAAATTTTAACAAAAAGAAGATGGAATATACCTTTCTAGTTGTCTTCTTTCCCGAAATGATCTTCTCACAGCTGGAGTTTGTGGCTCTTCCTCTTCTGAGTATTCTTCTATTGTAGAGTCTGATTCATCCTCCTTTAGCTCAAAATCTATCTTCCCAGGTTCCTTTGGTAGGAATTCATGTTTAACAACATCTTTCACCTCTCTAAACACCACATCTTGACTGTACACAACCTTCCTTATTTCCAGGTTCCAAAGCTTGTAACCCTTTAAACATCCTTATACCCAATAAAGATGCACCTTTCAGATTTATTATCCAACTTGGTCCTTTTCTCCTTTGGAACATGTACATATGAATCACATCCAAATACCCTCAGATGTGAAAGAGAGGGTTTCTTACCAGTCCATACCTCATGTGGAGTCTTATCCTCCAACGCTGATGAAGGTGATCTGTTAACTTAGTAATTATGGTCTCCTTGCCTCACCACCCACGTCTGTCCTAACTTGGGGGTACCATCGAGCATGCTTCTTGCCTTTTCCATGAGCGTTCTGTTCATTCTTTCTGCAACTCCATTTTGTTGAGGTGTGTATGGAGTAGTCTTCTGTCGTGCCATACCACACTTTTTACAAAACTCTTCAAATTCCTTCTTGCAGAACTCCCCACCATTATCTGTCCTCGGCACCTTTATCTTCTTGTATGCAGTTTCACGGAGCGTTAAATTCTTTCGTACGCCAAAGACTTGATTTCTTCCTCGATAAATATATCCATGTATTCCTTGAGAAGTCATCATGGACAGAAATAACCCACACAAAATTACCCCGGTGATGGAATCGACACGAGGTCCCCGAACAAATCCGCATTGCTCAAGCTCTGGCTATATTGTTTGCCCTCTTAGCACCAGAAGGAAAACTCACGCGATTCTGCTTCCCATATATACAATGTTCACAAAAATCGAAATCCAGAGAGCTATTAGACATACCTTCTACCATACCATTTCCATGCAGTATCTGAAGGCCCTTCTCTCCAATATGTCCAAGCCTTTGATGCCATAGCATGGTCTTTTCTCCAGAGACCGCTAGGCTTTTCGCTCCACTTTCGGGAACCACAGAACTGTCGCACCCAACAATAACAGTGCTACCTTGAAGCTTGTATAGAGTTCCAATCCGAACTCCCTGCATTAATACCAGTGCTCCCCGAACCATCTTACAGGTATCTTTCTCGAACAAAGATGTTTACACTTGCATCATCCATCTTGCTTACATAAATCTGATTTCTGTCCAATGCAGGAATGTGCAGAACACCATGAAGTGTTCTAATCCTTCCACCTTGCAGCTTCAGCTTAAATTTTCCACGTCCTGTGATTCTGGCCTTCCTATCATCACCGAAGAAGACATCATCGCCATCATATTTCTCATACTCGCAGAACCACTCCCTATGGAGAGTGAAGTGAAAGGATGCACCCGAGTCAATCAACCGTGACTCATGATCTACATGTGTATTTGAAGAAGAAGCCAAATACACATACCCACCTTCATCCAAGGTGGTTTTTGCCTCTGCAGAAGGAGCATCATCAGATCCCTTTTTTTTCTAAGGAGCTTTAGATCTGCAGTCCTTTTTGTAGTGCCCTTCCTTTTCGCATTTCCAACACACCTTTACAAAATTTCCAAGAGATTTAGATCTCCCTCTAGATTTAGATTTCCCACTCGAAACCTTATTCTTGTTTCTGTTCTGGGACCTTCCTCGTACAAATAAGGCATCTCCATTCTGACCCTCCATATTTATCCATCTCATTTTCTCCGACAACAAGGCTGAGACAATGTCATCAAAATTCAAGGTAGTTGTATTGCTACCTATTGAAATAACCAGACTATCCCACGAATTTGGTAGAGAACACAACAAACTGATGCACTTATCTTCATCTGAAATTTTAATATCAACAAATGATAGCTGGCTTACCACAGTATTGAAGGCGTTTAGATGCTCTGTCTCCGAGTCTCCATACTTCATCCTCAGGTTATACAACTTTTTCCACATGAACAATTTATTCACCAGAGACTTAGATTGGTACAAAGTCCCTAACTTGTCCCACAAGGTCTTCGTCGTAGCTTCCCCAGATACATTCAAAAATACTGAATCTGAGACACACAACCGTATTGTGCTCTTTTCCTTCTGATCCAACTTCTTCCAGTCTTCATCTGACATTGTCGTTGGTTTGGTACCCGGATCTACTGTGAACCACTGATCCTTATCCACCAGTAGATCCTCCATATTGAGCTTCCACAACTCAAAACTCTGACCATTAAATTTCTCGATCTCTATCTTCCCGCCGCCTGCCATCTTCTTTCACCGCAAGAATCGATCCCACAGATCTCCCACTGAACAGGGTTTACCTGAGGCCCGAGAAAAAAACCCCTCAGCAGCAAAGGGGTCTCCTTGAAGCTGAAATTGGCTCCAATACCAAATGTATGTTTTAACCCTGTATAGAAATTATCTGCAAACGAATCTTAAAAAACATAAAATAAAAAATAGCGAGAGTATAAAACATAAAATAGATGTACACAGAGATTTTCCCCTGGATCCCAAATTGGAATGACCAACTTGATTTTTCATTATATGCCTTTTAGTGTTACAACACATATATATACATGTCGAAGCATACATAAACCCCAATCCATTAACTCTGGATTAGAACATAACCATACTTCCGTTTACTGGATCTACAAAATACTAGGGGCCAAAAACCATCATGCCCCAAAACCATGTGTAAACCCATGCACAAAACCATGGACGGGTCCGCCCACCGGAAAATAAGGTCCAATTTTTTTTTCCTGGGGCGTTGCCCCCCCTGTGACCCCCCTGCTACGCTCGGCGCAACATACAGGAGGGGCTATCGCCCCCCCTGTGACCCCCCCGCGCGTGACTAGTCATGGAAAGAATATAACAAATACCCAACAGGTCCACTCCCTGCTAGATAAGAACCAACACTTGTGCATTCTTCCTTTTGTCTTTCTTCCATTTTCCTCTCTCTACATTAGTGAGAGCTTGTTCTTTTGCTTCACTCTTCGGTTCTACAAACCCAAACTTTACATGATCCCAAACATCATACGCTTTCAACATGGTCTCCATCTTAATGGCCCACACATCATAATATTTCCCTGTAAAAGAAGGAAGTTGTGGCTGGAAACTCGATGTTGCCATATTTTTTCAAAAAAATATCTTCTCTGATAAAACCCTAAATTTCTTATTTTATGAGCTTTGCAAAACTCCTTTAAAATACCTTTTCATATAAAATCCTTTTATCACCTTTATAAAATACTCCAACCAAAAATATAACCAAACTCCTTTAAACACTTTTGAGAATCCTTATATTAAACCTTTAATAATAATACCTCTCAAAAAGGCTACCATTTAATAAATAAATAATCCTCTCTTAAAATGGCTTTGAAAAGTAAATGAACCATGTGACTTTCAAAACCTTTATAAACCATTCAAACCCTTATAACAAACCATGACTTTATGATGGCACAATTTTTTTTGAAAAGAATATTTAATAGTATATGTATACCCCACGACCTTCTGATCCAGATTTATGCAGGAATGCAATATAATAAACATATAACCATAAATACAAAGATGCAGTGGAAATAACACTTCATTTAATTAATATCAAATAACTAAAATTTGCTTACAGACAGAATAGAAATAAACTAGCTAGGGCGTTGGTAGCTTATCTCTGAGAAGAGATGTGGCGGCTAGAGGCCTCTGAACTATGTTACAATGAGGCTCGAGGGCATGTTTATTATTTAGAGATAATGGAAAACCCTAAACATCTAAAAACCTAACCCTACGAGATGAAGCGCGAAAATTATTGGCCCCATTTGGGTAAATTGGTGTTTCAACTTCCCCGGGACATAACTTTGGCATACGATCTTCGTTTGACGTGCACCATACCTCGTTAGAAAGATCTATCCGAGAAATACAACTTTCGGTATGAGAAACATCATTCCATGGACCCATGTTGCTCCCGGTTTCCCAAAAAACATTATTTAGGGCCTCAAAACGGCTCTGAAAGTCCAAGACTTGAAAAACTGCTAAAAATAGTAAGTTTTGCTGAAACTGAAAAATTGAAAGAGACAATAGTGGGGCCCCAAGTGGATTAGGCGGGTGGCCACGAATATCCACCTGGATCATTCCTCCCCCCTTAGGAAGCAATGGTCCCCATTGCGTTGAGTTCCTACATGAGATGAGGAAACTTCTACTGAACTTGGTCCCTGGTGAACCACTTTCCTTGGTGCACGAATTGGCCAGCTTTGACAAATAGATATAGTTGGATATTCTGTTGGCGAGTGTTCTTGATTTGCATGTCCATGATACAATCTGTGGTGGCCTATTCCATGCAGCTTGGGTTTAACTCTGTTGGTGTGAGTTGTTTTGCAATGTCAGAGGTGTCCAGTAGAGGTGGGAAGTAGGGACGAAGGCGGTCCACATTGAATAATGGGTGCAGACCAAGGAATGGTGGAATAATGAGCTTGAAGGTATTGTTCCCTACAGCCTTGGTGATGGTGTATGACCTGTATCGGAGCAGGCAAAGCTTGCGATGGGGTCCAGTGAGGCGCTCCTTCTGCAAATGTTTCCACACTTGGTCGCCCACCTGGAAGTTGTGTGGCACCCGATGTTGATCATGTCGTTTCTTGTACTTAGCTTTAGCTCTGTCTAATATGTCATGATCCTGTTGGCAGATGTCTTGAATGCGCTCAATGAAGTTGTTTTCTTTGTCAGCGTTAGACTGGACATGAGACGAATCGGCTTGAGTAGCCGCAAATGTCATGGCTACGTCAATGGGACATAGTGGCTGGAATCCCAAGCCCACTTGGAAGGGGTTGTGGCTGGTTGAGCTATGGAGAGCCCGGTTATAACTATGTTGTACATAGGGGAGGCTCTCATCCCATGTGCATGGATGCTTTGAATTGTATATGTGCAGAGTGTTTATAATCATCCTGTTGACGACCTCTATCTGGCCATCTGTTTGGGGATGGAAAGCTGTGGACTTGGTGAGCTTGGTGTCCAACATTGACTAGAGGTTGGACCAAAATGTGCTGAGGAACCTGCTATCTCGATCTGATATGATAGACTGTGGGATCCCAAAGTGCACCCACACTCGTTCAAAGAAGAGTTTAGCAGCGGCTTCTGCTGCGATATTCTTCTTGCAAGTCGCCATAATGGCCATCTTCGATAATCTATCGACGACCACGAAAACATAGTCGTTTCCATGCTTAGTAGAAGGCAGGACTGACATGTAATCCATGGAGATGGATTCCCAAGGTCGACTAGGGGTAGGTAGCGGAGTATATAGGCCTTGCTTCTTGATGGTCGGTTTGGTAATGGTGCAAGAAGTGTAGGATTTGATGTACTTCCTGACATCCTTTCGAAGGTTCGGCCAATAGAAATACTTCTGTAGTACTGCCACTATTTTCTTGACCCCGAAATGCCCAAGGACTCGACTATAGTGTGCTTCCCATATCATCTTGGCACGTTTGCTTGAAGGAACACAAAAGGGACCAGGTGACATAAAAGTGCATCTTGGAGGTAAAAATTTGGAACTTGTGTACCCCCAAAGAGTGCCTTGTATGTGTGGCCAAATTCTAGGTTGCTCTCGTAGAGAAGCGACCAATTAGAATTATTGTGCCCACAAGAGTTGAGAATGGTGGTGAGCACCACGATCAATGGTCGGCTGAGGTAGTCTGCAACATTATTGGTGCTACCTTTCATGTATTTGATGTTCAAATGAAACTATTGCAGATATGTGGACCACTTCTGATGGCGATCATTCTGAAACTTCCCTTATGTTTGTATGAATTGCAGGGACCGGTGGTCTCGGTGGATGATTGTTTTCCTTCCCCAAAATGTAATGCTTCCATTGTCGATAAGCTTGCATAATGGAATACATTTCTTTGTCATAAGTGGGATACTTGTGAACTGTATCAGACAATTTCTCACTGTGATATGCCACTGGATGTCCCTGTTGAGTAAGAACTTCCCCAATAGCATAGTCAGAGGCATTTGTCTCGATCTCAAATGGTTGTTGCAAGTATGGTAATGTGAGCACTGGGGAAAAACGTAGGCGATTTTTCAATTCTGTGAACGCCTTCTGTTGAGATTCCGACCAAAATATTTTTTCTCTCGCTCCTCCCTTGGTGACATGACTCAAGGGCCAAGTGATATGAGAGAATCCCAACACGAACCTGTGGTAGAAATTAACAAGACCCAGAAAGCTGAGAAGCTCTATTATAGTGGTTGGGGTTGGCAAATCCCGAATGACTTGGATCTTGTTTTGATCCACATGCACCCCCATTTCATCAATAATGTATCCTAGATATTGAACCTGGGTCATGCCAAAATTGTACTTCTCTAAATTGGCCCACAACTTGTGTTGCCGCAGTGTTTGGAGGACTTGTTGGATGTGGTGGAGGTGCTCTTCCCAAGTATGGCTAAAGATCAGAATTTCATCCAAGTACACCACTACAAATGAGTTGGTGAATGGCCGCAAGATGTCGTCCATCAACCTTATGAAGGTTGCGGGAGCATTCGTCAATCCGAAAGGCATGACCAGCCATTCAAAAAGGCCATCCTTGGCTTTGAAAGCAGTCTTCCACACATCAGAGGGTTTGATTGGTACCTAGTGATACCCAAACTTCAAGTCAATCTTGCTAAAATATTTTTCCCCTTTGAGTTGGTCTAGAAGGCCATTAATCCATGGGTTCGAGTACCTATTCTAGACAGTGATCTTGTTCAGTGCCCGATAGTTAATATATAGTCTCCACGTCCCATCCTTCTTTTGTACCAACGTGATCAGGCTCCCACAGGGCGATGAACTTGGATAGATATGACCTTTCTAAAGCAGCTCTTGAATTTTCTTCTTGATTTTATCATTCTCCATAACAGAGCGTCGATAGATCAGTCCATTGGGTAGCGGTGCACAGGGTCGGATCAAATGGGGTGCTTGACAGTCTGAGAGGAACCCACAATGAGGTGAGGTGAAGATGTCCCCATACTCCTCCAACCACAACCCTTATATATTTTGTTGTCGTGTAGAGGAGCCATGTCTGGAGGTCATGGCCATAGTCTTCTTCTGTCCCTGTGGGTAGATCATCAGGAAAACAAATTTCCTAGTTTGGGAAATGAGCTTACTGCATTGTTTTGCAGTAACCAACGAGATAGCGATAGGTGGTGGTACCTCTGGTATCCTGTACATATTATTTCCCAAAGTAACAATAACAGTGGGACTCATACACAACATGTCACTTCCACAAGTATGGTTGGCCTAATAATACATCAAAAACATCAAGAGGAGCAATGTCACATAATACCTCATCCGTGAAGGGCTTGATGCTATAGGGAAGGCGACACTGATGGCCAATGCAGATATCTCGTCCTTGGTGAATCCACCTGATGGTGTATGGATGTGGGTGGGTTGTGGTTGGCAAGCCCAACTGCTTCACGACGTCTGCTGAAATGAGGTTCTTTTGGCTCCCATTATTGACAATGAACTGTACTGGGGAGCCCTTTATCCACATCTAGGAGTGGAAGAGACATTCCTCCTCCTCTGGATCTTCCGATTCTTCCTTCTGGATCTTCGCAATGGCAATAGTGGCGTTGGGCTCCGCATCAATAATCTGTTTCCCTTTGTCATTCCCCTTGTCAGGTTCTGATTCAGAGTCAGATCATGCATCTGACTCAGAAGCCCTCATTTCGGACACCGGTGGCCTTGGCGACACTCACTTGTGTTGTGAGTGGAGCTCTTATGGAACTCACACCACTTTCCCGTGTCCTTCTTTGGCTTTGTGGTGTTGTTCTTTGCATGTGGCTTTGACAGGTTGTTGTGGGCTGCCATGCCTTGGCTCTGTCCTTTGTTCTGTGGTTTGGGAGTACCTTTCCCTTGCTTTTTATTCGAAGATCCAAAGTCTCGCTTCTTCTGTTTGAGTTTCTGCTCAATCTTGGTAGCATACCGGTATGCCATACCAAGCGAAGAGATGTCGAGGAACTCCATTTCCTCTTAAATGTATCTATACAGACAACTACGATACTTTAGCACCGGATGTTTCTCTAAATATTTGATACCCAACTTTGTGCGCAGGGTATGGAACATATTCGTCAGCTCATGCACATCTTGATCCCTTTGTTGTCGAAGCGTGGTCCATTGTATGTACTTGTCCTCATAGCTCCCCACGGGATAGTATTGTTACTAGATGGCGTCTCGGAAAGAATTCCAAGTGGGTACGGCTGAGAATAGAGAGGGTTCTGTCTCATCCTTTTTCTCATAGTAGGTTTCCCACTAGTCCTTGACATGGGGGGTAGCTTTGAGGAGTGAAAAAATAATCTTCTCCCGGTCGGAAAAGTCATGAATCGAGAAATATCCTTCTAATAGATTCTACCATCTATCTACGACATCTGCATCTATTTGACCCTCAAATATGGGAATGTCAAAATTTACTTGTACCTTAAAGGGAGTCGCGCCTCCAGAGTGGCTGCTGGATGCAGATGCACCACCAGTGGGCAGTCGTTGAAGGATCTGGGCAAAGTTATCCATCATCGCGTTCCTTTGTTTTTCAAGGGCCTCCTTGAGAAATATTTTGATAGGATATCATGCTCCCTCATCTTTCTTTTCATCCCCCATGGGTGTCTGTTTGGGTTTGCGAGGCTGATATTGCAAAGGTTCCACCAAATCGAGCCCTAACTCCTTATACCTCGACCTCATTGGGGACATGCAAAAAAGGATCAAGAAAAAGAATACCGCTCTGATACCTCTGATCCGTATTTATGCAGGAACGCAATAGAATAAACATATAGCCATAAATACAAAGATGCAACGGAAATAACACTTCATTTCATTAGTATCAAAGAATTGAAATTTGCTTACAGACAGAATGGAAATAAACTAGCTAGGGCACTGGAAGCTTATCTATGAGAAGAGATGTGGCGGCTATAGGCCTCTAAACTGTGTTACAATGAGGCTCGAGGGCCTATTTATTATTTAGAAACAATGGAAAACCCTAAACATCCAAAACTCTAACCCTAGGAGATGAAACGCCAAAACTATGGGCCCCGTTTGGGTAAATTGGTGTTTCAACTTCCCTGGGACATAACTTTGCAATATGATCTCCGTTTGACACGCACCATACCTCATTAGAAAGATCTATCCAAGGAATACAACTTTTGGTGTGAGAAACATTGGTCCATAGACCCATGTTTTCCCAAAAAATATCATTTAGGGCCTCAAAACGGCTTCATAATTTCAGGACCCGAAAAACTACTAAAAATAGTAAGTTGTGCCGAAACTGAAAAAATGAAACCAAAATATGATGGCCCCTAGCTTAATAAACCACACAATGAACTTGATTTTTATACAAATGAAAGTTTCACGATATCTGCACAATTTTTGCACTAAGAAAGTGCAAAATTTGCACAGTTTTTGTATCAAGAATGTGCGGACCTGCGCAATCTTTAATAGTTCGACGATTTTGAAAAAAAAAATTGGTCCTCTTCTCTTGGCCCTCTTCTGACTGGCTCTGCACGCCCCATGGATCTTGTGATCCTTCCTCAGCGCTGATACCAATTTTTTTGGAAAGGTAGAGGATATAAAACACAAAGTAAACACAAATAGTTCTCACAAAAAACACACGAGCTATCGCTCTTCTATTGATCACACAAACTTCAAACTTCAATCTCAATACAATAAACTCGGTGAAGGGTATTTATCTTTTTAAACTAGTGACTCGCCTAATATAACTTGACATTCACAAACTTACCAAATTCATCTATTACATAAATCGACTTAATCAACGCTCACTTAACTGACACTCTAAATATAGTTAAATCTTCATCTGGGAGGTAAGTAGCTATTTTAACATGAACTACTGAACGTAAGAATATTTACCTGAACACATGGCCACCGTCATTATAGATTGCCTGCGAGACGAGGCCCATGAACCCCAAAATTACTTCTTCCTAAACCAGGTCCATGTGTCGCAAAACCTGGCGGATCACAATGTAAATAAATGAAATTGAGCTATGACACACTTGGCTATGATGATGTTAATTTACAATTGTGATTTTATATGTAGCTACAAGAATATTTTAAGAAAAAAATGTGCATGCCCTGTGTTAGTCTCCTGTATTCTACACTATCACTAGATGACTATGGATTTTCTACAGTTTGCTGAAAATAACATTCCCTCACTATCATTTATTTTTAGAAATATACTTTCCTTCATTATCTTCATTTAACCTATCCATTATCTCTCACTTTACCTATTCATATCACTCTATGACTTTGAAATTCCATGTTTGACCCTAAATCCCTCATTCTTACCCCGTTCCGTACCTGAAACCCCACCCCCATTGCTAAAAACCTCTCCCCTTCATTCATTTCCCCTTCTTCCATCAAAACAATGTAAAAAACCCATTTTTGTACATTGTTTTAAGATAATTTTAATTCGATTCGGGACCCACTATTTTAAATAAAACTCTTTTTATTTAAAACTACCCGACCCTGTTATATTAACCCCCCGATGCCCCTTATACACTTAAAGTCCCCGCTTTAAAAAACCTTTACTCTTCGCTCATATAACCCTGGCCCCCACCTTTATATTTAAGCGCTTCCACTCTAAATGTACCCCGGGCCCCGCATTATAAAGAACCCCGCGCTAACATTAAAACCATTCATCTCATCTAAAATCTCGGCCCCACCTTCTAAACCTACCCGCAGTCCACTCATCGCCCGACCACTGTCAGATCTTTGCCCCCCCGATCCAACAGCGATCATGCCCTATCGCAAATCTAAAGGCCCGAGGTTTAAAACCTTTGGAGTTTGCGAAATGGGCGGTTTTTGCGCCCATCCTTCTCTCCACGCATCGCTCCTCCATCTTATTGCATGCCCCCCAACCAAAACCACAATCCACCCACACCCCATGCGATAAACTGCCAACTGCCTCCGCTCCATACCAACGAAACCATTGACCCCCTTTGACATATTTTCAAATCTTGTGTTGTCGCGGTAAATTCCCGAAACCTCTGTGATAACCCGTGCAACACTTATGAAGACCCAAAATATCATAGCCACACGCAGAAAACCAAAAACCTCCATTTTCTGAATTCTGTCCATAAATTTCCCTACTGCCTACAAGCCACCATTACTCTCCTTCCTGCGGGAACATATTTTTATTAATAAATTGCTTTTATTTTGTAGGTGATCGATGGGAAATAATCATATTGTGGTTCTAAAGTCCAAAAAATTATTCAAACTAAGTTCCCTGGGTGATGACCTAGGAGCTTTGTTCATTTAAGGATCAAGAGCGCAAGATTAATAAAAGGCAGCAGTAGATCATGATCAATAAAGATCATATGATGATTATAGAGGCAACAAGTTTTCTTCAAAAGATAGAGTAAAGAAATGAAGAGGTTTTACAGTGGCTGCGCAGAGATGAAGACAAATAATAAAGACACAGTTAAAGATCAGTCAGAGGTTAAAAGATGAAATAAAAGACAAAAATACAGAGTGAAGACAAAAAGCAAATAAGAAAGGTTAAAGAAGATATTTCAATGACAACAGAAGCAGTAAAAGAAAACAGAGAGAAAACAAAATTAAGGTTTGATGACAAATTAAAGATTAAAGACAAAATCAGAGGATAAATCAACGAGGAATACCAGGCCAAGTGTCAAGGCCATTCATCATTTAACCCTTCCCAATCACATTGGCCACCTACAACCCAATTTTGGTTTAATATAAGATACCTCAGTTACTATTTCAGTCAGATATATTTTAGCAGCTACTCAAAAGTTATTGTGAAAGTTAATCATAAAGGAAAATAGTCAAAAATATCTTAAAGTTAGCTCAGCAGTAAATTAGAAAGTAATTACTATAGTACGTCAGTCAGAGATATTTTGGCATTGGGCCTTGCATGGTCTCAATTGTCAAACATCATTTACTCTGTAGTAAATAAAAATCTGTCACCCTATATTAGGGAAACCTCCTCATTTGCAGTTAAATACTGCATGTATTGTTCATTATCGTTGTTAGTTGGTTAGTTGGTTGGCTGCTAGGCTAAATTTTGATCAGACTCTGAGTGGTAAATATTATTGCATTGGAGCATTGTAATTGTCTTGGACATCAGTAATACAAGCACATTAACAAGATTCTTGAGCTATGTTAATGGTGATGTTATCCCTCTTTTTCATTGTTTCTCCTTCGTTTACCATATTGTACATCAATTTCTCTGATAATAGTACATAAATTTTAGATTGAGATATGTTGTTTGGGCACCTTAACTGTGTCTGTTATTATTATCTTTATGTTTTCTTCTGCAAGGTCTAATTAAAGAATTCAGGGGTGTCCTGCTGTTTAGTTTCACTTGGCTTGTTGTCTTGAGGTTTTCTTAGTCAAGTTTAGCTAAATAATTCAGGGGTGTCCTTCTCTTTAGTTTCTATCAAACTATTTATCTTAAAGACCTTATTTGAAGTTTAGTTAAATAATTCATGGGTGTCCTGCTCTTTAATTTCAATGAACTGTTATCTCGAATGTTTTTCTCTATCTGAAAGTAGTAAATAAAGAATTCAGGGGTGTCCTGTTCTTTAGTATTACTGGATTGTTGTCTTAAGGTTTCCTTAGTAAAGCTTAACTAAATAATTTAGGGGTGTCCTGCTCTTTAGTTTCTCTTAAACAATTATCTCAAAGGATTTTCTTGTTGAAGTATAATTAAAGGATTCTTAATTACTCTTTAATTTTACTGAATTCACAAACTTGCTGTCATTTAATTATTCATCTTACCTAAGAAGATCCATTGGATATAGTTAGCTTTCCCTATGAAAACCCTTGACGAGTTGATGTAAAATTAAAACCTCTTATGACTCCATATCCCAATGGATTAAGCTTCCCACATTTTATCTCTTCAGCCTACAAACAAACTATCAATCAATCAATCAAAACAAACAACCCCGAACTTCATAACTAGCCTAAGATCAGAAAACATAAGCATAAAGATAAATCAGTTAATCATAAACATAGAGAGAGCCCTCTTTGAGCCCCGGAAGGCTAGGTCCTTGGACTCCAAAGTGGTTTGATGTGGTTCCCTGCTACTTGTTCCTGCAAATCTTGCAAATTACGAGGAGCCAACATAATGGGGACCATACTGGGGAACTAAGTTATTAAAAAGATTGATATTTCCTCAAGAACTCAGAAACGCCCTTCAAATTTAGATAACTCAAGTGTCAGCCAAGACTAGTATTTGGTTACTGATGGTGGACAACAACCAACCTCAAGAAATTTGAAATCATCCACCCGACGACTCCACATCTATCAGTAGGCCTAAAGACTCCATTGGTAGAAAAAGCTAGACTGGTTCTAAAAGATGTAGTGACCCTTTTCTCTAACTGATTGACAAGATGAATGCAAGGATACAATGAGGGTATGCTCCAATGAGCAAGGATCATATTCCTGGATTCTCGCACAAAATGCCTCAGGTAAATTGGGACATAAATCTGCCTATTTTTCAGGATGACAAAATTAATGACCCCTTGTTACATCTCATTAAATTTCATATACAAACATGGAGGTTAAAAGTTGAATGGCATGAGGATTGCCTCATGAAAATGTTCATGGTGGCATTAGAAGGTAAAGCAAGGGAATGGTATGAAGGTCAAAATCCTGTTTGTTTGTTTTCTTTAAAGGATTCCCACAAGGCATATTATGAGCATTATAAAGAAAATTTTCCATCTTTATCATTAGCTGAAAATTGTTGTGATCAGTCTGAAGATTTCATACAATACCTTGTAAATATTGATGAAGATTTGGGAAATTGGCATCTTGAGGATTTTTTAGAAGCAATTCATGAATTTCGTGCTCAAGTTAACTATCATGACAATTGAGAGAATTTGGTTGAGGATGAAAGCAATCAGGAAATAAAAGAAGATCCACAAGATTTCTCTAAAAGGACAAATGAGTATTCATCATCTCTTTGGTGTGAGGCTTAAGAAGAAATTTAGCCTTATAATCATTCACAAGAGAAAGAGAGGAATTGTGGTTCTATCCAAGGAAAAAGGAAAATTCCTCCTTTAAACAATGAAGAAATCAATCAGATTCTAAGCATGCATCCAACCTCTAAAATTTTATGTAAAGAAATTATTTCTATCTGTTCCACTGCTGATTTATGTATTGCAGCTTTGCCTCATGAAGAAACAAAAGAACATATGGATACTGATGGTGTACTACCTTCTCGAGAAGACCTATTACCATAGAATGATCCTACTCCTCATAATGATGGCTTTCAGACAGAATTCAATCCACTCAATCAAAGCATATTAGGTTTTCTTAAAGACAACATGATAATATATAATGAAGCTACCAAGTTAGATGATCATGAAGAAGAGGTGGAGTTTCTTTCTCAAAAGGATCCCAAGCACAACGAGGTGGAGCAAGGAATAGTCCTGAATGAAGCTGATTATTCAAATCCTCAGGGCCAGGTATTATTCCAAGATCCCTTTGTAGGTTTCTTGGAGACATCCAAAAAAGGAGTGTGTTATACCATGAACAGTTTGTTGCAAAGTTTAAAAAACATTTTGAGCACTATTGTTCAAAATCAAGTAAGATGGGAGTGGCCTTTTTGTTTTTGCAGAATACTTAAAGGGCTGAAGCAAAATCGATCATGTAGTCTTACTTGATTGGTTGCATTGGAGAAGGGAGTTCACTTAGTAAATATATGCCTCCAAAGATTATATTAGGATAGGTAGGTGTGAAAATAAGCTCAGTACTATGAGCATCTTCTCAGTTTTAAGTTTTCTTCACTATATATAACATTGTTGAAACAAAAATCTTAGAAAAATTGATACAAAAAAGAGAAGGAACAAAGAAAAGAAGAAAAGAGGGCAGATAAAAGAAAAAGGTAAGCCCCATACCAAAAAAATGAATATTTCTGAAAGTGTGCAAGTCAAAATGCCACTACTATTGAAAAGGTTTTGTTCAATCATACAACCTAATCATGATTGTACAAATTTTGAAATTTTGCTGATAAGTTAGAAAATGAATATTTTCCAAACTGTTTAAACTTGGCTTATCAGTAGGTAGATAGAAAATGACATTGGTTCCAAAGCCTAAATCTGAAACCAATAAGAAAAGTGAGGGATAGGTGGTAAATTGAAAAAATCCAAGATCAAATCCCTCAGTTTTTAGTTCATTTTTTGCAAAATAATATTGTGTGCAGCTTGTCCAAAATACCAAAATTCATGATGATCAAACTACTTAATTTGGATTCATTCAGGTTTTAAATTTCATGCTGATAGTTAGAGAACAAAAATATGTCAAAATGTTTAATCTTTTCAGATAAGTAGTTAGGTAGAGAATAAAAGAGCTCATCAGTCTAATCTGAGCCTTTGGAAGTTATTAGAGAAGAGATAGATAGTTTTCTTTCAAAAGAAAATGATGTCAAGGTTTGCAAGTCCAAATGCACCCAGAAAATGAAGAAAAAATGTTAGGGTAGGTGATGGGTAGGTAGAAATCATTTTGCAGGAAGCGTGGTTTTCAATTTTTGAAGGAAGGTCACAGTCACGAGAATTGCATTAGATCAACAATTACAGGATAAAAATCAGCCAAATGGATAAGCCACTGATCTACGAAATCCAGAGATCTAAGATTCTTGACACCTCCTAAAGGAGTTGCCCTCCCCAGCTCGAGCCACTTTTAGTCTCCTGTATTCTACAATATCACTATATGACTATGGATTTTCTATAGTCTGTTGAAAATAACATTCCCTGACTATCATTTATTTTCAGAAATCTCACTGCCTTCATTATCTTTATTTAACCTATCCATTATCTCTCACTTTACCTATTTCGATCACTCTCTTACTCTGAAATTCCATGTTTGACCCTAAATCCCTCATTCTTACCTCGTTCCCTGCATAAAACCCCACCCCCATTGCTAAAAATCTCTCCCCTTCATTCATTTCCCCTTCTTCCATCAAAACAATGTAAAAAACCCATTTTTTACATTTTTTTTAAGATAAATTTAATTCAATTCGGGACATACTCTTTTAATAAAACTATGTTTATTTAAAACTACCTGACCCCGTTATTTTAACCCCCCAACGCCCCTTATACATTTAAAGCCCCTGCTTTAAAAAAAAATTACCCTCTGCTCATATAACGCTGGCCCCCACCTTTATATTGAAGCACTTCCGATCTAAATGTACCTCGAGCCCCGCATTATAAAGAACCCCACGCTAACATTAAAACCCTCCGTCTCATTTGAAATCCCGTCCCCACCTTCTAAACCCACCCGCAGTCCACTCATCACCCGACCACCGTTGGATCTTCACCCCCCCCCCCCACAACGACCATCATGCCCTATCGCAAATCTAAAGGCCCGAGGTTTAAAACCTTTGGAGCTTGTGAAATGGGTTGTTTTTGCACCCATCCTTCCCTCCATGTGCCCCCCAACCAAAACCACAATCCGCCCACACCCCATGCCATAAAATGCCAACTGCCTCCGCTCCATACCAACGAAACCATTGACCCCCTTTGACATATTTTCAAATCCTGTGCTGTCGCGGTAAATTCCTGAAACCTCTGTGATAACCCCTGCAACAATTATGAAGACCCAAAATGTCATAACCACACACAGAAGACCAAAAACCTCCATTTTTCGAACTCTATCCATAAATTTGTACTACTACACCGTTGATATGGGCCACCATTACTCTCCTTCCTGTGGGAACATATTTTTATTAATAAATTGTTTTTATTTTGTAGGTGATCAATGGGAAATAATCATATTGCGGTTCTAAAGTCCAAAAAATTATTCAAACTAAGTTCCTTGGGTGATGACCCAGGAGCTTTGTTCATTTAAGGATCAAGAGCACAAGATTAATTAAAGGCAACAATAGATCATGATCAATAAATATCATATGATGATTACAAAGGAAACAAGTTTTCTTCAAAAGACAGAGTAAATAAATGAAGAGGTTTTATAGTGGTTGCGCAGAGATGAAGAAAAATAATAAAGACACAGTTAAAGATCAGTAAGAGGTTAAAAGATTAAATAAAAGGAGAAAATACAGAGTGAATAAATAAAGCAAATAAGAAAGGTTAAAGAAGAGATTTCAATGATAACATAAGCAGTAAAAGAAAACATAGAGAAAACAAAATTAAGGTTTAAGGACCAATTAAAGATTAAAGACAAAATCAGAGGATAAATCAACGAGGAAGACCAGGCCAAGTGTCAAGGCCATTCAGCATTTAACCCTTCCCAATCAAATTGGCCACCTACAACCCAATTTTGGTTTAATATAAGCTACCTCTGTTACTGTTTCAGTCAGAGATATTTTAGCAGCTACTCAAAAGTTATTGTGAAAGTTAATGATAAAGGAAAATAGTCAAAAATATCTTAAAGTTAGCTCAACAATAAATTAGAAAGTTATTAATACAGTAGGTCAGTCAGAGATATTTTGGCATTGGGCCTTGGATGGTCTCAATTTTCAAACATCATGATTTACTCTGTATTAAATACAAATCCGTCACCCTAGATTAGGGCAACCTCCTCATCTGTAGTTAAATACTGCATGTATTGTTGATTATCGTTGTTGGTTGGTTCGTTGGTTGGCTGCTAGTCTGAATTTTGATCAGACTCTGAGTGGCAAATATTATTGCACTGGAGCATTTTAACTATCTTGGACATCAGTAATACAAGCACATTCACAGGATTATTGAGCTATGTTAATGGTGATGTTATCCCTCTTTGTCATTGTTTCTCCTTTGTTTACCATATTGTACATCAATTTCTCTGATAATAGTACAAAAATTTTAGATTGAGATATGTTATTTGGGCACCTTAACTCTGTTTTTTATTATTATCTTTATGTTTTCTTCTGCAAGGTCTAATTAAAGAATTCAGGGGTGTCCTTCTCTTTAGTTTCACTTGGCTTTTTGTCTTGAGTTTTTCTTAGTAAAGTTTAGCTAAAGAACTCAGAAGTGTCTTGATCTTTAGTTTCTCTCAAAATATTTATCTTAAAAACCTTCTTTGAAGTTTAGTTAAAGAATTGAGGGTTGTCCTGCTCTTTAATTTCACTGAAGTGTTATCTTGAATTTTTTCTCTATCTGAAAGTAGTAAATAAAGAATTCAGGAGTGTTCTGCTCTTTAGTATTACTGGTTTGTTGTCTTAAGGTTTTCTTAGTAAATATTAACTAAAGAATCCATGGGTGTCCTGCTCTTTAGTTTCTCTTAAATAGTTATCTCAAAGGCTTTTCTTGTTGAAGTATAATTAAAGGATTCTTAATTACCCTTTAGTTTTACTGAATTCACAAACTTGCAGTCATTTCATTATTCATCTTACCTAAGAAGATCCATTTGATATAGTTATCTTTCCCTATGAAAACCCTTGAAAAGTTTATGTACAATTAAAACCTATTATGACTCCATATCCCAATGGATTAAGCTTCCCACATTCTATCTGTTCAACCTACAAACAAAAAATCAATCAATCAATAAAAAAAAACAACCCCAAACTTCATAACTAGCCTAAGATCAGAAAACATAAGCATAAAGATAAATTAGTTAATCATAAACATAGAGAGAGCCCTCTCTAAGGCAGGAAGGCTAGGTCCTTGGAATCCAAATTGGTTTGATGTGGTTCCCTGCTACTTGTTCTTTCCAATCTTGCAAATTACAGGGAGCCAACACCCTGTCTGTGATTCACATTACTTGCTAAGAAGACAATGTTCGAAGACCAGGCCCTGTCCATGTGTTTTTGTTATTTGAGGATCATCTCCGTTTGTTTCATTTCCATATCCATCCCTAGAAAGTCATTTCCCCTCTGCATTTCCAACTTCATATGCTCAATTCTCAAAAAACCCTCGTCCAAGGTTCAAATAATAGCGACCAACTCGAAGGACGACTGGGGTTGGGGTGGAGGTTGAAATTAGGGTTGTTTTCACTAGGGTTTGATACTCTATCTCTTGAATTTCAATATGGAGGATGCGACAATTTTTTTTTTCATGATACCATTTTTCATAAATAGGACTAGTGCATTTATGGCTCCATCTACAACAAATCACCTCGGTAATGAAAATACCAATGGATGTGACACAAAATACAACTTAGTCTCCATCACCAGGCACCAAAACATAACAAAACATTTTCATCAGTTATAGAAGTGACACTTCACTACAAATCATTCAAATACCAAGAAGAGCGATAAATAGTAGAAGAATTATAAGCATAGTTATCTCACTAAACAAGAAATCAGAATTAACGATTGTTCATTGTGTGGGAGTGTGGAGCTCCACACAATGAGCTAAGGTCATTGTGTGGAGCTCCGTACCCCAGCAAAATGAGTCAAAGTACATGCATATGAATATCAATTATTATTACCAATGAACCTATTAATCTATGATATCGAGACAAACATGTTATTAACCTATGGTTTTCAAGATTTTGTGGTTTTCATTTATTGAAGAAATATCCAGATTATCCATAGTGTTATAAAACATTGGTCGACAATGTTAACCTATGAGTACGTGTGTCAATTAAACTATCATTGAAGCTTGTGTGAAGAGCTTTGTGCAGAGAGCTTTCAATGTGCGGAGAGATTTCATTGTGCAGAGAGATTTTTTCTTTCATTATGCAGAGTTTTCTCTGCACTCCACATATCCTTTAAGAAATTAATTAACGATAGCAGTAGAGGAAAGGAATATGTTGCATTGCAACTATTACCCTTTTTAATTATCTAATCAAGAAGTTTAATATGTAAAATATTACATGGATTATGCCACCTCTAGTTTTATAATAACATTTTAGTGACCAAATACAAGTATTACATTAAAGTTATTACTTCCAATATTTTAAAAAACATGTGGTAGAAAATAATGGACACAACATTAATTGATGTGACTTGTTAACATTCATTAAGTGACCCTACTTTTAAGAACCATCAATGATTTTCTAATTGCTCATTTTAAAATTGTTGGTCCTTTTTGGGGCACCTCAAGAGACATGGGGATATAGTTTGGAAATAGAATTGTAATGTATGTGATATTATTAATAACAATAGTTTCATTTTTCATATGATGTTATTATTTGGTATTCTTGCAATGATCCATTTGTTGCATATCTCAAGAGTTGAATATCAGGTATTTTTTTACTCAAATCGAAAAGATTATAGTAAATCTTTCACATTTTTAAGGATGTATGTTAAGATTTTTATGTTGATGGGGGTGTCTTTAAGGTTTGCAAGGGGCTCAACTAGCATGATTGCCATGCGCAAAACGGTAGTGGTGAAGAGGAAGCTGAGAATGGAGAAGAGTGTCGATGTCACCACCTATCTAGGTCCTGCCCAAACATGGCATTCACACTGCATACAGGATCAACCACAAAGAAATGTTTCCAATTAGTCTAAATATAGGCAAGCGGAGGGAGAGGGAATATCATCTGACATTCTCCTAGTTTGCAATTTCTGAACATTGAATTTGATAATGGACATATTACAAGGAAGAGCGCACATGTATGGGGTGTTTAATGCGGGTGTTAACATGCGTTCCATAACACACACTTGTCCCTCTTTCACTTTTGATCTTCTGGACAACCTTTTGGGTCTTTTGGTCTTCAGGTTATGGGGGTTCTTTATAAACACAGGTATCTCAGCTCCAGGT
This sequence comes from Pinus albicaulis, assembly GCA_034641835.2. NCBI lineage: Eukaryota > Viridiplantae > Streptophyta > Pinopsida > Pinales > Pinaceae > Pinus > Pinus albicaulis. The sequence goes on along the minus strand of CM076582.1, from coordinate 793,160,309 downwards.
GGCATATTGTTAGGTCCCTATATTACTAATATAGTCCCTTATTGTTATTATTATACCCTTGTAACCCCCATATTTTTATTATTGTGCCCTTAAATTATTATTTTTAGGTTGGCTAGGATTACATTGTGGCCCCACTAGGATTACGTTGTGGCCCTATGGACTCCTATATATAGAAAGGAGGTTTTGTAATTTGTATCATCCAAGAATTTTTCATTCATGTAATGTATTGGAGGTTTCCCCCTCGAAGTGGCTTATTTCTAAGGCGTTGATATTTCTTCTATTTCTGGAGCTGGTTTCACAACATTTGGTATCAAAGCTTTGGATTCTAGGGTTTCACTGCTCCAAACAAGTCATCGTGGCATTTTCTCTATAAAAATTTTTCTACGAAGGTTCAGAAGCTGAAATTTTTAGGGTGCGAAGCCAAAATCCTGAGGAACATCGTTGCAAAATTTTAGAGCTTCGTTCGCAATATTTTCGGAGATATGATCTGTGGAAGGTAGGGCTTTTTGGAGGCTCCTAAATTTCACTTAAACAAGTCATCGCGGAATTTTCATTATCACGTTTTTTCTACGAAGGTTCAGAAGCTGAAATTTTTAGAGAGTGAAGTCGAAATCCTGAGGAACATCTTCGTAAAATTTCAGAGCTCCGTTCGCAATATTTTCGGAGATATGATCTGTGGAAATTAGGTCTTTTTCAGGCTCCCGAATTTCATCTCAAAGAGGTTATCATGAGAAAACCTTCATAACTCTCTCTCTGAGCATCGGATTGGAATGCTGTAAGTACACAGACCGTATTTTCTTATCTATCAATTTCAGAGCCAAAGGAGGAAACATTGACATGTGGCAAGTTGTACAAGTGCATTATACTGAACCAGCCCATAATTGGGTCATTTTGGGAGATTGGACATAACTTTGCCTTGAAGAATCCAAATCAGGTCAGACCTATGGCATTCGAAAGAAGATTCAGAGGGTGACTTCAGGGCCAAATTTTAGATATTGAAGATCGAAAATCATAGAGATAATTCAGTTTCAATATCGAGTTCCTCAAAATCAAGAAAAAGGTGTGTATTTTTTTTCAAATTGCATAAGTCTTGTTTGAAAAATCAGTTCTAGTTGATTCCAAAGGCCTATCGAGCATAGCTATCAGTATTGGCTTCTAAAATGCCTCCTAAAAAGAACTCAACACCCATTAAGCCTTCATAAGGCTCTACTATGACTCATGAAGATGAAGAAATGCAACCAGAGATATCAAAAGTCCATGAGCAAGTGCACCAAATTTCGCTATCGCAAAGAGCAAAAAAAATTGAAATGGATGGTTTGAAGAAAGGCGTGGAAGTTAAGATGAATGGTTTGGAAGCTAAGATGGATGGCATGGAAGTTGGCATGGAAGCTAAGATGGATGACATGGAAGCTAAAATGGAAAACATGAAGAATGATCTAAAAGCAGACATGGAAGGTTTGACAAAGTTGATACAACAAATGTTTCCTAATGGTGAAAAGATAGTAGAGGAAACTAATGATGAGAACAAAATAAATGATGATCGTGATTTCATAAACTCTAATATTGGCAGGAAGAACCACCATATTCCAAAGATGGATATGAGGAAGTTTGATGGCAAGGATCCCGTAACATGGATACTACAGATGGAGCAATATTTTGATCTCAATAATGTGAAAAACACACAAAAGGTACGCATTGCAGCTTTACATTTAGAAAAAAATACATTTGTATGGTATCGATGGCTTTGCTCCCGTAAAAAAATTGTCACTTGGTCAATTTTTATGGAGGAAATGATAGCACATTATCAGGATACAAAGAGCAACACCTTCTTTAGCCAATTGATAAATCTCAAACAAAAGGGTTTAGTGGGGGAGCACATTGAGGACTTCCAAAAATTGAATATAAGGGTAACTGATATTCCAGAGGAACACGGGATTGATCTCTTCATAGGCACTTTAAAGGATAACATCCAACATGAAGTTCGTGTTTTGGAACCTGATTCATTGGAGAAGGCATTCAGGTTGGCAAGAAAAGTTGAATGTAAAATTATGGCGACAAGGAAGCCTACCACTCATTTCTATAAAGAAGGAAGTGTTTCTACGCCTAGATTTCCACAACCTACAAGGTTGACACCACAACAATTGGAAGAAAAAAGAGCAAAAGGGCTTTGCTACAGTTGTGATAGCAAATACACTAAAGGTCATAAGTGTGCTGAGAAGAAATTATTTTACATGGATTGTGAAGAGGAAGAAGAAAATGAACAAGAAGAGGATATACACCAGGAACCAGCCCTAGAAGAGGAAGAAATGAATCCGACCATATCGTGTAATGCACTGGCAGGAATTACCACTCCTCAAACTCTCAAGATAGAAGGACATATAAAGAAGAAAAAGGTAATAGTGTTGATTGATTCAGGTAGCACCCATAATTTTATTCATTGTAAGGTAGCCAAGGAATTAAATTGTTTCCTATACCCAGCACCAGAATGTCAAGTGATGGTTGCGAATGGAGGAACTATAAATTGCTCTAGAAAATGCCATAATATCAAGCTAACCATGGGGGAATATGTATTGACTAGTCCAATGCTTTCCATTCCTATGGGAGGTGCTGATGTTGTACTAGGAGTACAATGGTTACAATCTTTGGGAATGGTAGCTTTTAATTTTCAAGAACTTTTCTTGAAATTTTTTTCAGAAGGAAAGGAAGTTTAATTACAGGGTATTGCAGGGAAGCCAGGAAAGATAATAAGCTCTAATTTCATGACAGAGCTTCTAAATAAATAACAACAAGGCGTAATTGCACAATTATGCTCACTAGAAGTTCCAACATCAAAATCATCTATTTCTGCAGATCTCCAACAAGTCTTGGACAATCATTCCAAGGTGTTTGAAACTCCCAAAGGACTCCCACCTATTCGTGATCATGATCATGCTATTCATTTGATTCCAGGAAGCGTTCCTCCAAACATCAGGCCTTATAGATATCCTTACTTCCAAAAGAGCGAAATTGAACGTATGATTGCAGAAATGTTAGAGGCGGGTATAATTCAACCTAGTGAAAGTTCTTTCTCTGCTCCTGTAGTATTGGTACACAAGAAGGATGGATCATGGCGAATGTGTCCGGATTATAGGGAGCTCAATAAGCTCACCATTAAAGATAAATTTCCCATTCCCGTGATTGATGAATTATTGGATGAATTACATGGAGCAATTTATTTTACCAAGTTGGATCTTCATTCGGGATATCATCAAATTAGAATGAAGACTGAAGATATTCCAAAAACAACATTTCGAACTCATGAGGGTCATTATGAATTTTTGGTCATGCCTTTTGGCCTTACCAATGCACCTTCTACATTTCAAGGGTTGATGAATTCCATTTTCAAATCCTTCCTTAGAAAATTTGTGCTAGTATTTTTGATGATATAATAATCTACAGCAGGTCTTGGAAGGATCATGTTGAACATGTTGACAGGGTGCTCAAACTATTGCAGGAGAAACAATTATATGCAAAAAAATCCAAATGTTTCTTTGGAGTACAAGAGGTGGAATATCTGGGTCATATTGTATCTCACGAGGTTGTTAAAGTAGACCCTAACAAAATTAAAGCCATTAAGGAATGGAAAGTCCCCACAACCATAAAGCAGTTGCGAGGATTTCTCGGGTTAACAGGGTATTATCGCAAGTTTGTTAAGAATTATGGGAGAATAGCAGCACCGCTAACAACATTATTGAAGAAAGATGCATTTTCATGGACTCCTGAAGCAACTAAGGCCTTTGAACATCTTAAAGAGGCAATGTGCCTAGCACCGGTCTTAGCTACGCCGGACTTCACAAAAACCTTTATTGTGGAATGTGATGCCTCAGGAAATGGAATTGGTGCTGTTTTAATGCAGGAAGGAAGACCCATTGCTTTTGAAAGTCGTCCAATCAAAGGAAAGTATTCACAGAAACCTATTTATGAGAAGGAAATGTTAGCAATACTGCATGCACTAAAGAAATGGCGAACTTACCTAATGGGAAGACACTTCAAGGTAAAAAATTATCATGATAGTCTTAAACACTTTTTGGAACAAAGACTATCTTCAGAAGAGCAGCAAAAATGGGTCACAAAGATGTTGGGTTATGACTTTGAAATAATATACAAAAAGGGGAAGCTAAATGTTGTTGCAGATGCACTCTCAAGAAAGAATGAAGAGGTGGAAGCATTGCTTTGTGCCATTTCTATTATCCAACCAGATTGGATAACCGAAGCAAGAGATGAATGGAAGAAGGACGAAGAATTGTGGACACTCATTCAAAATTTGCAGCAATATCCTAGTACATCTGATACATTTAGTTGGAAAAATGATTCCTTATGGTACAAAGATCGCTTATATCTTTGTAAGAATTCCCAACTAAAACAAAATATTCTTCTGGAATTGCACACTTCTCCTTTAGGAGGACACTCAGGATTTTTAAAAACTTACCACAGGGTGAGGAAAGAATTTTTTTGGGATGGCCTTAAATCTGATATTCGAAAGTTTGTGGCGGAATGTTTGGTTTGCCAGCAGAATAAAGTGGAAACAATTAAGACCCCATGACTTCTACAACCTTTATCCATTCCAAGTCAACGTTGGGAGGAGATTTCAATGTATTTTATCACAGGTTTACCTAAGTCCGAAGGAAAGAGTGTCATCATGGTGGTAGTTGATAGACTTACCAAGTATGCACACTTTTGTGCATTATCTCATCCATTTAAAGCAAGTACGATTGCTACTACATTTATGGACAGAATTCAAAAGCTACATGGAAGCCCAAGGGTTATTGTGAGCGACAGAGATCCCATTTTTACTGGAAATTTTTGGATGGAGTTATTTTCTTGTTTGGGTACTCAATTAGCTCATAGCTCATCTTATCATCCTCAATCAGATGGTCAAACTGAGATAGTAAATAAATGTTTGGAAGGATATCTTCGTTGTTTTGTATCTGATAAACAAACACAATGGGTCAAGTGGTTACCTCTTGCTGAATGGTGGTATAACACTTCCTTCCATACTGCAGCAAAAATGACCCCATTTATGGCACTTTATGGATATCAACCACCATCCATCACATCATATTTAAGGGAAAATTCGAAGGTTCAAGCAGTGGAAGATCACATCGAGCATCAGCAAGAAGTTCTCCAACTCTTAAAGGATAACCTGAATTTGGCACAATATCGAATGAAACAACAGGCAGATCAACATCGTAGCGAGAGAAGTTTTGATGTAGGAGATTGGGTATTTTTACGGCTACAACCATACAAACAAATGTCCCTCAAGCAAGCAAAGAAGGATAATAAATTATCTCCAAAGTACTATGGTCCTTACAAGGTGTTGCAAAAGATTGGTACTATGACATACAAATTGGAGCTTCCTGCTTCTTCGCAAGTACATCCAGTTTTCCATGTTTCATGCTTAAAGAAGGTTATAGGTGAAAATCTTCCAGTTCAAACAATATTGCCAGAACTTGATGAGGAAGGAAAAATCATATTGGAACCTGAAGCAGTCACGGAAACAAGAACTCGACAGCTATGGAATTGATCAATTTCAGAGTATCTCATCAAGTGGAAGAACTTACCCACTGAAGATTCTACATGGGAGGATGAGAATTTTATACAGAAGCACCTAGAGCTACTCAAGCTTTGAGGACAACACTTTTTTGAAGGAGAGGGGCATGTTAGGTCCCTATATTACTAGTATAGTCCCTTATTGTTGTTAGTGTAACCCCCTTATTGTTATTATTGTACCCCTGTAACCCCCATATTGTTATTATTGTGCCCTTAAATTATTATTGTTAGGTCGGCTAGGATTACTTTGTGGCCCCACTAGGATTACATTATGGCCCCATGGACTCCTATATATAAAAATGAGGTTTTGTAATTTGTATCATCCAAGAATTGTTCATTCATGTAATGTATTGGAGGTTTCCCCCTCGAAGTGGCTTATTTATAAGGTGTTGATATCTCTTTTCTTCTATTTCTGGAGCTGGTTTCACAACACATATTTCAAGAGTGTCTCGAGGATCGTAGATCGTTTTCTATTCTCCTTCAACTACCGCTCACCAATGGTGGAAATATGCAAATTTGGTAAATGTTTTTCAATATATTTACAACCTTCCTACTTCACCTTATGTTGTCAAACCACTATTTCTTCTATTTCGTTTGGGTTTGGCAGTTTGGTTGGTTATTGCAGGTGCCCATGTTTTTTGTTCTCTTTCTACAAAACACAATAATGGGTCCTTCATTTGAGTTATTCGTTGTGTTTCCTTCTGCGTCCTCCGAAATCATCGACTATGCAGGTATATCATTTAGTTATCTAGTCCTTGTAAATGGTGTATGGTATTCAGGCACATTTTTAATTTGTTTCTGATAGAATTACGGGTATAGAATTCCCAAGTTTATTCTGCATAGTTTCCACTCGTCACTCCCACCTACAAATCTAGTGCGAAAGGGCATTCCTCACCCTGGGTGTCTAGGGTTGTTCACATTTTTTTATGGTCGATGACGACCTTCTATTGGTTTTGTTTCACTCTCATTCGATTTATTACACTCCTGCAATACCATCTCTATATCATTGTAGTACTCGGGTTCGACTTCTGGTCACACCTATTGCATCTTCCCATACCATCTATTTCACCCTACTTTGGTCACCCCCACCAAGTTTATTTATAACAATTGGTTTTATGGTTCCTTGCTTGCATCAACCTAGTCGTCGGGGTGGTGATGCAAGAGCGTCCACCTCTCATCACTGACATCTATTTGTTTGGATTTTTTTGTCTTACCACTTTGACTCCATCCCCTCTGAAGTGAGGAATGAGATCCTTCACTTTGAAGCTAAGGAATTTGGTGATCGAACATATTATTTCGACTATGAAATCAATGGCAACAGCTTAAAATGGAATCTGGATCCTGGAAAATTATGCAAAAGGAGACTTTATTTTCTCCACTTAGTGGCTCTGCACCATCAACTAGAGACCTTGCTTCACATGGTCATATATGACAAGAAATTCAACCACTACTAGTTATTTTTAGGACAAGAGGAGATCCAACGGATCCTCTGCGGCATCAGATACATCCTGGATGATATTTTCACCAAATTAACTCGGGTGGAACATTACATGGTGTCAGATTTAGACTCCATATCAGACTCGCAGCCTCACACACCATTTGTTATAAATGCACCAACAGAGTATTCACCTCAAGGAAACTCCAATTATCCTTCTCTAGTCATTATATTAGACTAATAGTCTTTCATGGCGTTTGGCTTCTTATTTTTGTCAATGTTATGTCTACTTCTCATATGTTTATACGAATCTCAATATGTCTCAGTATGTTACATGCGAACATCATTTTCTTTGACTGCCCAATACCACCAATGCATGTACCTATTAATGGGTGAGATAGTTATAATGTTACTAAGTGTTTAATGTTGTCTTTTTTGGCTAAACTTGGGATCATGGAACCATGTTTTGTTCAGTATACTTTTCTATGGGATCCCACAAAATTTTTCGAGAGACAAAAGCTATCAATGTAAAACCAGTTGTCTCATAATATAAATAACTTTATAAAGCTTACAAAAAAAAAAGATTGTTGATTTAAGGTCTCACGACTTCTCACCTTCTAGTTAATAGGCGAAATATGTTTATAATGTTGAACTTATATTTTTGAATATATTTTTAATTTTTATTATTATGATTTATTTAGGGCAATGGATTCAAGACATGATTAATGATAGATTATAGATATTCAAATGGATTGATGGAAATTCAAATATAATTTTGAAATGGAGTTTTTCAATTGGTTAGTTTGATCTTTAGAGGTTACTCATTAAGATAGTTTAACCCTCAAACTTTTTTTATTATTTTCAGGAGTTTGATGATACTTTGATAATGATATTAGATGGATTTTTAGGATGTTGGTATGGGTGGATGGATTTCCACATTATAGAATTTCAGGATTTGGTCACTCATAAATTTATTAGTTGCATGATTGTTAGATGCTTTGATTATTGGTTTGGTTTAAGGATGTGGAGTAATATCAATAATTCACCTAGCTTATTTCTTGATGTTTTTTGGAACAATTTTAATGCACTCTTTTTTTAATCAATTATGGGTTTCCATACATATTTTTTTTCAAGCTATAGAATTATGATGTTAATTGACACTTTCTTTTGTTAGCTAGATTATTATAGCTTTTTATGTGTCATTTTATGAATTTTGTGAACACCATTTTTTCTTTATAGGCCTCAAAATTGATAAGGATCATCTTCAAAACTTGGAGAGGATAGATGATTCTACAAAATTTTTCCTTAGCATGCTATATTTTCAAGTTTTCGAATGTGTTAGGCTTGCAACCAACTCACTTCTCATTAGGGTTTTCTCTCATCATTTTTTGGTTCAATAAGTGAACACTTATAATTTTTTTGCTTCATTTATTGCTTGATGAACTTTCTAAACTTGGTATTCAACATCTAATTTTGGTGGTATTTTTAGCCTAATATTCATTGAAACTCATGTCAAGGTTTCATACCATAATTATTACATTGAAGACATATATGATATTGGCATTGACTTTTTTGATGTCCAACTAGTACACTTGTATAAACTTGTGATTAAGTGGGTGACCATTAGCAATTGTTTTCCTAATCGTAAGTTAGACCATCTAATGTTTATATTAGGGTATATTAATTTTCCTAAGTAGCATATATTAAGCTAAATGAACTATGAAAAGTGGTTCTTATAGGAATGCATTAGATATTGTATTTTAATCTGAATAATATGATTAATAATGATTTATTTAATTTTTTAGGGTCGTTCACGGACATTGGGTGGCCGCTACATCCACGGGAAAATCCATACATATCAACCCGAAGGGATCTACCTGTCCGCAAAACAAGCAAGGCCTAACCCCAAGGGTGTTGAGGAGATTTGGCCGCGTGACCTCCTAACTTGCGAGGTACTTAGCAACATGAACTCGACCAAATGAGTTAACCCTTAGGGCTAGGAATAATGATTTATGCTTTTATCCTTTCCCCCAATTCTTGTTTTTATTTTTCTTCATTTTGTCTTTCGAATCTAGGGTTAGTGTTAGGATTTTTGCATGCCTTAACTCTCGAATAGGGTTAGGATTTTACCCCTTTATAATATTATTGAAATTCCACATGTGACTAGTGTTACATATGTGAGCAATAGGATATGTCAGTAGGATATCCACTTGGTACTATGATATTTAGTAGGATATGTCAACTTGCGGGATGTATAACATCTCCATATGAACTTCAATTGAGATGACATTGGTAAGCTTTCAACATGTAGAAAATTTAAAAGGCTAAGAACAATGTCTACAAAAAAATGACACCAAAAATAGATGGTATAATTCCTCAAATAATATTTAAAAAATTCAGAACCTAAAGCATCAAAATAGGATATACCCTTGAAGTGGGTGCTACAAGTTATTAGCTTCAATTTTATAAAAATGGATAACAAATTACAAATTGTATAATGATTTTCAAATCATTATCAAGATTTTAATACATTTGTATTGATGACCCATGATAGTTACTAGAGTTGAACACTACTTGGAAATATGTATAAGGGAGGTTTCTACAATTGGAAAAGTAAAGGATTGTCTCAATAAGGATGATGCCTCAAGCTTAATAATACATGGGTTTTCAATCTACATTCCTACATTCCTAGAGAAATGAAAATGTAAGTGGTCCACATTAAGTAATCTCTTTGTCCTCTATTCTATGTTGATTTTTTCTTTATAACAAGTCTTGGTAATTTTGGATTAGTCCTTTATTATATCTCCTCCTTGTTTTACAATTTTAAATTTTGCTTACGAACACATAGCCTATCATTATCTTATGAATACTTCTTTTGTTCACATGTTTTTCATTGTGGATGTCTATTTTAATCCCTCACATGTTTAGTGTTTTGTTTTTAATTCCTTTTTAATTATGTTTCATTTCCCTTCCTTACTAATTTAGTAGTTGACCAATTTGATTAGAGTATACTATTTTGTATCAAATGGATATGTTTCTTCACAAATTTAATAAGAATTTGATTAAAAAAAATAGTAAGTTAACCATGATCCAAGCCTGGTAGAGCAATGCTTTTAATGGTTATTTTCCTAATTTGAAATTCATTCAAAATTCAACTAAAATCCCAAATTAGTGAGAACCCTAACATTTTTATCATTAAATTTTAAAAATTAAAAGAACATTTACTATAAAATTAAACAACTCCAATTTAATTCTTTCTTTCTTAAACTTTGTTTTATATTTATATATTTCTCAGAAAAAATAATAATTCCAAAACAACATTTTATACATAAATCTCATTCTACAATTTTGAACATAAATCATATATCATAAAAACATCTAGAATGATTAACTTGAAGATAGAAAATCAAGAAGCTATGTGCAATGATATGCCACACATTGAAACTTTATAAAAAAATATTAAATTAAACATGTTGATGTCAACATCCATCAAAAAATGTCTTTTAAGTTTGGGAAGAAATTTAATCTCTAAATTGTTGTGAATAACGTCTTTGTCATTATTATATGTGGGCGGTAGCACAATTGGAAAAAAACATGTTAGCAAGCCCTTGTGTATCTAAGTGATTGAAAGTTCAATCCCCTTGGACACGTCTCACCAATCGAACCTACAAAAAAAATAAATTATTTGTCATTATTATGAATAAATTATTCACCATTATTTTGAAGGTCATTGATTTAAGTTCCTTATCACATTTACAAAGTTCTTATTCACACTAAAAGTTAGCAACACATATATACAAAAAAAAAATATTCTTTGTCATTATTATGAATAAATTATTCACCATTATTTTGAAGGTCATTGATTTAAGTTCCTTATCACATTTACAAAGTTCTTATTCACACTAAAAGTGAGCAACGCGTATATACAAACACATACGGAGAAAGTGACACTAGAAGTTAATATTTAATAAATAAAGAAATAAAAACTCTAATAAATTAAACCATTCCCATGTGTGTCCGCATGAGTTTATCAACAAATGTTCATCGCTCATTTCTATTTTTTCTTCACATCCTTAATTCATACACAAAATTTTATGTTTGGTATACTTCATTAACACATTGTAATGTATTCATTAGACATCATAATTAGAAGTTATTCCTTTGTACTCCCCCCTTAATGAATACTTGTGATCCGAACATTTCTTTCTATCTTTTTAACTAGTTCCATTTTTATTTTTTGTGCCTGTTGTTTTCTTCTTTTGGTATTCTATCTTCATCTTCATTCCTATGCTTATATTTGAACTTCCTCATTCTTCGTCTTAAACCTTCTTCAATTTTCATCTTGTACCTTCAAAACATAAACATCATGTTTTTTGAAGCTCAATCCATTGGAACACATGGGTCACGAGCCATTACATTTGTTGATTCTCAAGGAAACCTTTTTTTGTACATCATTCACCAACTATTATTTTCTCACAAGCATTTCAAATCCCTCTACCTTATTATCAATCATCATCGCAGGTTTTTTTTAGCTTACCTCTAACCACACTCTTGGTTTTCTTTGGCTTACCCTCAACCATCACATTTTGAAGTGGTTTTGGATTACCACGAACTATCAATTGATTTTAGTTGACAATGAACCATCATTACATCAAGTGGTTTTCGCTAACCATTAACTAGCATTACATTAAGTGGTTTTAGCTAACCACAAACCATACATTACATTAACGATTTCAGTTTATCACAAACCATACAACATTCAAATTATGAGATATTTATTGACCTCATTGAGGCTTACATTAACATTGAATTAAGTACATACAATTTCAAATTTTTATTTCCTTATACGAATATACAACTAAAACATTTTACTTTCCATTATTAAAAAACATTACTCAAAAAGAATCATTAAAATTCTTAAGAATGCTATTTTTGATAGATTTATTGTTTTTTATCTCAATTTTGAGTATATGATATTATTTATTCTTACCTTGCATTTTCACTTCATTATTCATCATTCATTCAATTGAATTGCATGTTTCATTCTTTATCATACTTCTTTCAAGTCTAAGATCCATTTCTTTTGTGTTTTTTTTCTAAGTCTAAGATCCATTTCTTCTTTCTTCGTCTGTTTTTAAGTGATATCAAAATCCAATAAAACAATTTATAACCTTAGCTTAACCAATTGAATTAACAAACCACTATTTCCATTCTTTAAGTAACATCGATTTAATTATTTTATTATAATATTGATTTAGTCATTTCATCATATTACATCACATACACATTAATCCTCGATAGCCTTGATTTCTCCTTGCCAAATTCAACCAATTTAATACTAAGATGAAATCTAATTTGCCAAATTCAGCAATTTAATACTAAGATGAAATCTAATTTGACCTTTTTAAAGAGATGTAGAGACTCTCGCTTATCCCTAAATTTAATACTATTTTCAACGAATTGAATGTGATAACTTTAGGATGGGCTCGGAGCTATTTTGACGCAATCAGGTTGTTATTATGTTTTGACATTTGGAATATGAAAGCATGGATATTACATCTTTATATATGGTAGTAAAATAGTTTAAAGTGATAAACTTTGGAATAGAGTATGGAGCTATTGCTATTATTATGTTTGACATATGGAATATGAAGGCATGGATATTACAACTTTATGCACGTTAAAATAATTTAATGTGATAACCTGAAAAATAGGGTTTGGAGCTATTTTGATGCAATAAGATTATTAATATTTTTTATATTGGGAATAGGAAAGGAAATTATAACTTTAAGTATAATAAAATAGTTTAGTGCGAGCGCTATAAATTATTATTTAGAAACAGTTTGACTATTAGAATATTTAAAGACTATATATAAATTATTATTTAGAAACAGTTTGACTATTAAAATATTTAAAGACTATATATAAATTATTATTTAGAGGGTTTTAAACTAAACGTCAACAGCAGGATTCGAACCTGCGCAGGCAAAGCCCAACAGATTTCGAGTCTGTCTCCTTAACCACTCGGACATGTTGACGAGATGTCAAATTCCTTCTGTTTAGAATATTTAATTACCCTCTTTAATATCCTTTTTATCACACGCTTTCCAAAAAGTATTATGTGTAATTAAAGCTTTATAATATGTTTTACTGGGATTTCTAGTTTTATAATATGGTAGAAGCTACCTGAAGTTATCCAATATTTGGTCTTTTATGCGTCACTATTTCACGGTTCCAACTTCTCAAAACTTTGCGGAAAAATAGATGGTGCTATAATTTTAGTTTTAAGGCGTATTTAGCACTTTTCCGATAGAGTAGGGTAGCTCTGGCCGCTCGGCCCTTGGTGACCGAGCAAATGAGAAGCTTTTATTTAATTAAAAATTTAGGCAACTTGTTTTATTTTTACATTCGTACATCATATTTTCCATGGAGTCTATGAAAAACTTATGAAAATGTTCTGAATACATTTTTATTATTATAACAATACATTATATCACCAATGTGAGAACTTATGATGCTTGCCCATCACAAAAATAAAAATAAATATTTGCAAAGCTATAAAGTTGTGATTCCCTATTGAAACCAGATTTGGATGATTATAGTTATAAATGTTGGAAATGTAAGTAAAAAATGCATTGTTATATACGATAAATGTGGAAAAATAATAAAAGTTAAATAAGATAACAAAATAACATTTAAACAAGATGAAAAATATTTAGGTGGTAAAACTTTGACAATGTGGTAATGAAATATTAATAAGCTAAAGTATAGTGTTCTTATTATTAAAAAACAAAGATTATAATATTTTCATATTAGGTTTACAAAACTCTACACCACCTTTTAGGCTACATAGATATATAACTATCTTGGCATTGTTACATGCTTTACATAAGTTGCTATTGTTACATAAATTATTAAATATTTATTTCTAAATATTATTTTTTTACAATAAAAATTTATTTTAATTGTTGTCATAATTTGACCATCTTCACTTTGAAAACAATTTACCTATTACCTTACCTAAGTTTATTCATCACAGTTTTTTGCAAGCTAAGATAATCCAAGCACCACTATAGCTTCTTTAACAATGATAGTTTTGTAAACATATTTATATAATTTTTGTAGCACCCTCCTCCCACATTTACCCAAGTTAACTGGTCTGTTGGGGTAAACACGTGATGAGAGGCTACTGTGATATGATTCAACTCCCCATGTACAGTTAAGGAAGTGGAACCGACACAACACAACCAATCTGACCTCTACACATGCTACAAAACCCTTGGGAGACATCTAACCCTTTTAGGTGATCAACCCTTGAGACAACCTAACATTTTACTGACCTAGAGTCTCAGTTGCTCCCATGACATGGGCATGCATGCAACAAGGACCCTCTAGTCGCTCCCATAACAAGGGCATGCTTGCGACTGGGGACTTTTCCAAGTAGTTATGTGCCATCAACCCCAAATTATGTGCCACTTTTTCAAGGCCACAACTTAGGCCATTGCCCAAAACTCCATAAAACTTCCAAAAATGAAAAGTAACATAGAAACACTGACACAAATGAAAATACTTGAACAAGGACTTGACTGGACCCCTACTAGCCATGATAGGAATTTTTTCAAACATGTCACAAATATGCATTCTATAGGTCATAATAACATATTTGAGCATAGGGATCCCATACTTATTTGAGAATTGCTAAGAAGCATTAATGTTTTATCACATTAGTTGCATTATCATCTATTAGGTCATATATTCATTGTTCATCCATTTATAAATCAAAATATGATGAGAGCTATACATTATCGCTGTCATAAATCATAATCATAACCAACATATAAACAATATAAATAATAAGGATACAACAACCATAAATTCCACATATGAACCAGTACATTTGCACATCTAATACCATGGAAATGAAATCTTATTAATGAATGCAAAATTGAGCTAGGTTTGGGACTTCCAAGTTCCACCCGACTATAGATTGGCTAAACCAAATCTCTCTTCAGCCAATCACCCCCATGCCACATTCCAAGCATGAATGTGGGACTCAAAACCAAAAAAATCAACTAGGGCTTCCCGAGGCTAAACCACCTCACCCTCATCAATAGTGACTAGGCTTTACCGCAATCCTCATCGAATCACTAGACCATAAAAAAGCATGGATGCCACCGAATTTCTCCGCCTACACTGTGAGGAATTTTCATGTCTCCTAGTCTCTATGCTTTACTGCAATCCACAGTATGATCCAGGGATCACTGGCCATAATCGAGACACCACCCTCTAGGATTTACCGTATATCCTGTCATTCACCGACTAAGGATTCCTAAGCCTAATCAAGGGCAACCACCTCTAGGATTTATCGTATATCCTGCCATTCACTGGTCGAGGATTCCTAGGCCCACTGAGGCACACAATACCTAGCTTTACTGAAACCCATAGTCTGGTTCAAGGGTTACTAGGACAATGGATTTACCGCAATCCACAGTCTGGTTCAGGGATCATTAGGCCATGTGTTCTTTCATTCATAGATCCACTTCACTCAATTTCAAATCCATCCGAAAATCCATCTTAACCAAAACATGAGAACCCCATCACACCATGATTATTCAGAAATGGCAAGGCAAGGCTAAAGAACATTGTCATCCCATGCCAATGACAGCAAGAGAACCAAGACCACACATGCATAACCATGCATGCCAAATATAGCATGGAAATCACACATGCAAATTGATACCTGCAAGTAGACTCATTGTAGCTTCTTGATCAGGCTTTTCCTTGCTTGATCCTTACTTCCTCTTTGTCTTCTTTATCCAATGCTGAAGTGCTCCAAGAAAACTCTAAGCGTCCAAGAGTGTGAGAGAGAGGATAGAAAGAGAGAGATATCCAAAACTAAAATGAAAAAAGGTTACACTGAAAAAAGGTACCAACTGATTCTCATAAGCCTTTTTATTAATGTGGCATCTATTTTCTTCATTTTCCATTATTTTCCTTCAATTTCCTCCTCACATGCAACATGTGACCTTTCACCTTCCTTTTCTCCTAATTTCCATTATTTTTCATAAATAAATGCCATTGTGTCTTTCCAAAGCCTCTTCCATTGCCTTCGCCAATTTCCTTAGCCATAATAAATGAAATGAACACCCACACTAGGATGTTTTTTCCCAGCATTCAGCTTGGAATAAGTGTCCCATAACAGTGGTTATTATTTTTCCTTTATTAACTTTTATTACATGGAATTTTCACGAGGGTTGTTATAATTTCTTGAGTATGGACTTTCTTAAGAGTTACTCTAACCTCATCAATAACTTGTCTGACAAAATGATATTTAATATTAATATGTTTGATCTTACTATGATAATTTAGATTATTAGTCAAATGAATAACACTATGATTATCGCAAAATGCATTCACCTTGTCCTACACTTTTCCAAACTCACTCAATAAACGCTTTTAACATGTAAGTGCTCTAACACAAGATCAAGTAAAGTAACTAGTATTAATACTACATGAATAGAAACAAGCTTAACAATTGGTGAATTTTTTCATGGATGTCAATACATTCCATTGAGAATACTTTGTTTCTACTAGTTTCACATTTGTATCTTTCAACATTACCATCAACATGTCTTCCAATTTGTAGACCCACTTGCACCCAACAAATTTTCTGTCCTTTGGGAGTTCTGCCAAGTCCTAGGTTTTATTTCTCTCTAAGGAATCCATTTCTTCTTCCATATATATTTTCGATTTCACACTTTCAATATCATCCATTAGTTCCTAATAATAAGAAGGTTCATGTAACACCCCTTATGTTGAACCCTATTTTTGTAAAGATAAATGATGATTGTGCAATGTCAGCATAGACGATCATAAATGGTTAATACATTATGGAATTAATAAAATAACATAAAATTTATTTGGCTGGCATGAGGAGTGGGATTAATGGATCCATGGTCTAAGGGAGAGTTGTGAGTGGGTGGGTTAGCGTGAGAAAACACCCCAACACCAAATAATTACAAAGAAATGATGGGGAACGGGAGATGTCCACGTCCTTCCTATTCATCCCGCGACATGAAAGGAATATGAGGGAGTTGAGATAAAATAAGAAAAGGAACCCGAGAAAAAAGGAAAAAAAAGAGAAGAGGAGAGAACTTTAGGGAGGGAAGAGCACAAGAAAGATTAGAGAGTCACAACTGCAAATTTTGACTTAGAGTTGTTTGGGATGTGATCCCTAGTATTGATGGATTGGAGCAATTGGATAGTGGTTTCTAAGATTTTAATATCAGTGGGAGGCTTGAAGGAGGAACTAGGTGTTGAGTTCATGTTGTGAAGCAGATAAACCACTCAATTATTTCCCAATAAGTTGATAAATCACCTATAAAGAAAACCCCATACTCCTAGAGGACTAAGCAATACCCATGCTAAACTTGAGTTTGAATCCATGAGAAGCACTCCCCTGGACTATGGATTTGGCTCGGGGGTGGATATCTAAAAGAAATACAGTGGTACAACTAGCATGTGGTTGGTTTAAGAGTCGAAGTCCTTCCTTCAGTTTCCAGTCAATAACTCAATCATATAAGTATATTTGTATGTACAATTATTACGCTATAAATAAGGAGCGACAATGTTATGTGTTATAACTATGAATGATTTTTCATTATTAATAATGAAT
Source organism: Pinus albicaulis (assembly GCA_034641835.2). Classification (NCBI taxonomy): domain Eukaryota; kingdom Viridiplantae; phylum Streptophyta; class Pinopsida; order Pinales; family Pinaceae; genus Pinus; species Pinus albicaulis. The sequence goes on along the minus strand of CM076582.1, from coordinate 793,142,610 downwards.
CATATATTCCTGGATATTTATATCAAGATGTTCATGTGAATGATTTCCTTAGTTGGGAAGGTTTGTTGATATTTACTTGTATTGTTGATGAATACCTCTACAGTAGGACTCCTTATGTGAGACCCACGAATTACTTGATGCACTCAGTAAATATTATTCTGTGAATGGTGTTAAATTATTGTATGTGTTATAACAATATATTTGTTAGTGTGAAAATAATGTGATATTCTCTTGTCTTTGATGAAATGCATCATGTGTATACTCTTATGATCGAGGGGTCTTGGACCCTTTCAAATGCTCATGTGTATGCTCTTATGATTGAGAGGTCTAAAAGTCTTTCAAATGTTGATATTATATGAGTAGTAATGCTATTTATAGTCCCCATATGATTAATTAGAGAGTTAAGTCAAGATCTACTTGAGGAAATTCCATCATTGATCCTTAGACATGTCAAGGCTTCTATTGTTCGAAGGCCATTGGAGGTTGATTTCTAGTTTTGAACATAACACGGGAAAAATGGCCCCATGCATATGTAAATAGTGTATAGTCCTATAGAAGATATTAAAGGAATTTTACCCTGGGTAATAGGAGCCATGGTGTTAACATACACATGAATGTAGTGAAGTTTGGAACTCATCCAAAAATGAAGGGAAAAATATAAATTTTCCCATCAATGGATGGTAAATAATTTGTCATGTAGTGCCTTCCATATTTACACATTGTTGACAGGAGTGGAACTAAATTACAAAGGACGCTCGATGCAAGATAGAAAAAAATCCTCGTTACTTGACACGGAGATTTACGTCACGTCATGTCAAGGTAGTTGTTAGTATGTCGTATGTTGAGTGTTGTGTTGGAGGGTGCTAGGTGTGGGATGGGAAAAAATCCCATTCCCTGATATGGATATTCATGATGCGTTGCATTAATATAACGTATTTCCCATGATAGCTTGGGTATTGTGGCATTGTGGCATAGGACCGAGATAGGAAAATCTTTGTCTCGGTAAACAGAACATTTGTGTGGAATGAGATGAAGAAATCTCATTTAGCCCTCAAAATTTAATAACTTAAAACCAATGCAAAAATATGAAATGGTTGTCATTAGGGGAATTTTGAGGTCTAAAATGGGCTTCCTAAGGAAATTATAAAATAATAGTGGAAATAATAATATAAGATTTGATGACATCATCAAATTTTAGAGGGAAAAAAGAAAAAAAACTACTTTTTCAACTCGTATTTTCAACTTATCTCCTAAATTTTTTACTCAAATTTTGAGCGGGAGTACTCGTTGGATGAAAAATTTAATTCCTCATCCAAGGAGTTCCCATGTTGCATACTTTCAATGGACCCTGCTACACAAAAAATGAGAAATACATGAAAAACGTGATTGCAATCACGCTTTTTCATGTATCTCTCATTTTTCGTTTAGCAAGGTCCATAAAAAATATGCAACATGGGTACTCCTTGGATGAGGAATTAAATTTTGCATCCAACGAGTACTCCCACTCGAAATTTGAGTAAACAATTTGGGAGATAAGTTGAAAATACAAGTTGAAAAAGTAGTTTTATTATTTTATTATTTTTTAATCTTTTTACCCGTTTATTTAAAAAATGGTGAATCACCCCCCATGGTTGACATCATCATCTTGAATCCTATTGGTACTTATAAAGTTTATTTTGGTTGTACATTTTTCTTAGGAGGCCCATTTTAGACCTCAAATTCCCCTAATGCCTATGGGAACCTAAGCTGAGTTGGGTTGGAATATACCACACAAGTCCAACTAGGCCACGTGGACATGACAAGGATTATGGTGAGGTATAATGTTGAAGTGATGCTTATGAAGCCTTACACGTGGCATGTAGAATTGACCAATTGGATGGCTAATAATTCCACCTTTGGATGACAAGTGGTACCATTAGAGGATGCCACATGGAATGCTGATGACACCATGATTTCAGTAGGACGTCAGGAGGATGGGTGACATGGATAACTGATGACATGGAATAACTAGTGGTATACAAAACGTGGTGCCACTTGGGTTGGATGTGATACATGGCCCCAAGATGGAGTCTACATAGCATAGATCCATGTCATTGCGAATCGTGAACCTCTTGGCAATGTTCATAGTACTCATTGTGCGGAGCTGCAGTAAACAGGGGTTGTCAAGTGGGAAATTTTATAATACATAACGTAAAGTTTTATGATACATAACAATAATGTGATACACTAGTATTATAGGGACCTAACATGCCCCACTCCTTCAAAAACATGTTTTCCTCAACGCTTGGTTACTTACGGAATATCAGTTGCCCTTATATTCAATTTTTGGATGTATTCAATCTGCTCCACCATTGAACACTTTTGTTTGAGATTTATCAATAGTCTAAAGAAGGTGTTTCTCTTTGTATCTTCATAATGTGCTATCATTTCCTTCGTAAAAATTGACCAAGTGAAAGTTTTTTTACGATAGCAAAGCCATCTATACCATACAAATGTATTTTTTTCTAAATATAAAGTTGCAATGCGTACCTTTTGTGTGTTTTTCACATTATGGAGATCAAAATATTGCTCCATCTGTAGTATCCATGTTACTGTATCCTTGCAATCAAACTTCCTCATATCAATATTTGAAATATGGTGGGTCTTAAATCCAACATTATATTCTATGAAATCATGATTAACATTTCTTTTGTTCTCATCATGAGTTTCATCTACTATCGTTTCGCGATTAGGAATCATTTCTTGTAGCAACTTTATCAAACCTTCCTTCAAAGTTTCCATGCCTTCTTTTAGTTTTCCTTCTATACCATTGATCTTAGCTTCCACATCATCCATCTTAGCTTCCACACCTTTCTTCAATCCATCCATATCTTTCTTCAAACCATCCATCTTAGCTTCCATTTCAATTTTTGTTACTCTTTGTGAGAGAAAAATTTGTTGCACATGGTCTCGTAATTTTGATATATCATGCTTCACTTCTTCCTCTTCATAAGTCATAGTAGAGACTTCTGAGGGATTAATGGGTGTAGAATTATTTTTGGGAGGCATTTTAGAACCCAATACTGATGTCTATGCTTCAATATGCCCTTGGAATCACTTCAAATTGATTTTTCAAAGAAGACTTACACAATTTAAATAAAAACATACACACCTTTTTATTTCTTTTGAGGAGCTTGATATTGAAACTGATGTATCTCTATGATTTAGGATCCCCAAGCTTTGATCATCGGTCCTATATTAGCCCTCTCATTCTTCTTTCCAATGTCACAGGTCAGACCTCATTTGGATTCTTCAAGGAAAAGTTATGCCCTATCTCCCACAATGACCTAATTATGGAATGGTTCTGAAGAGATAACTTGTATGGTGTGTCAAGTGTCACATTTTTTACTTTTGGCTTTGAAATTGATAATAATAAAAAACTCAATTCCGTTCTCTTTTGGCCACTTTTTATAGAATTCTAATCCTATGTCTGAAACGGAAGTTATGACAGTTTTCCCTCTGCCACCTCTTTGAGATGAAATTATGGAGCCCAAAAAACCCCTAACTTCCTCAGATAATATCTCCTCAAATATAGTGAACTAATATCAGAAATTTTTACATGAAGTTCCTTCAGTTTTAGGATCAAATTGGTTTTTTTTTTCAGCTTCTGAGCCTTCGTATAAAAAACATTATAGCGAAAAATTCCAATATGTCCTTTTTGCATCAATGAAACCCTAAAATTCAAAGCTCTGATACTAAATGTTATGAAACTAGCTCACAAATTAGAAGAAAATATAGATCAACGACTTAGAAATCAACCTCTTCTAGGGGGAAAACTCCTTTACATTACAGAAATGAAAAATTCTTGGATACTTATGTATAAAATTCTCATCCTCCCAGGTTGAATCTTCAGCGGGTAAGTTCTTCCACTTGATGAGATACTCTAAAATTGATCGATTTCGTAGCTGTCGAGTACTTTTTTACGTGACTAATTTAGGTTCCAATATGACTTTTCCTTCTTCATCAAGTTCTGGAAATATTGTTTGAACTATGAGCTTGTCACCTATAACCTTCATTAAGCATGAAACATGGAAAACTGGGTGCACTCGAGAAGATGCAGGAAGCTCCAATTTGTATGCCATAGTACCAATCTTTTGCAACACTTTGTAAGGATCATAATGCTTTGATGATAATTTATTATCCTTATTAGCTTGCTTAAGGGACATTTTTTTGTAAGGTAGCCATAAAAAATACCCTGTTGCCTACATAAAAAATTATTTCATTGTGATGTTGATCTGCATGTTGTTTCATTTGATTTTGTGTCAAGGTGAGGTTATCCTTTAAGAGTTAGAGAACTTGTTGTTGATGCTCGATGTGATATTCCAAGTCTTGAACCTTATAATTTTCTCTTAACGATGATATGATGGAGGGTGGATGATATCCATAAAGTGCCTTAAATGGGGTCATTTTTGTTGCAATATGGAAGGAAGTGTTATACCAAATGTTATACCATATTCCAAAGATTAATATGAGGAGTTTTGATGTGTCTTGAATCCAACATTAGAGTCTATGAAATCATGATTAACATTTCTTTTCTTCTCACCATGAATTTCATCTACTACCGTTTCACCATTACGAATAATTTCTTGTAGTAACTTTGTCAAACCTTTCTTCAAAATTTCTATGTCTGCTTTCTGTTTTTCTTCTATACATGGGAACAACGATAACAATAAAGGGACTATACCAATAATAACAATAAGGGGATACACTAGTATTATAGGGACCTAAAATGGTTGATTATGTGCTTCTTGTTGATCCAATTCAACTTCCCAAAAAATAAACAATTGATAAGTCAAAATGTTTTGAATACAAATATTATGTACCTGGGGGGAACCATTTTGTAGAAGCTCAAAGGAAATTGATGGAGGAATATCCCAATAACCCATGTTTTGAAACAATGAAATGTATCATTTATGTTGGCTTAACAAATATAGAAGAAAATTTATTGGAATGGGATCATAATATCCAGAATGAGTATAGGATGTCTATGACTCTCATCCAGAGGGTTAGAATGATTCATAATGAATTTGAAGAAAAATGTGGTGGGGATAAGACAAAGGTTAGTCTAGACTTTTAGAAGAAATTTTGTATGGAAATAGGTCATCAAATTGAGGAAAAACACAATTCAAAAAGGTGGAAAAGTAAATTATGAAATATTTAGAGGTAAGGATAAAATTTTCCAATTGGAATTTAGAACTGGAGAGATATGGGAATTGATTAATGAGATTTTCGACATGTGGGAGAACATTGGCATAAAAAAACAGAAGGTAAAAAAATATAAACCATTGATATTTACTTGCAGTAAAGCAGGTCATGAAATGAAGATCCTTCCAGAAGATATGACTATCACACCTTGGAGAGCAATGCAAGGAGTGAATGCTGAAAAAATTTTCAAAATAATATTATCTCGTGTGAATTTAGGTGAGTTATCATTGGACGAAATGTCTGAGGAATTTCTAAAGTACGTTTGTGAAATTATTTTTACTTATTTATGCATTATAAGTTTATGTTAAATATAACATATTGTTGTTGGTAGTATTTGTTATACATATCATTATAGTAAAATTTTTTACTTTATTTATTGAGTCACAAGGTTTATATGAGAATACAAGAACAAATGGTTAAATTGTTGAATGAAGAGAGTTGGGATGATGTTGTACGCAACTACCGAGATTCAAGTTCTACATCAACACTAAAATATTTTTATCTTGCATTTAAAAAGGTATGTTGATTTATAAATTCATTTTTATTCATATGTATACTATTTTTATTTTATAACTTATACATATATTTGTTTATTTCATTAAAGATGAAGAATGATGCAAATGGAGCACCAGACAATTTCATAAGCTTTATTGAAAAAATTTAGATGGAAAGGCTGAGAAAGCAACGTCTTAGTAATGTTGAATTTTATCCTAGTCTTAGTCATTTCATTTGGAGTGGGCTCTAGACTATCCAATATCAAATAATATAAGGTGATTATGAAGACATTGCAAAAATCATACCTAAACGGGATTATTCCCTAGTAATTGTAGATATTATTCATGGTTTCGATATCCCAAACATTGAAAATGATAGTGACCCTTATACTTATAAAGCTTTTAGTAAAGTGTTTGTGGGGTTTATAGAATCCACAACATCACCATTTTGCATACTTGTGAAATTTCATTCAAACACACAATTTGCAATGTTATTAACAAGTTTCAAGGGAAAAAAAACTAAAGGATGCAACTTACATAGTAAGACATTGAAATTGTATATTTGATTAATGTTAAAAAAATCATTTATATACAAGTTAATTGAAATTTTACTATTTCATGTTACAAGAAAAAGTTAAATCTTATTGGTTGTGGAAATCAACCAATTATAAGTGATTATGAGTTCATTTATGTTGAATGTTGGACAAAAGATAATAGTTATAAGCTTATGCATTTGAATCAGGTAGATGGAAAGAGTAATAGCCAAGTACCCATTCATGGCATTGTTGTAAAAAAAATAGCATACGAAGATAAAGAAGCAAAAGGAGAGATAGTTAACATTTATAAAAAACCACAATCATTGATTAACTATCTTATAGATTTATGTTCAAATGAAGGAGATTGGGTTTTGGATTTATTCTCAGGCTCATGTAAGTTTTATTATATAAAATTGAATTTCAATATTTTCTTTTTTAATTTTTATATTTTTATACTAATTTACTTAATAATTTCTCGTGTACTTGATGATTAGGTAAAACACTAGCATGTTGCCTATAAAAAGGAAAAAAATTCATTTCTATTGAAAAATTCCCAGTACAATGCAAATTTATTTAGCAAAGAATTAATACTCTTCAATTTCTTCTAGATGCAATGCAAGAAGTTGGTTTGAGGAAATGAGATTTTAATGAATCAAGTGTAGCAAAAAAGGCAAAGGAAGCTCAACCACCATTAGATGGAATGATTGAAAAGACATACTTTAGGAGATTCACAGACATCAGAGATCTATTAGAAGAGAAAAATGACCAAATTGAAGCATAAAATATTATGGAAGAAGACAATAATGAAACTTTAGAAGATGAAGAGCATGGGTTATATGATATTATTGATTAAATTTTAGTTATGCTTGCAAATGAAGCTCATTTTTTGTAACTATTAATTAGTTATACTTGTAATGTTTTGACTTTGAGATCTTATGAGAAGAATAAGTATTCAGTTATTGTTATTATATGTTTAATATTTGTATTATGTGATTTTCACTTTAATTTTTATGTGAATCATTTAATTTTTGAAAAAATCTGCAATTATTATTATTTTTTGACACAAAATTCATAAAAAATTATATTTTAAACTTTCTTTGTTAAATTTTTCCTATTAAAATCGTTTATTTGACATGTCACTTTTAGCAAAAAAGTTTCAAAATGTGTATTTTTATGTCAACAGTTAAAAATTATTGCTTTTTTAGTGACAATTATTTGATATGCATTGAAATATCAATTAACAATATATAAATATATAAAGGATCGAAATTTTAAAATTTCGACAATTTTTTCTTAACTATGCAAAAGATCAAAGATCTCACTACAAAAAAAAAGGAAAAGAAAAAAAAAATACAAACCTGAAAATCACTCTAAAAAAATATGCTAGGGAAGAAGAAGAAGATGACTACTTCAAATTGTTAAATTTAGAAAATAATTTTCCACATTTAATATGTTAGAAAATTTAAAGTAAAAAAAACAAGTCTTCTAAAAAAATGGATTGATGTTGCATCAACACATTTCAAAATCAACATGAAAATCACTAAAATTTTAAAAATAATGTTTATAATTGATACATAAGAAAATTTGAAGTGTCAAAAATATGCTCAAAATAAAAATAAGCATAACTCAATCATCACTTTTCAAAATTGGATTACTTTTTTGCTACCTCAAAAATAACGGGGACTCAATACAGTTCCTGTTTCAAAGTTTACATTGTTATTTTTCTTTTGGGTGCATATTCGAAATAAATTACTTAAATAAAATAAATCATTATTTAATTATATTGTGAGATTGTTAAGTAAATTTAAAATAATATATATAATTTTAATTAGCTATGTTATTTCTGGTACATTTAATATTACTAATTAACAAAAATTCAAAGTAAACATTTCTCGTTGTTTTAACTTCAATTATGAAATCAAATCTAAAGTCTCTGAATTCTAAACACGAGAGTTGTCTTCTTACACAATATGCACTTTATTATGTCATTTCCCTTAGGGAAGTGATATATATTTTTCGTGCTCCAGTATTAATCTCAATCGTACATACAAATGTTTGGAAATATTTTATTTTTTGCAATGTTGAAGAATGTAACTAGGCATGGTCTTCATAATTGTACTTGAGTTGTAATAAAACATATTTATCAAAATAAAGAAAAATATTTTTATTATTAAATAAATTGACTTATTAAAGCATGGGTTTCATGCTTGGGTCAATTTTTTTAGGTCAATGTCTCCATTTGAAGACCTCTAGGGTTTATGTCAAGTGTCCTTGTTAATGTCGTATTGTAACGAACCCTTCCCGGGAATTATTTGTCAAGAAAGAAAATTATTTTAATGTCCATTATTTCAATTAGGCCTCCTCCACCAAGTCGGCCTCAAACAATGTAATTCAACCTCACAAGAATCCTACCTATTGGAGAAACTCGACCTCATTTGTCACACCCTCATCAAGTTCGATTTGTAGTAAATTGCAGTGGTTGGTTGTAATAAAGGGTTCGAATTCCAAGGAAGAAGCAGGCAAGGGTTGACGAAGGAGAAGAAGGTCATTATCTTGCTAGGGAAGTCGATTTATCTCTCTATTATCTCACACATGTGAAGTGATAGAGTTTTTCTAGAAGGTTGAAATTCTGTAGTTGCTGGGAAGGCCAAAATTTTGGATTAGCTGGGCCAAAAATTATGTTGCTGGATCGAAGTTCTGCAATGTAGTTGCACTTTTAAGGGCTGAAATTTATAAGGGGGTAGGGCTGACTTGGTGGAGGAGGAAGGCATGTTAGTCTAAGGTATTGGTTGTCTCACTATCATATGAATCTACTGAAGGAGGATTTATTGACTGGGTTTCCCCTATATAGGGGCGTTTCTCTGGTTGTACGCCTACATCTGGTGTCCTTGATCTTCATGTTTTTTATTTATTTATAATTTCTTAATGGAACAAAGATAAAATAATGACATAAGAATTTAATAAGAACATGATAGTATCTAAAGTAATTATCAACATAAGAACATTTTTCTTCCTTTATGATTTTCCAACATGGTATCAGAGCTAAGGTGAAGGAGGAAAAATGCAACCTGAATATCTACTATAAAGAGAATAAGGAGTCTTAAGAAGTTGAATAAGGGTCATCAAGAAAATGGATCATATAAGGGGATGAGCCTACTATCTACAATAACTATGTTGAACTCATTGAAGGGAGAAAATAAACTAGAAGGAGCCTCCAACTACAGGGCATGGAAAAAAAGGATAGATTTGATCCTCGAGAAGAATAAATTTTGGGATTTAGTTAAAGGAAAAGTCAAGAAGCCTACAGATAAATCAAGTGAAGCAGAGAAACAAAGTTTAGAGAAACATAAATATTGGCCATGAGCCTAATAGTGGATGGAATAAAAGACAACTTCATTCCATATATATCCAACATAGATTCCGCTCAAGAAATGTATGAGGCCCTATCCAAATTATTAACAATCAAGAACATTGGTCAAAAGTTTCAAGCGTCAAGAATGAACTAAAAACAATGAAGATTACAAAATATGATACTGTGGCATCCTTCTTTATAAGGATATCTAGAATCAGAGATGACCTCCAAGTAATAGATGAAATGGTATTAGAAAAAAGAACTCGTGATTACTACCCTTCTAGGACTACTAGCATCATGGAGTGCCTTTGTATCAGAAATCAACAGTTGGAAGGATAATCCAACATTCGAACAAATATGGAATGCATGTAGTCAAGAAGAAGCCATAAGATTTTTAGTAAGCAACAAGGGGAATAAAGAGAAGAACATCTCAATTGGATATTATGCTCATCACAAGAATAAGGGAACCTTCAAGAAGTTCAAAGGACCAAGGAAGATAATATACTTATCTAAGATTGAATGTTACAATTGTCACAAAATCGGTCATTATTGAAGCCATCTTTGTGAGAATCCAATGAATAAAAGGAGAGATATGGATCAAGCAAATATTGTCGATGAAGGTTCACCAAAGAAGAACATGATGGAAGAATCCGAAGTCAAATACCTATTTTCTAAGTAATCTTAGGGATTCTATCCCTTACATATCCTTTTATTATATGTTTTGAATTGTTTTCCTTTATGTTTTGATTTCTAATACTTATAGGTCTGACATGCTTTAGTAGAACATTTTTGAATTGTTTTGATAAAGTTATAGGTATCCCTTAAGATGGGATTAAGAGGGAGCCCTCGCCATTTTACCAAAGACACATATCTTACTTCTTGTATTATCTTGTTATATTTGATTTCCTCTCTTATCAATATATGTTTGTATTATATTCTAATAACCTTTCTTTTTATATTTTTGCTTGTTTAGGAAAGTTTTCTAAATGCTCAAAGGTTATGGAGGAAACCTCATAAGGAAAAACATGTCAAAAGTTTTGTTGCAAGGGAAGCTCTTAAAGAGTTGATGTCCTACAAGGTTTGTTAAGAAAAAACTTAAAGGTATATCTTAGACCATAATTTTTTGTTCTCTTCATAATTAAGTTATATTCATTTATTTTAATAATCTACTTTACATTACGAACATCGTTATGTCTAGGACTTTGAATCACAAATATTCTTGTTAAGGTGATTAATCATTAGATTAAATCTACCCTCACTAAATCATCATTGTGGAACCATAAAAGGTTCATTGTACTACCCTAACCTAAGGGTATATTGAGTATGAAACCCTAATCTACTTAGGGTTATTGATGAAATCTAGAAAATACTATTCTTTTGATGTTCAGGGTTTTGATACTATTATAAAAACCCTAATCCTTTAGGGTTTGTTGTGTATTTAAACCCTATATATTTAGGGTTTTGGTAAATTAGGGTTTATGAGAAAATCCTTATAATATTTATAGTAAGTTCCTAGGAATGAAGCCCTAGGTATATATTTTTTTATTTGATAATAAACCTAGCCTGATCAAAATTGTTGTATGAATAACTTTAATATATTGATATTTGTGTTTTGGGTTTACCTAATAGATATTAATATGCTTGTGCATGATTAATGAAATCCTAGCGATATATATGCTAACCTAATTGTTGATTCTCATAGTTCTAGGGTTTGTAACTAAGACCTAGTAGAAGTTTTATATTATAGGATATAATGATATTGTTTCCAATATGATGATAAAGTCTAGGGTTTAAAACATACCCTAGTAGGAGTTAGTCTATATTTACAGAACATTATATTGTGGTATGATTGGTTTTGGTTGTTGTAATCTAAGCTTTTTCTCTTATAAATGGATTCTAGGGTTTAACGATACATCATAGTAGAGTGTCATATCTATGAAAGTAATATTGAGGCCCTAGATATAATGAAATTTTGATATCTTGATTGAGTTACTTTAAATTTTAATGATGTGGTCTAGGGTTTATAACAAAACCTTAGCAAAGTTGAAGTATAGAAGTATGTGTCTCTTGTTGATTATCACTACAAGAAAAAGCACATTGGTGAGGGGCGAAAATGGTCACCATAAGCTCATTGGTGAGGGTCAAAAGAGCCTTCGTCACCAAAGGCGAACGTCACCAAAGATTGGCGTCGACGAAAATATAGTGTTGTGGTGACATTCAAGGTCGAGTCACCAATAATAATTTATATAGTGACGGATAGTGACCGTCACCATTTCATGTGAGCAATGGTGACGGACAATAGCCTCACAGTCACTAAAACATTGAACGTCACCAAAGATTATCGCCGAAAATTATAGGTATTTGTGGTGACATTCAAGGTCCCGTCACCAATAATGATGATTTATAGTGACGGATATTGACGCGTCCTGGCTGACTATAAACAATGGTGACGGACAATAGCCTCGTCACCAAAAAAGCGCGAACGTCACCAAAGGTGGCGTCGCCGAAAAGTATGTGTTGTGGTGACATTCAAGGTCGAGTCACGAATATTAATTACAATGACGGATAGTGGCCCAGTCACCATTTCATATGAACGGTAACGATGTGATGGACCTTTCATAAGCGCGTCACTATTGGTGCATATATAGCGAACGTTCATTGACCGTCACCATAAACGCATTGGTGACATCAAATTCGAGTCACGAATAATGACTATAATGACAAACGATGACCCTCACCATTTCTTATAAACAACAACGATTTATGGTGACGAACCTTTAATGGTCGTCACTATTGATGCATATATATGGTGGCGTTCGTTGGCCAGATCACCATGTCATATTTTTTGGTGAGGGTCGAAAAGTCTCACCATAAACTCATTGTTGATGGTCAAAAGAGTATCAGTCACTGAAAAACCGATCTTCGTCATTCCCTTTATATATGAATATCGGGGCACGATGGAATCGAACCACCAACCTCTGCTTGTAAGCGAGGTGCTCTTCCATTGAGCTAGCACCCTTTAAAGAATTAGAATCCGGTGCACGGATATACGGTGGGATTGAAAAAAGTGTGTGGATACTATGATATGAATTGCCAAGTTAATCATCTAAAGTACGAAGTGGTGTATATCTACATAGAGAGAAAGTAAAAGAAAGGAAGCTAAATCGGAGATTTACCTTCCTATTCTTAGTATTCAAAAAAAGAAAGTAATATAGATATATATATATATATATTTCAAGTGAATATAGTAAGAAGCGAGTGTCTTGACTAAACGAAAGGAAAATAGAAGCGAGAAACCAAGTTCTCCTAAATGTTGAAATGAGATCGGTGTAAGACGATGAAAATATAAAAGGATTAGCATTGGAAGCGGCAAAAGAAGAAGTAGTGAGGTCTTGGAAGCATTCATAGGTCAAGGGTCTAAGTCTTAGTCATGGTACTTGTCATTTGAAGATCTATAAGAAAGACTCGTGGGTTTTCCTCCTCGAGGAGGTTGCCCTCACTCTAGGAGCCTAACTTTGTGTCTTTTTTGTATTTTGGTAATTGACTTGATGAAAGACTAAATAAGCTAAGAAAGAGAAGACACAAGTAACTTCAGTAAACTCACAAGTAATTATCAAGAGAGTTTGAATTAATCTCAGGCCCTACAAATTCTCAACACATAGATCACCTTGTTGAAATTTGAAACACCAAACCATCCATTACCAAAATACAAAGACACAAAGTTAGGCTCCTAGAGTGAGGGAAAAACCTTTCCCATGAAAGACTAAATAAGCTAAGAAAGAGAAGACATAAGTAAACTCAGTAAACTCACAAGTAATTATCAAGAAGAAATTTGGATAGTCTCCGGCCCTACAAATTCTCAAAACATAGATCACCTTGTTGAAAGTTGAAACACCGTCATCCATTTTTGTTGTTTAAGGTTTTTCATGTGTAGCTATATATTTTCCTTTTGAATGGGAGAACATCCATGAAAAACATGCTTTCCCTAGTATTATCTTGAGTATCTAGATAAGACCTTCTCCAACAATAAAGGCTAATAGACGTATACTAGTTTCCCGAGTTCTAAATCTACACCTTGCATAACATTTAGTCATGTCACTTGGTTCTTTGCGAGATGGCACATAAGAGTAATGGGTAAGGAGAAGATTTCATCGACTCACATAATAAGCTTGAAAATTTCTAAATATCTTGGATTTCTTCCATAAAGAATTCAATCTCTCGGCTTGATTGATTGTCAATATTGGCGCAACTACCATAAGTAGAACTACAAAAGTTCATATTTCACTATTCTTAATTCAATTGCAGCCCCAATTTCTTTCTCTTGATAACTCAATTGCAAGCTGTTCTTTCATAGAAGATGTAGATACAAGCCCTTCAAAACCTTTGAACCCCTAAACACCACACTACTCGCCACAAGGAAGGCACATCCCATGGAACCTATGGAATGCCTCCCTCTCCACCATCCTTACGATGACCGATTAATCACACCTATCTTTTGTGAGTGTTAGTTTTTCAAACAGGTTCTTTGGAGACATATAGATGATCAATGTTCGATTCTTGCTTCAGGAAAGATTCATTGGTGTTCTACATCTTTTGGAGATTGTCAATCTCTAGTTCGTATTACCCTTTTTAAGGATATGGCGGTCCTTATAGAGTTTGGCATTATTCAATCTATGGAAGATTTATGTTTTCACCATGAGGATGACTCATTCTATGCTTATGTTACGTGGAGGGATAAGGTATACCATCGGCGTTTGGCCAAAGACACTGCGATCAAAGATGCCCAATGTTTAGATCCCATTGTTTATTTTTATATGCTCTTATATTTTGATAAAGGTTTATGATCTCCACTTTTTTCTCTCTTGTTTTTTGAATAATTTCTAAAAATATAAGACATGTTTTTCCAAAAAAAAGAAAAAACGGCCAAAGTCCATCCTTGCAGTATTACCATCGATTTCATATAGCGAATTAAAGAAAACTAAGATGGGGAAAAGGAGAAGACGTAGACACCAATGGCATATGATTCTCTAATTTTAGCATGGACAAATTCGATTCATATCTAGATATGGATATTCAACGCTAAGCTAACGGTTTTTCTTACGTATTTTTCAACAAATTAAACGTGATACAAAACTTTGTACGAGTTTTTATCCTGACACAATGTTAGGGAAGTGTAATGGAATAAGAAAGGTAAAGTTTCGAACCTGCATGCGTTCATACTAATAGGTGGAGATTGAAACTGTAGACATTCTTGCTACATATTTTCCATTTTGGCATTGTCCATTGACCCAAACCCAACCTAAATTCGATAATAGTGACTAGTACAACTTGCTAGTATATACTACGGACCCATGTCAAATAATGGTGACAATACAAAGAGCTTTTAAAAATATGCAAGTACATGTTTTAAGGTCATTGGGGTCTGCATCCTATCTCTACATAATGAATGATTTTAATTAGTGTGCTCCAAGGAAGATAAAATCTCCTTGAGATCTACACCCTATCGCTAGATTGCATGCACCCTTCTTAACTAGACTTGAGACTAGGTCAAAAATTAACAAACTACTTAAATGAATTTAAAACTAACACTTGCAAAGTGCATGCACCCCTATTATACATGGAAAACACATGCAAATTGATGAGAATAGATTGTTAAGAACGAACAGCAATCCAATCTATAAGATTGATCACTCCTTCACAATTAAAGTGCCATCTTGTTGAATTTGGAAAGAGGAAGTGTGCCCCTCACTATCTGTCGAAGTGCTGCAACTAAAGCACTCATACCTCATTCATACATGTGCCAAAGTACCACATGTGCAACCGGATTGTAAAAGACTATCCAAGGTACAATATTTTAATACTACCTCTTATTGAGAAAATTTGTTCTCCACCCATCCAAGTCTCCCCATGAATATCTTGAAATTCCCTTGGCAGGACTTAGTCAAGATATTTGCAACCTATCTGAATGTACTCTAGATCAATTGCTCCCTTCCTAAAACATGTTCCCAACAAATGGTACTGATTTTAATGTGCTTGGAGCAATCATGGAATATTGGACTATCATAGAGTTCGACACAATTTTAATTGTCACAATTGACCCAAAGTGGGCTCCAACATCTCACATGTTAGTCATTGCCAATCAACTTGTGAAGCCATATATGGCTTTACAAGCTATTGATTGCGATGTACTCTGATCTCTTCTAAACTCAATCGCACTAAAAACGCGCTAAATCAACCCGGAAAATTGTTTCTAAACCCAAATTGAGCGACACCGAAGCCACTCTTCCTATCACTTGCATCTCCTACACAATAAAATCAGTAAATCCATGCGCATCAACTCACCATCTCTTGCATATTTCAAACCATGCGTTTTGTACCCTAAAAATATCAAAGAACATGTTTTGCAACTACCCTATGAATATACCTCGGATCGAAACATGAACTAGATCAAGGTGTTCAGCATGAAACATACATCAAGTTTGATGTTACATCAAGTATCTAATAAATTGTCTATACATCAAAGGATCTACCATATCGAGTTCAAGTCGGCATAACGACCTAAATTGGCATCATTGGGGTGACCATGGATTTACAAACAATCATTTGGAATCTTTCAAGGTCTCAAGCATGTACTTTCCATGCCAAAGGAAAACCTCACTTGTACTTGGCCACACCTGCGGACCTAAGAAACAATACATCAAACCAATGAATTTCATATTTAAATACTCATTCCCTCTTTGGGTATATGTTATATTCGAACAGAGTTTAGGCTCCACGAAATGAAAAAGATTGATATTGCCAACTTCCTCTACTCTTTCAATTGTTGCTTTTGCTTGCCTTCACAAAAAAATTCAAAAAATTAGAAAATTTATTATGAACACTTGTAAGGAAACCAAAATACGAGTATTTCGTAAAGGAAGCGATTGATATTTTTTTACGATTGCTTCACCCTTTACCAAGAATAATGACAAAATGTTTGTTCCAAGATCAAGTGCAAATTATTACAATGCTATCCACCATTTTCTTTTAGCCATAGATCCCCTTGTTGAAACACCAAAGCCATCCATTTTTGTTGTTTAAGGTTTTTCATGTGCACCTAGATTTTCCTTTTGAATGGGAGGGCATTGCAAAAACATACTTTCCCTAGTATTATCTTAATTATAGATAAGACCTTCTCCAACAATAAAGGCTAATAGATGTATACTAGTTTCCCAGTTCTAAATCTACACATTGCATAACATGTAGTCATGTCACTCGGTTCTTTGCAAGATGGCACATGGAAAAAGGTAATGGCATGCTACGTTTGTTTCTCGTAATGCAACAAGAGAGATCTAGGGTCTTTATGTTATGTTATCTTCCTACCAAGTGCATCGGTTGGAAGGTCGGCAACATACAATGCACAAGACATAATCTTTTTTTCGGAAAAAAATAAAAATAAAAAATAAAATGGCAATGCGATGTCTAGGATTTGAAACAACGGTATCATTTTCCCCAATATAATTCACCCTCGTTGTTACAAGCTGGCAGCCCTAAACCTCATAACCCATCACACTATCTATCTTTATGCAGACGAGAGAATGGACCCTCTCTATCTCTAAAGCCGATGAAAGTTCATCCCGTAGGAAGTGACTAAATGTTGACAAGCTTGAAAAAATCTAGGCAAGCTAACGATATCCTACGGCTACCTCCTCTAACACATGCTAAAGATAAACGTAAATTCGGGATTGCAAGAGCTTAATCTCTCCAACTATCATGTCGAAAGTGACTAATTACACACTTTGCGGGAAAATTCTTTTGAAAAACGGGAACCCTGTGTCTAGATGCAAGGAAACCTTTTAAGAGCATATCAATTATGACTAAAGGTATGTTTGCAACATTATTTCCAACACAAGCTGCAAATAACGAGCATCCAAACTCAACACATAAGAGAGACATCAAAAAGGACATCTCCCACATTCTTACTATCTTTGATTCTCCATTTTTCCTAGTACTTTTTATGTTGAGAATGAATAATATCTAATGGCTTGATATACGTCAATGATCTTAGGCTTGTGATCACTACTTTGATCTCCTTTGCATAAAGTGTCGAAGTTCATCTTATTTGTTATTGATACTATACGAATTTGGACATCCATCTCACAAAAATTATCAAAATTTGGGCCTATTTAAGAAAAATTTAGCATGTAATTTGTTGGGTCACCAAGGGGGCTAACACATTGATAACGGATAATTGAAAAATATCTTCAACACACAAACCTATTGATTCTTAGAACAGAAATTTTGCATTTAGGTTTATTGATCCCAAGCCATCCCTATCCAACAAGACCTGATATGAGGTCACATAAACGAAGGATAAGCACCAAAAACGGGGTGAGCAGAAAATGTTATACCATAAACGGAAAGTAGGTAGAGTCTAGATACATAACAAGCACATAAATTGTTTTGGATAAGTATGATAGTTCTCAACACGAATGAACTTACAACCTTTTTGTCGAATATTGACAAGGCTCACACGATCATCAATGCTTTTAAGGCATTCACCTAAAAATGCACGAGACAAGAGGCCTTGTTTAAACTTTACCTGACTAAATATTTCTAGTGTCTTTTTCTTCTTGTTGTGAACCCTTTGTCTTGGTGAGACCACCACCCTATGCAATTACGGTTTCAAGGGATTTGGTATCATAAATATACTTATCTTCACACAATGAATGAAGCTCATGCTATCTGAAGTCTTCCTCAAGACTTGCGAGTCTTGTTTTGTTACATTCATAGTGGTGTCAAATATTCTTGAACTTCATTAAATCTTTGTCTTTGCAATTCAATTTCTGAGAGCACCTCTACCAATTTAGTGGTGTACTAGAAATCGGAATACTTTGTTCTAAGCCATTGAATCCTATAAAATAATGCTAGAAAAGAGCTCGGTGTGCTTCTTGAACCTCTTAGACACATTATTGTGTGAAGCGGTTGTTCTTTCACGATAGGTGACTTGTCTGATTTGATTGTGGTAAATTACGAAGTTAGTGATTTTACTCGAACAGTTAAGAATTTAAGATCGATGAGGCACAAAGCAACGGCATTCACTCAAATGGCCAAATAAATTTAGAAAGACATTGCTTTTGATGACATTTGAAGGGACTTTTGTACCACCTTGAGATGAGTTGAATTATTGTAAAAACCTAGATAGATCTATTTATATCTTGAATTTGATTCCAATATGAGAGCCCTCTTTCCAATCTCATTAATGGCCTAAATATCATCCAGATGATCATGAATATCTTGGGTATGGTCTTTGAATTGGAAGAGCCCCTCAATCATTTTATGACATCATCAATGTTTGAGAATAAGTTTAAGTCTATCCATCAATTTAGATAAACGATTAGCCAGCAAAACAATTCTTTGCATTCGGTATTTGGTCCTCTGCACTTTATAGAAGATATTTTTAGTCACCCCTAAATTTCCATTTGTGAAATCAGGCTGTAAAATTTGCCATTGTGAGGCCTTGCAAGACCAATTTAGCATCATCATAGAATTTCTTGAAAATATTTCCAAGGTTGTCCTGATTAGCTTAGCGATGGAAGAAGTCATTAAAGCTTAGAAAAGTTTGCTTTTCTTTTTAACTACGGTTGCTTTGATCATGCCATGGGTAAATTCCTTTGATATGACAACCTACGGGAAAGGAATTTA
Organism: Pinus albicaulis; assembly: GCA_034641835.2. Taxonomy (NCBI): domain Eukaryota; kingdom Viridiplantae; phylum Streptophyta; class Pinopsida; order Pinales; family Pinaceae; genus Pinus; species Pinus albicaulis. Next base: position 793,123,300 of record CM076582.1, on the reverse strand, counting down.
AATGATTATGAACATATTTCTTTTATGGGTCCACTAGGAAGTTTACTTTAGCATGAACTCCTTAAGGCAACAATCCAAATCGGCTACAAAAACAAGGTAAACGACCGAAATCATAAATCGGATCTGATGCATCCCTTAGTACGTATCGTAGCCATTTTTTGAGTTGATAATTCTCCATGATATATATTTGGTGGATCACTTACTGAGAATTTTGAGCCATCTCTTGCCAAGTCTGGTAGTAGAACTAGCGAAAAACTTGCTTTGATGGACCATTTACAGCTTCTTGAAGATAGTCTTCCCACCTAGAACTCACTTCATTACGGCGGTTATACCTATAAGGAATAATTCATAAAGGAGGATGGTCTTTCTTTCTCACACTAGTACCACCACTACCTCTTATTTCATTCACCAAAAATATGTGAGCTCGGGATATCTGCACATCATGATCTCAAAATGGTATCCTTATATACGCAACTTATAAACTACATGTAAAAGAAATCAATCCCAAGGGCACAACAACGATGTCGGTTTTGGTCCAAATTTGTGCCCGAGAGTTTTTCGGCAACTTTGAAAGACATTTCTCAATGATCATTTTGGAAGAACACGGTTACATGTTTTCGGTTGAAAGCTAGTTTACCCTCGGTGTGAGCCACGCTTGCTCATCAAGTGCCACATTTATCTCCTCGGCTCGGCAAATCCCCTTGACATACAATGACAAAAATTTACCAAGGAAACATCCTTTCTCAAAGATGAAATTGAAGTAAAAAAGGGAGGGCAATGTAGAAGAATAGAAGGCATTAGTGCAACATAAGTAGGAAATTTCTTGGGTTGACGACTCGCAGACGTGGACTTAGATGCTCCCCACTTGTTCCTGTACACCCTACAATGTTTGAGTAAGCCATCTTAACTTCTGGCTACACTAGTAAGTAATTAGGTCTGCGATTTCATGACTAGAATCTTACAACGTCGACATTGATTTCTTTCGGTTTAAGACGAGAATCTGGAAGTTAAAACACCCAATAAGTGACTAGCCGTGATGACAAACAACAAAGCTAAACTATCTTGCCGTTTGCCTCTTGCCAAAATAAGCGGCTGACTTGACATGTAGCCCAAAAAGATCCTTAGCGTAAACGGATGTATCTTGTATTCTGGCTCTGAGATTTTGCATATTTTAATATCCATATACTAATGTGCTAAATCACAAATATCATTTCTAAGGCAGATGGAAAATGCGGTACTCACAACGGCATACAACCTTTGGAGCTTGAAATAAATTATAGATTTGAAATGAGATATAAATTGACCAAATGAAACTACTTAGAAAATTCTTCTAAAAACACAAATAAATTTGTTCCACATGTGAAAACATCCAATGAAAAAAGAAATTTAAGAAATCACTTCATATTCCTAGTCTAATGACGAGAGAAGAGAACTTACTAAAAGGGTACTTGATGCCAGCACACTGTACAAGTGGAAAGGGCTACGGCATGATAAGAAATGTATGTCCATTCTACTTCAATATGTCAAACGGAAGTTCTTCCCTAATGAATAAAATTCAAATGAATGTAGTTGTTCTTAAAGAGAGATTGCTTTAGATTCCATAAGCAACACCCTCTCAACTCCTTATCACAAAACTAAAATCAGCTTGTGATGTAAAGAGCTACAAGGGTAACAAAATCATAATGCTAACAAATGAAATGAGAATATCTTACATGATCATCCATTAGGAAGATCTGAATACTTTCCCAAATCCCTGACATATTCGTCATATATTGCAAGATGATGCCCTTGCAACCTTAATTTTTGAAGATTTTTTTGGGGTCAAATGTCACAAATAGAGCATTAAAACACATGCATTTTTCCACTTGTAAGACCATAATAAGGAGAAACAATCTATAACATATTTACATACATTAATAGAAAATGCTAAAGTTATATTCGATGTCAGTCTTACTATATAAATCAGATTATGCAATGGCAACTAAAGGACATATGTTAGTGGCAAATACCCTAAATACCCTTTAATACCCACATTTGCCATGATAATTAGTCCACCAAGTGAAACTTTCTATTCCACTGCACTATGAAAACAAAGTGTAAGATATTCTACCTTGAAAATTCTCCGAAGGAGGCCAAAGCTTGTTTTGAACCAGTTAGTTGGTCAGGTGACCATTTTCACAATGGATCAAGCAATTGATTCCTATTTTCCTACCCCTTCCTAATCCCTCTTCATAGCTTAACATCAGCATGTGCTTTCTGGTCAGGACATGCATTTTGGAATATCCTACCTTATTCTTTTGTTTATATGCCTATTTTCTACTCCTTCCAAATGTTTTATTCTTGTCCCTATCTGAATTTTTCTATATATCTTTTTTAAATAAAGCGATATTTTGTTTCACATGTGCCTGATTCCTGCGACTTGAGGAAAGAATTAATGGCAACATAATGCCATGTAGACTAAGAAAGTAGTAGGTCAGTTTGACAATTATGCATGATCTGAGTCTCTTCTTAAGAAAGTGCATGCTCCCAGTCTCTTCTTAAAAAAAGAGAAAAAGGTTGTAAATATTTAGAAATAAAGAAGCACCAGAAGAAGGAAAAAGGCAAGTTACCACTTAGAAAATAACAATTGGGAACTTAGTACTATGATACAGCACACAGCGACGCAAATGTAACCCAAGATATGCACCGTCGAAGATGGAAAATCTGTAATCATTTTCTGCAAACCAAAAATAATCCACCAGTAAGAATATATCTATCAGATCTCGTATTTAGATTAAAGGGGAGAAGTCTATAAGAATGAAATTGAATTCATCAGCAGTATAAAGTTCAACATTTTCGCATGCATTAATCACTATAGGATGTTTTTATGGTTTTGAGGACCATTCATCTTCATCAAACTTCATATCCTTGCTCACCAATGTCTTAGGTTGCACTTTAATTTAGATCATGTAGGCCCTGGATGTCTTACTCTATCCAACAAAGACCGCCTTTATGTTCAAGGGTTCAATATTAGTGCTTTTCTCATCATGAATATGAATATAAATTGGACAAAAAAAAGGAAACAAAAATGTAATACTTGTGGCTTCTCAATAACAAAAGATTTCTTTGGTGTTTTGTCCTTCAAGATCCTGTGAGGACATTGGTTCAAGATATAGACAATGTGTTGCAAGCTTTGGCTTAAAGACACATGGGTAAATCCATGTCTTGGATCATGGTTTTAGCTATCTCAATGATGGATTTGTTACTCTACAAGCACATTCTTAGCATCCTCTTGATCCTTGTTTCCCTGCAAAAGGTATCAAATTCCTTGGAAAAGGTTATATCACTAGATCTGTCTCTCCCCTAACTTCCAAGGTTTAATGTAGGAAACTCAAGACAAAGTAGCAACAAAATGGGCATGTCAAGCAATTTGGATTGGGAAAATACTTGCAGATATGCAAGTTCATTAGGATAAGCATAATACTTTTTGCGATAATGAGGGAGTTACCAAGATGGAAAAAAGACCCGCCTTCGATATTAATCAATTGCATTGAGGTGCACATATTACAACACTCTATGTTGTTATTTTGTTTTTGGTCAAAATCAGGGGAAACACTTCCCCACTATAACATGGGGAAGAGCACTATCAAACACAGTGGACCATTGGCTAAGTTGTTGCATTTGAGGGTTTTATATTCCCATATAAAATCCATTTGGACTAGAATTTTGTATTTCCTGTTGACCTCATCATGGGCCCATAGTAACACAATGGAGTGTGCTTGTCAGGGTTTGAACCCAAGTCATCATATGAACTCCCTCTTATTGGTAGACCATTTTTTCTTGCAAATATTTTTGATAGCCAAAAGCCCTATTAAGGGTGGTGTTGGCACGGGATAAATTTCAAATTTACACTTTGTCCTGCATATTTTCAAATTCATTAGCAGAAATGGAACAAATTTGAACTCGCTTCACCAACTAGTGCCCCACCACCTGGACCTGCTACTTATGTTGTATGCTACCTCAGTATCTTGAATCTTATCAACACTCACAACAATGAATCCCTTAGCCACTTGTTAACAAAGCTAGATACACAAACCAGTGCCACTTCTAAGGCTTTTGAATGTGCTCCTTTGGGCGCAAATTTTGTAGCTCCTATTTCGAGTCCATCTGTAGTAGAAGTGGCTACAAGGCAACTTCCCATAACCATTCATCTCTCAGCAAAGACAGAGCTGGTAGATTACTCGGGGAAGGCTTACAAAAAGGTCTTAGCTATTCATAAGAAGTTACCACCTGGTGGTATACTGGTATTTGTCACAGGACAAAGGGAGGTGGAATTTCTATGCAGACAGTTGAGGAAAGCCTTTGTGAAAAGAAGCAAAATCAATGTTAAAATACAAGATATTTCTCAAAAAATCAAAGCCCACTGTAGACACAAATGATGTTGCAACTGAACCCAATATTGAGGGCATTTCTCAGGCTGTGGATGGCACAGATGATAGTGGGAAACACAAAGATGGAACTGATAGGTTTAACTCATTTGACGATGAGGGTTTTGAAGTTCAATCAGAGGCAAATCATCTTCCTCTGATGCTGAATTTGATTCACATTCAGATAATGAAGAAGAAGAGTGTCTTGACAGTATAAGAAATTGCAGTTGGTAGTGTTGAAGCAATAAGTGAGGGAGTAGATATGAAATTGGGAAATATGTTTGATGTTTCAGAAACATCAATGTCTCTCCCATCCAATCAGCCTAATATGGAACTGTGGTAGCTGATACATCAAATGAAATAGCTGGTGATGGAGACATCCCTCATGCATGCATTGGTTGGTCACGGAGAATGCAAGTACCAAATGTTGATATGCAACATAAAGTCATGATTGAAGCAATTGAAAATCATATGCCTCAAACAGTTATTATTGATGAAATTGGAACAGAGCCTGAAGCAATGGTAGCGAGTACTATTTCTCAGCGTGGAATCCAATTGGTTGGAAATGCGCATGGAATGACTATTGAAAATCTCATAAAGAATCCTTCTTTAGAGATGCTTGTAGAGAGTGTGCAGAGTGTTGCCCTTGGAGATGATGATGCAAAGAGAAGGGGAGTTCAGAAGGCTATACTTGAGAGAAAAGGACCATCCTCATTTACTTATGCTGTAGAGATGACATCAAGGACCGAATGTCATATTCATCACAGCTTAGAAGCAACTGTGGATGCCATATTAACAGGTGCTCTATAAAGTTTTTCATATCCATCCCAGGGGATAAATATGCTGGATGATACTGTATGCAATGTCAATTCAAAAACAAAAATAATTAATCAAGTATCTATCTTGGCCTGTTCAAACTTCATATAAAATTTCCATTATATGTTGTGAATAGGAAAATCTCCATCATTTGAGGTCTGCCAGATGGTTATGAAGGTAGTGACAGATGGAAGTCCTGCCACAACAGCACCAGGCATTGGAAGCCATTTTAGGAGCACTTTGACATGTTTAGAGTTCGATGGTGTTTTTGAGGCTGGTAATGAGAGTGGTGATGATGATGTTTTTGGGTTGAAAGGTAGTTATGAGCAATTTCGGAAGGATGATGATTCACCACTTATTTTATATACTTATAAAAGATCATGGAGGCTGATCTGGAGCAAGTAGTGAAGTAATGGGCCTAGAGAAAGCAGTTAAATTCACAAATGACATTGGAGCAACTGATGCAATTCTTGCGTTACATTCTAAGCTCAAGGAGAATTCACGGATTCAAGGAGTGGCTAAATATCAGCGTCTACCCATATTTGTGATGAAGACAAACATAATGGCGGAGATGGTAAGGGTCATGCGTACTATTCTTGGTTTGGAGACTCTTGGTGCAAGTTATTTTAATTCATTCAAAAAGCTTAAGAATGATATCGAGATATCAGATGGAGCAGCCAAGAAAAGATCTTCCCGAGAAGAGATTGATGCTTTAGAAGAGGCCAGACTTGCTATTGAGTATATTGTGATCCCAGGAGGGCAGCCAGTTGAACTTCTTCCAAGATGTGCTGACATTATTGCTCGTCAAATAAAGCTGGTGGAGAGCTATCAATTAGTAACAGAGAAATCAGGGAGATAGCGAGAGTGACAGCCGATTTCTACCCATGTTTCAGAGATATGACATTGCAAAACATTGAATCAGCGAAAAAAAAACAATGAAATAGTAAGCCTCAGTAAAGATTCTATTGAGCATATACATAGAGACAGTGAAGATTCTCAAATGATTGAGCTGGTGGTTCCATGTTATAAATATGAAAACAAGTCTTTTCCCCACACTATATCAACAGCGACAAGTGTGTCTAAAAGAAATATAAACAATGAAATGGCTGAATGTTTTGTCAATTCAAAATCTATTATTACAAATGAGCAGAGATCTCCTGAAGTGGAGGAAGATAATCCCAAGATGAACCTGATGCAAGTAAGGCTATGCATATTGGTGTTCCGACAGAGGATGGTCTGGTAGAAGGAGATTTAAGAGCTAAGAACTATAACACTATGGCAGTGGAGCTTCTGCCATTATTATGCTAAACCTCACGCATGTTTGACTTATGAAGGATAACCGTTGGTTTAGATTGACAGTTCAAGTTGATTTCGAACCCCCTCAGTGTTTCGAATTTTAGTGGAGGAGGGGGGGGGTTCGAAATGGGTACTTTTCAAACTCAGCCATTAACCACGTGGAAAGCGAAGGATATGTTCGCACCCGCCCCCCCCCAATCACAATATGTCTTACCATCTGCTGGGCCCTCCGAAATCAAGCTGTCAGAAACAAACGCTCAAAGTCTATACTTGGAACGAATTTTTGTTGCTAGGTAAGGAAAGGAGGTTTGAACAATCATTACCCAAAAAGAGCGATATCTGCACGATAATGTACACTAATGGCACAACTGGTGAACCTAAAGGCATATTGATCACAAATGAAAACATTGTTTCTATGGTGACCTAAATTGCTTATTTTCTTAAATGTCAGAATGAAGAGCTCGTAGAGAAGGATGTTTATTTCTCGTTTCTTCCTCTAGCACATATATTTTATCAGGTGACAGAGGAATTTTTCATATCAAAAAGTGCTTCAATAGGCTTCTGGCACGGGGATGTGAAGCTTTTGGTGGAGGATAAAGCAGAACTAAAACCAACTATCTTATGTGGTGTCCCACATGTTTTTTTGATCGCATATATTCAGGTTTAAACCAGAAGATCATCATTGGAGGATTTCTAAATAGAAAGGTGTTTGAATTTGCATACAAATACAAGCTTAATAATATGCGCAAAGGGTTGAAACATGAAAAAGCATCTCCACTTTTTGATCAAGTTGTCTTTAGCAAGATTAAACAAGGTCTGGGAGAACATGTCCGTGTAATGTCATCAAGAGCAGCTCCACTTGCAAGACATGTGGAAGAGTTTCTACGAGTAGTGACATGTTTCCATGTTGTACAGGACTATGGTTTGACAGAAAATTTTGTGGGAAGTTTTCTTTTTCTTCCAAATGTTATTTCAACGATCGAGACTGTTGGTCCACCTGTTATGAATATTGATGTCTGTTTTGAGTCTATCCCTGAAATGGGATATGATGCACTTTCAGAAGTTTAAGCTTTCACAAGGAGAATACGTTGTAGTGGAAAATCTGGAGAATGTGTATGGCCAGTGTTTTGCTATTGATTCGGTTTGGATGTTGTTGAGTTCATCATTTGTCATGCAGAGGTCTTAATTGCCTTGTCCAAGAGGCAAAGCTTCCTGCGATTATGAAATGCTTTCAGCTATTAGCTGAGCATGAAAATGCCGTGAGGAAGGCTACAGAGGAGCGGAAAAGGCGTTCCGATTATAAACTCATACTTGAGCAGGATGGCCTTATATGGCAACGTTCTTCCTATCAGGGGACAAAGAGGGAGAAAACAAGAGAAGAATCATTAGCTGAAGTATGAGATTACAAGCACCAACAAATGTCATACCATGGAAAAAAGGCCAAGCGAACTCCAACACAGGTGTTACATGATATAATTGAGGGCCACATGGAGGAAATTATGATAGCAGGAGGAATTGGTTGTTTTGTAAAGGGTATATTTGAGATACCACTAAAGGCAACACAATCTCTTCCTTCAGACAGTGTGACTGAGTGTAAACAGCAATGTGAAGCCACCAATTCAACCTTTCCTAACAAGGGTGAAGGATTCTTTGTGTCTAGCTATCAAAGGATGCAAAGTGTCATGCGACTAAAGTTTCTGTAGGAAGCAATGTTTCATCTTCTATGATAAATAGGATCGATGCTATGCTTCAAAATCCAGGAAAATAAATTGACGATGTAGATGCAAAAATTGGTGACCGATGGCAAATATTGGACAGAGATATTCGAGGGTACACATGGTAGCCAGCGCCGCATTAGAACTAATGATTCAGGAAAGGCGGCATGAATGGCAGAGCCAGATGTTAAAGCCACCCAACGTTGCCTCTTTGTGACCACCTCGGCCACTTTCAGCATACCTTTTTTTATTTGCGAAGAGCTGCCAAAGTTAATGTTACAGTCGATTTTGCCAAAGATATTTTTTGTTCAAGGCCTTGCATGGCCACAATTGCCAAATTATAATTAAATTGTAGTTAATGAAGATTGCCGAAGTAGATTAGGGAAACCAGCATAGTTGCAGTTAAATACTGCTTGTATTTTCATTATCAAGGGTTGGACCTTGTTAGACTCTGCGTTGTAAAGATCATTGTATTGGAGCACTGTAGTTTTTGCTAGGGCATCAATAATAAGAGCCCGTTCACAAGATTCTTGAGCTATGTTAATGGTGATATTTCTTCTGTGTTAATGTTTTTCTCTGTATTTCATGCTGAGCATCAATTTGTCTTATTGTGAAACAGAAAATTTAGATTAAGATTTGCTAAGAGAGCACCTTAGTTTTTTCTGTGTTTAGTATCTTAATGTTTTCTTCTGAAGTATAGTTAAAGAATTCTTAACTGCTCTTTAGCTATTACTGAACTCATTGTTTTCTTCCATCTCATATTCACACTGCCAGTAAGATCCAGTCTGCATAGTTAGCTTGCCCTGTGAATGCCCTTGAAAATTTGATACACAATTCAACCTTTTATGATTCCATAGCTCAATGGATTAAGTTTCATAGCTCTATCTGTCCAACAACATAATCAATCAAAACAAACAACCCTCATAATTTCTATAACTAGCCTAATATCAGCCTTTATAACCATCAAGCTAAATCATAAAAATAGAGAGAGCCCTCTCTGAGTCTAGGAAGGATAGGTCCTGGACTCCAAAGCGGTTTGATGTTGTCCTCTGTCGTTTATTCTTACCAATCTTATAAATTACACGGCCACAACAGGTGGCACTAATGTTGCAGGCTAGCCAATCAAGATAGTCCTAGTCAACTTCTATGTCTATAGGGAATAGAATCTTGGTCTCCAGCATCGAAATTGGTCCAACTTACCACTAGACCAAGCCCTATGTAGGATAAATATTGATGGTGAGAAATCACCAGAGGGAGCCACTGATGTTGGAAACTAGTCAATGGAGATAAACCTGGTCACTTTTGTGCCAAATAGGAATAAAAAATTAGTCCCTAGCATGGTATGTGTTCTTAAATTACACCAGAACAAGCCTAATCAACTCATATTTTTATTAGTAAGAATGATAGAGATGTGATTTTTAAGGATGGTCTGGCTTTAATATCTTCTCTAGGTTGTTATTTTATTTTTGTTCAAAAGCAGGGGAAACACTTCCCCACTATAACATGGGGAAGAGCACTGTCAAACACAGTGGAACATTGGCTAAGTTGCTGCATTTGAGGGGTTTCTATGCCCATATAAAATCCATTTGGACTTGAATTTTGTATTTTCCTCTTGGCCTCATCATGGGCCCTTAGTAACACAATGGAGTGCACTTGTCAGGGTTTGAACCCAAATCATCATATGCACTCCCCCTTATTGGTAGATCATTTTTTCTTGCAGCTCATGTTGATGGCCAGAAGCCCTCTTAAGGGTGCCACTAACGTTGCAGGCTAGCCAATCAAGATAGTCCTAGTAAACTTCTATGCCTATAGGGAATAGAAGTTTGGTCTCCAACATCGAACTTGGTCCAAATTACCACTAGACCAAGCCTTATGTTGGCTAAATGTTGACGGTGAGAAATCACCAGAGGGAACCACTCATGTTGGAAGCTAGCAATGGGGATAAACCTGGTCACTTTTGTGCCAAATAAGAATAAAACATTAGTCCCTAGCATGGTAGATGTTCTTATTTCACTAGTACAAGCCTAATCGACTCGTATTTTTATTAGTAGAAATGATAGAGATGTAATTTTTGAGAGTCTGGCTTTAATCTCTTGAAGAATGTTCTTGTTGATTTCCCTGTATGTGTGAGATTTTCTAAACTGGCTCCTTAAATTCTGATGACTAGAAACACTAAAGGATATATGTAATTCCCGGGAATCTTGTTAAGCTTTAAGTGAGAATGTTAGCAACTAGCTATTATTTCTTGTTTTGTATCAATAGTGAATTGAAGGAATTTGGACGCTAGGAAATTGGACTTCACCTATTGATTTTGGAAATGCACCGCTCAGGTACCACAAGATGTTATGGATTCTATAACTTTTTTGTAAACTTCCAAAGTAAGAAGTTGGACTAAGCTAAGCAAGAATCAAGATGATAAGAGGAAGGAAAATTCAACTGGGTTCTGGCACATGTAGAAATGAAGAAATCATGTCTGGAATATGAGTAGTGTACCTTGTCTTGTTTTTATGATTAACCTCCATATTATCATCTAGAAGATCAATGGAAGAAGGAAGGAATCAAAGAATAGATGCAAGGTAACAAGGTTTTTTTGGATATTTGTGTAATAAAGGGAAAATGGGCACTTAAAAGGCAGCCTTGTGCTCTCAAGGAAATGAACTGTTAAGAGCAGATAAACAATCTAGGTTGGAAAGAGAAAATAAAAAATAAAGACACAGTTAAATATTTGCTCCATAAATCATACTGCAATAGCTAAAAGTCTAAGGATGGTTGGACAAAATTCTCATTGTAGCATCTGCTTGGCATTGAGAAGCAAGGACTGTAAGAAGGTTCTTGTACAATAATTTCTTATAATTTGTGAATACCATTGCCGAAACTGCATCTGACTTTCATGTGTGTTAGGGAAGAGTTCAGAAATTTGCTTCCTTATGCAGTTAGAGAGGAAAATGCTAAGGCTTGCTAAAATCAGCGATTTGCCCGCTGCACAGTGGGAAACTAGATAGAGACAATTACTATTTAACTTTCAAGAACTTATGCTTGACTAGCTGAAAAGTATTGGATTTTTTTTCTCGTGACCTTGAGTACAAAGTCTCATAATCAATTGGATGAAAAATCAAGTCTATCTTTCAAATGTTTGAAGCAGGACTAAATAAAAGAAATAATTCCAGTCTATAGAAAGGTAGCACAGTAACAACATACTTGAATTTTAGGGGTGCTTCAAACAATCTCGTCCTGAAGATAGGATTCCAGGTTGTTTGCAGTTTTTAATTGGTGAAGTTGGCTCTAATTTTGGAACTTTGTCGGCTCTTCTACAGGTATCATTTTGCACCAATTATTCGCCAGGTCTTTTTCTTGGACTCACTAAAGGAGTTTCATTTTACGCATCCTTTGTATGATTAAACCTTCAATAGAACATTGGTTTGGCATACAAACTTTCTTAGAGAGAAACTGGCAACTCAGAGAAGGTTACAAGACCTCCTTCTATAATGGACAGAGGTGACCCCGGAATGTGGCAACAATTTTCCACTTCAGCCGTTGTAAAAGAAAACAAAGAGCTTCTCTCTGTAACTTCTAAGGCCTACTTGGATGGGCTATTCTGGCCAAAACAACAAAAAAGTACCTCTACGTTGTTATCTTGTGAAGGATAACGTTTCCCTCCATTACTAACTTTTTCTATAGTCACTGCTTCTTGATCCATTAGTTTTGACTTATCCATACACTAAAGAGCATTAAAGATTGTATTCTATTACACAAAGATGATCTGAAAGGGAAAACCTGTTAAAGCATAATATTTCAGTTGATGTATCAAATTCTTGGTTGCATACAAACAAAAATTGTTTGTTCCATACAAATAGAAACCACTTGAAGATATCTATGAACCACCTGAACATCAAAAATGTTCAGTCTCGTAACTCTTAAGTAAATCTGTAAAGAATGTGACATTAGCCTTCTTGGCTTAGTGAAAGCCCTAATGTTCTATCCTATTTGACAGTCTTAAAAATCTCACAAAAACCTGTAAAGATTTTGGCATTCTGTACGCCCAGCCTCTAAAAGCCCTAACTTTCTATCATCCTCTGTGTAATTTTAATAGAATACCGTCAAATACCATAATAATGAATGTCCATTCTCCCAAAAATTTGAAATGTGCAGAACAGAAAGAGAAATCATTCAATCAAATTACTCGAAATGTATCAGAATCCCCATCCTTTAACTCAATGAATTTATTCGCAAACTCTGTCATTTTTTTAAACAAATTTTTGAGCACAACCTCCTCTAGTCCATTTATAGAGAGCCTTAGCTTATGAGATATTGTCTATAAGCCAAAATAGGGTTAAACTTTTCCATTGAAAGCTTAGAATAATTGAAACTGCAATAACAGTGTTTTGAGCAAGACCTATTTCGACAAATTTAGTTCAGAGTAGAATACACTGGCTTGTTTAATGAATTTTCTCCAAGACAGAGCATACAGGATTCGTGACAACCACAAAAAAATTTATGGGATTTTGCAATTTAAGAATTCTCTTGCAGAAAAATACCTTTTCTGAACTCGTTTTGACGGTGAAGAAACGCAAATGATTTGTTGGAAATCGTTCATGAAGAGAACTGGGGTCTCGGAGATTTATGCCAGAGCAATTGCATACCAGTATTGTACAAAAGCGCTCGTTTCAGCGCGTGAGCTCGTTTCAGGGCAGGAAGAGGTGCCATATATTTGTAATAGCGGCAAAATGAGGCGCCATATATTTGTATTTTCGTATTTGAGTAAAATGATTTAATTTTTAATTTGGAAAAATAAATGGAACGAGAGGGCAAAGGAATGAAACTAAGTGACTAAGTGGGCATAATTATAATGGCTTATCTCATTTCTTTAAGTCACATTGAATCAATATACATTAAGATTTTGTATAATTTAATTATAAATTAAGTAATTACTCATTATTAAAGTGGGGTTTTATATAAATTATTTATTTATTAATGTTAATTTGTAGTTTTTAATAATATATTTATGTCAAAGAAAACTATTTAAATTAATGTTTTATCAAATTTTTTGTTAATTTTTCTATATTATATTCTAATTTACTTTAAACTTGTTTTAAATATGCTTTCACCTTCATGTATGGAGGTTATTTATTTGCATATTTAAAGTTTTGTTGTAATTTTTTTCTTAAAAAATGACTATTGTGATTGTGATGGTGAGAAAGTATTCTATAAATAGCGTTAAGGGTTATTTAGAATAAATAGGAGATTCTTTCTCTTTATCTAAGACTAATATTTGAGAGAATGGATATACATTCCCTAATTATCACATAAACAATAGGTTAATCTTGCATTTATTGCTTTCTCTCCATGGAGGTTCGCTACACAAAGGGAATACCTCCTCCTATGTGAATTTGATTGTCTCCATCTCTTAAAGGATTTTCAAACATTAATAATTAAATCTTCATTACTTTAAAGATGTAGTCTTGTCGAATATACCAAAAACATAGTAGGATTCTTTCGTTGTGGAAAAAATCAAGTACATGTCTGAGGGAAGTATTCCTCTATTGATGGTTAACAAGTTCATCAATAACTACAAGCAAATGCTTCAATCTATATATTTAATGATCTTCAGTCATCATCTAAAGAGTTCAAGAATCAAATAAATTCCAACCTAAGTTCTAAGTATATGGTAAGCTTGTACTTAGAGGTTCTATTATTGTAAAATTTGACAACTATGGAAGTTGTGGCAAGGTATTGGAGGAGGGACTGTCATTTTGGGGTAGAGCTAACCTATTTTTAAATGATAGTTTCTAAAATTGAGTCCATCTTCAATGTATGTACGTTGTCAAGCTTTGAGTTTGGTTTCCCTTTCATCCTAGAGATCAGAGAAAGACATGCAATGTATTATGACTTTCTTAGGGTTTTCAAAAGATTCAGAAGTTATGAATTTCTCCGAATTGTTTTTTCTTGTCCTTCATCTCAAGTGCCATTGGCCTTTCCCTCCTTGGATGAACTAGTGAAGGAGAGTCTTGCCGCGACGATGAAGGAAGGAAAAACTAATGTTGAGAATATTTGAATCCATCTACAGTGTTAAAATTTAGAGACAAAGGGGCATTTAGAATTTTAACATTGTAGATGGATTCAAAGACCCCTTTGTCTAAATTTAACACTACATATGGATTTACAGACCCCTGTAGTGAAATAAAACACTTCAATATCAAAATTGCAATTTTCTATTTCTGGAGTGACACAATTAAAAATTACTAACATACATGACTAATTCATATACTTGTTGTACTTATTATTTGGTCATATTTTTATTATTGGGCTATAGTAGTCATTTGTGTTAATTATTATTAATCTTGTCACTTATTATCTAGTCATATATTTTAGTCGTGGACTAAATTATTCATTTTAGTTAGTCGTTTTTAGCTTGGTCACTTATTATCTAGTCATATATTTTATCCCTAAACTAACTTTGTCGTTTAAGTTAGTCATTTTTAGTTAGGTCACTTAAAATTTCTCAAATTTAGTATTAATTTAGCAGGTGAACTTTTACAACTTGCAATTGTAAGATCATTAGATGAGGTGATCCTCTAACTCAATGTTGTGTATATGGCAATGCTAGAAGACGTTATTGAGAAGAGGAATATCATGATGTCATTGGTTTCAACTAGACACTAATGTAAGCCCGCTTTGAAACCACCATGGGGGATCTGAAGGGCAACATCTAGTGCTCTTGTGTGTGTGAGGGTTAAAAAATAGGGCCCTCTCCTATTTGCATGAAGTGTTCCTAGTACAAATCCATCTTAGAGTCAAGGCCATGAAAATATGAAGTCCAAGTATAAAATTTATTGTTTATAAATAACCTCTTTAACAACTTGACACAAACGTATAATGATGTCATTTACATTGGAGGTGTATGTCACCTGAATCGTGTTATAACTTTAATCTCTCCCCCACAAAAAGGTGGCATGCTCCCTTGTGATGGTGCATCAACCCTAATGGAGAACAATCTCATGATGTAAAAGGAATTTAAACATGATGTAACTTTAATAGTGCCCTACATTCACCCATTGGCTCACCACTCGTGGCAGATGTGAGGCTATTTCAAGAATTGATGTGGATAATATCATTTTATTTTCTCTTATGTATAGTATTATACATTAACACAATTGTGGTTTTTTAGCAAACAAATATTTCTATCAAGGGTTGGCTCCTTGTTCATTAGGGTTGAATATGTTGTGTCATTATGAGTGATTTATTCATTGTCAACTCCTTATGTGGGAGAACACTACAAGCTCCATGTGAACATGAAGAGTAGATATTGTGAGCAATTCTTATCGAGGTTTTTCAAATTATCCAGTTGTTGTACATTTGGTATACATGTTAATAAGCGCATTACCCACAAACACACACCCTCGAGACCAATACCTAGTTCTCTAAAAATCAAATGGTACCAATATTCTTAGTTAGAGGTGAAGGATTCTCCTAAGAGGCTATTTTGTTGGTTTGAGGTGTTGTGTTTTGCCTTAGATACTAAGTGGTTAAGGGCTTCAAGAGTTAAGATTTAAGGGCCAAGGACTTCGGGGGGAAGGGGTTTAGGGGTTAAGGGATTAATAATTAAGGGATTCAGGTGTTAGGGGCTAAGGGGTTAGGTTTTAAGGTGTTTGGGGGTTATGTATTAAGGTTTAAGGGTCACGAGTTAAGAGAATAAAGGGTTAGTGCTTAGGGGGTTCATGGATTCTAGGTTATGATTTAATGGCTTAAGGTTTCATGCGTCAAGGGGTATGTGGCTTATGAGGTATGAGTGTAGGGGTTAAGGGAGTATAGCTTTGGGGTTAAGGGAAGTGTCACTGAGTTTCAGATGTGCTAAGGAGGGAGTAACATCAAGGTATGCTAGGCAGTGTTAAGGCATGCTAGATGAGATTGGACATGAGTAGCATAAGATGAGTTACATGTAGTTCTTAGGTGAATAAGGCATATGTTCAATTTCAATGACACATGAGAATCTAGGTTTTGTCTTAGAATTTTTTATGAAAACACACTCAAGTACCACAACACATCTACTTTAATGCACAATGAAATCTACACAAATCACTCTCCTAGGTGCCCTCACTCTCCTCAGAACTTGGGCCAATTTCGACGATGGAATCTTCGGATAACTCAAGCCCTAGCTCTAGGATCAAGTTTTTCCTAGGTGTTCCCAAGGATAGAACCTAGTAGGATCAATTTGACCTATAGAAGAAAAAACTCTTGTCTAATACTTTCCCATCACCTTGTCCAAGGTAGGAACATAATTGGTTGCTAAATTCCATCCTCAAACCTAGGTTGGGTCCACTTGGCCCTGTGTGGTCCCATTTGGTGTCAAAGGCCTTTCATCAAGGACCATTTGGGAATGCAAGTTCCCAAAGGATTTTAGGGATTGAGAACCTCCTTCATAAGTCTTATTCTTCTCCCTCAACCCTTCAATCCCCCTCCTCTCTCCCTAGAAGATAAATTCCCTTGATTAAAAGGAAAGAAAGTCCCACTCTTTATTTTATCTTAGGGAAAGGGTTTCGAGGGTCACTTCCCACCTATTCATTGACCTATACTCTACAAGTGACTTCCTAAACTATCGGGACTCCACCCATCAGTGAAATTCCATGAAGAGTAAGGAGCCTTAGCTGTGGTGACAATGGGCTAAGCCTCCATCGTTTCCCTTGTCCTAGCAGTTGCTCTCTTAGGAACCCCTTTTAGGTCCACTAATAGTTTGAGTCGTAACAAGTTGTTCACAATTCCATTTGTGAACAACTCTTTGGTATGCCCACTTTTTTCATACTACAACTCCAAGATGAGAAGTCCAGGGCTATGGAGGTTGCCCTTCTTCTCACTGAATCAATCCTCTACAATATAGTGAACTAGGGCTAGTTGGTTGGCCCACTTGACTATTACTTTAGTCCTTCAAAGTATGCACATCCTTAGGCCCTATACACCTGCCCTTCTACCAATTTTGTTGTCCTTCACCAGAACAAGATTCAGGGTTCTTCTTTGACAGTAACCTAACAACCCTCCAACTGTACTTGGACTACCATCAATCTGCCCAACCACAGTCAATTCTTTTTACTGATCTAGGGCCCGCAATATTGTCTTCATCTAGGGCTCTTCAAATCTGCCACCTAACAATGGTTTGAGTCCTCTCAAGATCATTGTTCTTGTGTATCAACAATTTGATCTTTGTTGTCCAATCTATGAACAAATATGAACTACTCCTCTTCTCATACTTCTAACAATCTGTAGATGACTGAACTAGGGTAACAAATCAACCACTAACAGTCCATTTACTAATTTTTTATAGGTTTCTTCAGATCTTTGCCTAAAACTCTATGGAAAGTCCACCAAAATCAACTCCTTTGCATGTTAATCCATTCTTCATATGGCACATTTCTTCTGCATGCTCAATATTCTGCTCAGGTTCCACCCTCCTTTGGATATGTTGTCTCCACACATACTAAATCTGCAAACCATCTTCCAGATCTATGATCTTTATTGCAAAAATAATCCTTTCTCTAAGGGTCACAACCCGTCTTCTTCTACGCAAATTTGTCACAGCCTTAAGGGCATACCTTATGAACTAAACATGCTAAGAAACTGTCCTAACTAGGGCATTATACTTATGTACTTCTAATTGTTGTAGAACAAACCCTATCCACACATAGAAAAAACAGGACTCTTGCCTCCATAAGAGACTCGATCTAGCTCACATGGATCCATAGATTCTGGGCATTTCTTTGACTGAATCTTGACATGAACTTCAGATCTCAATGTCAACTCTCAAAATAGGGTTAAATAAGTTAATATTACACCTATTTCGACTTCTGTTATGGCTCTAAATTATAGTGCAAGCCCTCCTCCATTTATGTTGGTCTTTATCACAGACCTTGCTACTAACCACCACAAGGCAAGATGGTATCAACCCTTCCTTCTATTTCATGTAGAAAATCTAACCAACGGGATTCAATCTGATCTTGTAATGTACTAAAACAAGACATTGAATCCTTCCTGCAATTTGTGGAAACAAAACACGATCGCACAATCACATATAAGTAAGAGAAACAAGTTATCAATCGCACAACACAAGATGTATCTAGGGAAGCAACTGCTCAAAACCCTCTATCTCTATTTTTTATTAAGTAAAGGAATCATGAAACAATACAATGCTTAATCTCTCTTGAGATTCTCTAGCACTCTGCCAATTGTCTCCTATTGATCTAAGCAAAATCGGTCTAGTACTTAGCCAATTCTCAGCCTTCCTTCAGCCTGCCTTGCTCACGCAATTCCTATGGAATTATCTCCATATTAATTAGGAAAATCAGCCTTCCTTGATTGCGCAATCCATCATGGCATCCCATTGACTTTATAATTTCACATCGGAAATTTTCTATAAATACAACTGATAGTTATGTTCCTCTGAACTGTGTTACAATAAGGATCAAAGGCCATTTTATTATTTAAAATAAGATAAAACCCTAAACAACCAAAACCATAACTCGGGGAGATGTAACACCAAGAGTTTATGGGCCCCGTTGGGGTTAGTTGGGTAGCCAACTTCCCGGGGTCGTAACTTGTTCATATGATCTTCGTTTGACGCACATGATACCTTGTTAGAAAGATCTCTCCGAGGACTACAATTGCCAATGCCAATGAAATCGCTAAACCTTTCATGCCCAAAAAACATTGCTTGGGGCCTCAAAATGGCTCCAGAAGTTCAGGACACAAAAAAAAAACTGCAAAAATAGTAAATTGTGCTATAATTAAGGAAACTGAAAAACTAAAAGAGACAATGGCGAGGGCCCAAGTGGAATAGGTGGGTGGCCACCAATATCCACCTCGATCACCTTAAATCAAATTTCTTGAGCTAACTCAATCATCATGACTTAGTTAACTGACACAAGTTGTTATGAGACGAAATTACAATTTATTGTCCAATTTATTTAAGGGAAAAATAAATTAGAGGCCTCACATATATTCCTCACTCCTGGTACATCAAAATTCCTCACCAGTGTGGGTGCATTTTTTTTTCTTTCTAGTTGCCAATTTCACTGTTTCTTGTTGCAAATTTCAACACACCTTCTCAACAAGAAAGGAATTCAATCTATTCCCATCCGGTACCTTTGGAATGTTTTGCATGCTACACTTCTCTAGTGTTGTTTGCACCTGCAAATCTTGAAACTGAATAGCCTCCGAACAACTGAATCAATATAATGCATCTGTCATTAGAGTCTTCTGACTACTGCTAGCTACTGCACCTATCTAGTACTGGATTCTCTGCCCTGCTACTGACATCTGCATCCGTGCCCTTTGAACTATTGCTAAATCTGATTTGTGCTCCAGTATTTGACATATGGCACTCTAATTTTTGTCTTGTTGACATCTGACTACATCAATCTAACTGATCTTCGTACTACTAATGTACTATGGGCTCCTCATAGCTAGGTTCGATCCATGAGACACGCCATCTCAATGGACCTTGCCAAAATTTCTTCTCTTGGAATTATGTCTACACATCACCCCACCTTACACCTCGAGGTATGGTTGCTCCCTCTTCCCATCTGGCTCGAAATTTCCCCCTCATGGAGGTCTGTGCTTGAGTGGACACTTCCACTCAACCTCCTCTCTGCTTCTCCAATTGTGGAAACTACTCCACAACCTTCTGAGACTACTTCTCATGAGGATGCATGTTGAGAGGTAATTGATGCTCCCTCTAAACCACCAAGTCTCTAACTTCTGCCTTTCTCCTCAAAGCTTTGCATGCATCTAGTACCTCAAGTGCATATAGGTTCTTGATTCGTGCACAATGTAATTGTCCCGACATTACAAAAAGTTTCTAAAAAAGAGTTGATTTTAAATCGATGATATCTCCCTCATCTGAGCTCCGATTCGACCGATTTTTTTTTCTCCATTTGGGTAGGTTTTCGCAGGGAATCCAAATATTCTTTTTTTTTTTTTTAATTTTACACCAAAAGCTTCAGATATTCTACAAACGTGCCACGTAAAAAATTCCTGCTCTGATACCATGTAGAAAATCTAACCAACGAGATTCATTCTGATATTGTAATCTATTAAAACAAGATATTGAAGCCTTCCTACAATTTGCGGAAACAAAACACAATCGCATAATCACATATAAGTAAGAGAAATAAATTATCAATTGCATAGCAACATGATGTATTTGGGGAAAGAAACTGCTCAAAACCCCTCTATATCTATTATGTATTAAGTCAAGGAATCATGAAACAATACAATGCGTAATCTCTCATGAGATTCTCCAACACTTTGTCAATTGTCTCTCGTTGATCTAGGCAAACTCGGTCTAGTACTTAGCCAATTATCATCCTTACTTCAACCTGCCTTGCTCATGCAATTCCTAGGGAATTAACTCCTTATTAAATAGGAAAATCAGTCTTCCTTGATTACGCAATCCATCATGGCATCCCAATGACTTTATAATTGCACATGGGAAATTGTCTCTGAATACAATTGATAGTTATGTTCCCTTTAACCTTTGTCTCAGTTGGGTATTCCTCGAAACTGACATGCATGCAACTATTAATAGCGAATTATTAGTTATCTGATTAATCACTCATTGTGAATTAAATCTAATTTAATTCACTGGACCTCTCACTAGCTCATCACTCAGTTATAACTAGTTAAACTGATTTTAACTCATTTAGTTTAGGTAATTACACTTGCACCCCACTAATGCATCAAATTCAACTGGACCCCAAAAATATTAGAATCCCTCTAGATGCCTCATCTTAGACCCTCAACTTGAATTTCTTGAGCTAACTCGGTCATCATGACTTAATTAACTGACACAAGTTGTTATGAGATGGAATTACAATTTATTGTCCAATTTATTTAAGGGAAAAATAATTTAGATGCCCCACATTCCTCACTCCTGGTGCATCAAAATTCCTTACTAGTGTGGGTGCATTTTTTTTTTGTCCTTTCTGGTTTCCAATCTCACTGTTTCTTGTTGCAAATTTCAACATTTCAGAATTTGATGTGGCCTTCACACAAAAACACCATTGAAATCACATGCCCAGATTCTCATGAGAAACCTCCCTTAAGCTCGATCTACCAGAAGAGAAGAAAAAATATGCCATCCTACTTCCTAGTGCAAACCGACCATTAAGGTATGCAACATTCTTCGGAACCCTCACATGATGATCTTACTCTTGGAGGATGATCATGACCTCCCTTTAACAACCCTTACTCAGCCCTCGTACTCGACTTACTTTAGGACTACATCTCTCTTCACCCCTTTGATGTGCCAGATAGTGGGAATACATTTCAAACATGCTAAGATGTGCCAAGTGATAAGGCATGCCAAGATGTGCAAGGGTGTGTCAATGCGTGTCAGGGACTGTCAAGACAAAAAAAATGGAGAAAAAAGTTAAACTACAAGGAAATTAACACATAAGAGGGTTAATAAGTCATCAATTTACCTTTTCCAAGAGGGGCATGCTAGGCACACCAACACTAGGTGGCAATAGGTGCCAAGTGCAAAGTCTTAGTGCATTCTAAGTGCCAAGTATTCCTCTGTTGCTTCTCATCTACTTTCCAACAATTGATCATAACAAATAAATTTAATATTAAACCATGCCAAATCATACCAAGGCATCTTAATGGATTCCATACATGCTAAGAATTTCCAAGCGCCAACACGTGCCAAGCCCCAATATGTGTCAGGGACTAATGTTATGCATGTTATGAAGTGGAAGGGAATGTTGAAGAGTGCTAAGGTGTGCTAGAGAGTGATAATGCATGTTGATGAGTGTTAAGGAGTATTAGGAAAAAACATCAAGGGAGAACTAGGTAAAAATTCATGGAAGTTAATGAATATGAGGAACATGTACTGCCAGAGACTAGTGTTAATGAGTGTTAGTTGTCATGCCAAGGAGGGAGTGACAAGGTATGCTA
The DNA here is from genome assembly GCA_034641835.2 of Pinus albicaulis. NCBI lineage: Eukaryota > Viridiplantae > Streptophyta > Pinopsida > Pinales > Pinaceae > Pinus > Pinus albicaulis. The sequence continues at coordinate 793,101,126 of CM076582.1, read as the reverse complement.
AGCATTGGTAAGGCATGCTAGGGAATATCAAGGCATGTCAAGAATTCCCAAAGTGTGCTTGGGAGTTCCAGGGTGTGTTAATTATATCATGTGCCAATTAATAGTGCCAAGATATGCCAATACATGCTAGGTGCTAAGGATGTGGCGTAGGGTGCCAGGGTATGTCAATATGTGTCAAGTGTAGAAATTTGAATAACTGATATATTCTTCACCGAGATTCTCCTGATCACACACTATTTTAGCTTCATGCATAATACAAAATCTCTTCTACCATTGATCATTACATGCGGAAATAAAATCAATTGCATGCATACATTAAAACCACAAATAATCACACATATGAACACAGTATTTAATGGAAAAGCTTAAAGCTGAAAACCCCAACTATCTGTATATTATATGTCATGGAGATCATGTAACAATCATAGTACAAAAGCTCCTCACAAGCTCTGATGCACACCCTCAATTGCTACACACTATCAAGCTATATCTAGCAAAACACATGCTCCAATCTTTTGCCACTTGATAGCCAGCCTCTATTGTGTTTTCAATGCTATGGGATGGCTCATTAAATAACATAAACCACCTGGCTTGTATTGCACAATCCTCATGGGCTTCTCCACCTATCAGTGTGTTGCAAATAGAAACTGTATAGTCACAACTGATAGTTAACTTGCTCTTTCACCTATTTCTGCACTGGTCTCCACTGAAACTGTCCATGCACTAAAATTAACTGATGCATTATTTAGTTGATTAATGATTTTATAATTAGTGAATTAATTAATAATTAATTCACACCACTCTAACTAATTATATCAATTAGTTAAACTAGATACAAATAGCTCAACTATGTTTAGATTAGTTAAACTGAATACAACTCCACTAACTTCCTCAATCAACTCCACCAAACTCTGTCACATGAGTTCTAACTGAAGTCTTCATGAAATATCTCCACATAACCCTTAGGAATAGCGTAATTCCTTCTGTCAGCTCCTGTGCCACATATGTGCACTTAACTAAAGTGCTCCAAGAGAATAAGATAATGTTTAGAGTCCAAATATTATTAAGAGCTAATAATATTCGACATATCTCTTTTTAGACTAGCAATCTAAAAATATATTCCGCCCAATATGTCTAAAAATAGAAGTAGGTTTTGGAATTTCTGCATCTATGAACTCCTTCAACCCATTGTCATCCAGCACTGCCTCCATCCTGTCCTTCCATGCAATATAATTCGACCTGCCCTCAAGGGAATACTCCAATCGCAATCCATTGAAAGACATCTCAACTTCAACACCAAGAAAACACTGCTGCAAATTCGAATTCCACCAGCACAAAACTCAACCGCTTCAATGTTTTGCAATTGCTCCAATGATCAATATCCCTCTGATACCATGTAGAAATTTGAATAACTGATATATTATTCACCGAGATTCTCCTGATCACACACTATTTTAGCTTCATGCATAATACATAATCTCTTCTACCATTGATCATCACATGCGAAAATAAAATAAATTGCATGCATACATTAAAACCACAAACAATCACACATATGAATACAATATTTAATGGGAAAGCTTAAAGCTGAAAACCCCAACTATCTGTATATTATATGTCATGGAGATCATGTAACAATCATAGTACAAAAGCTCCTCACAAGCTCTCATGCACACCCTCAATTGCTACACACTATCAAGCTAGATCTAGCAAAAACACATGCTCCAATCTTTTGCCACTTGATAGCCAGCCTCTATTGCATTTTCAATGCTATGGGATGGCTTCATTAAATAGATAAACCACCTGGCTTGTACTGCGCAATCCTCATGGGCTTCTCCACCTATCTGTGTGTTGCAAATAGCAACTGTATAGTCACAACTAATAGTTAACCTGCTCTTTCACCTATTTCTGCACTGGTCTCCACTGAAACTGTCCATGCACTAAAGTTAACTTATGCATTCTTTAGTTGATTAATGAGTTTATAATTAGTGAATTAATTAATAATTAATTCACACCACTCTCACTAATTGTATCAATTAGTTAAACTAGATACAAATAGCTCAATTATGTTTAGATTAGTTAAATTGAATACAACTCCACTAACTTCCTCAATCAACTCCACCAAACTCTGTCACATGAGTTCTAACTGAAGTCTTCATGCAATAGCTCCACATAACCCTTAGGAATAGCGTAATTCCTTCTATCATCTCCTGGGCCACATCTGTGCACTTAACTGAAGTGCTCTAAGAGAATAAGATAATGTTTAGAGTCCAAATATTATTAAGAGCTAATAATATTCGACATATCTATTTTTAGACTGGCAATCTAAAAATAGATTCCACCCAATATGTATAAAAATAGATCTATTTTTTTCCGACTTGACCAACCATCCACAAATAGCATCATGAAACTTATCGAACATGATCCATATGTCTAAAAATAGACATAGTCTAAAAATAAGCTTTGCACCAAAAATAGCCTGCGGGCCCACTTAGTGAAGGCGACTTATTTCCACTAAGCTCATCATCTTGTTGCAATCTCAACATCAAGGCAACAAAAGGAAGAACCAATAAGAGGGTTAATAAGTCAGGACTTTATCTTTTTGAAAAGGGGCATGCTAGGCACACTAATAGTAGGTCCCAATACATGCCAACTGGCATTGTGTGCCAAGTGCTAATGTATGTCAATGCATTCGACCAAGGTGTTCCAGGGCATGCTAAGTATTATATGCAACATGATAATAGATGCTAGGAGAGCTCCATGTTGTGCTAGCGCATGCCACCATGTTCTTGGGTGTCAGTGTCATCACAAGATGTTCTAGGTACAAAGATGTTCCAAGACATGTGGGGTGCTAAGAAATGTTAGTGTGTGCCAAAGCATTAATTTAAGGTATACCTAGATTATTGAGGATTGTTAGGTATTTCTCATTAATAGATTTTTTAGAGCTTGGTTAGGTATTAAATAATATATTTCCTAAACACAATAGTGGAACTTTATCTAAAGGGAATTTGCTAGATAATAAACTTAATAGATATGAAGCATGTGTTGACTCATAGGAAATCTCTATTCGAATAGTCATTACTTGAGGGAAATGATACACACTAATTACTTCTTAAAAAATTGACTGAACCTAACCACTATGGCCTTGGACATATTATAAAAAAGACTCCAAAATAATGGTATTAAATTGTTACTTTTTGACAAAAACTATATTAACAGACACATAGCGTTATCAAAAACTCATTGGAATGATCAATGATGATGAATATTTTTTGACCGTCACCAAAAGTAACAAAAAGAGTACTGGTGAGGGTCATTAAAATTTCGTTACTAGAAGTGTCACCAAAGAGAGAATTAGTGATGGGCCTTTAACGACCCTCACCAAAAGTGTCATTGAAAATGTCTTTGGTGACGGACCATAAAGGAACATCACTATATACACTTACAGTGACGGTTTTTTAATGATCAATGATGATGAACATTTTTTGACCGTCACTAAAAGTAACAAAAAGAGCATTGGTGAGGGTCATTAAAATTTTGTCACTAGAAGTGTCACCAAAGAGAGAATTAGTGATGGGCCTTTAACGACCCTCACCAAAAGTGTCATTGAAAATGTCTTTGGTGACGGACCATAAAGGACCATCACTATATACACTTACAGTGACGGTTTTTTAAGGACCGTCACCATATGTGACATTGGTGACGGGCCTTAAAGGTCCGTCACAAGTGGTCATTTCAAAAGTCATCCCCGTTTCCAAATGTTGTGCTTACCCTGTTTCAGGAAACTAAGACTTCAAAATATTGTGCTCTTTGGTTGAATCGAAAATTTTATTTGCATATGAAAGATTGGGAATCCAAAAGGAAAAAGTGGTTCCATTTAAAGATATGGCAACCTAAATTATCCAAATTCTTTTTGTTACACTCCATCCATCTATTTCGTTGCAGCATTCCTAGTCCTTTAGTATTCAATTATAATTCTATAAAATCAAGATGGCCATCCATATTCAAAGGCTTCTGCTTTTCTTTGCGTTATCTTCTAATAAGTATTTTTATTTCCAAGTAATTCAACTACCAAAGGTAGTACATGCGAGTAGAGAAGTAATTCAAATACCATTTATTCTCCTACATAGTACATGCTTTGATAGATTATAACAAAATTCTTACCAACAATAACATTGATTGTCGTATGTGGACACTTTTGTTCAGGATGGTCCATTACATAATCAAGACGAGGAGCTGGATCATGCAATTGCACTTTCTCTTTCTGAAGAAATAACCAAACCAGATGGTATATGATAGCAATTTCATTTTTTTACAATTACTTTTAGTTTAATTATATCATTTAGCTCGATGCTTTTCATATATTAAACTAAAATTTTGTTGCTTAACAAGACTTTGTCATTTCCATGTTTTAGTGAAACTGTTTATGGTTTGATACTCTCATACAACCTTTATCAAGTTACATGCACCCTCATTAGAAAAAACAAGATAATTTTGCTTGCCATGACTATCTTTCTTTGTCATTGTTCACTTAAGAAGTCTTGTAGCTACGAAACTAGTTTCAAGGTTATGGCATAACTTGTCATATAAATTGAACAGAAGTTATATCCAAAATGTTAACTTGTAAACTACTTAGATGGTTTTAGGCTTTCCATTTAAAATCTACTTCAGTTTGAACTTTGAACGAGTTGTTCCATAGACTTGAATATTAAGAGATTTTGGTGTAAGGATTAAAAACTAGCCCGTAAAGCCTCTCAGTTATTCATTTATTTTATATGAATATAACATTTACTATTAAATTAGAACCACTCTGCACAAATACGTCATAGATCAAGATCATACTTTGTAGAGTGTCGTAAAATAGAAATAGGAGCAAGGACACTGAATTCTTTCAGTTTTCCTGGTTCTTATTCCTTTGGTGTATTTTTGCACCTTTAGGGGCAATTGCTAGTTTAAAGTCTAATTCTTTAAAGGGTGCTAGCTCAAGGAAGAGCACCCGTTTTACAAGCAGGAGGTTGGTGGTTCGATTCCATCGTGCCCTGATATTCATATATAGGGAATGACGAAGATCAGTTTTTGGTGACGGATACTCTTTTGACCATCACCAATGAGCTTATGGTGACATTTTTCGACCCTCACCAAAATATGAAGTGGTGACGGTCAATGAACGCCACCATATATACGCATCACTAGTGACGATCATTAAAGGTCCATCACCATAAATCGTTGTTGTTGATGAAATGGTTAGGGTCAATGTTTTTCATTATAATCATTATTTGTGACAGACCTTGATGTCACCAATGAGTTTATGGTGACGGTTAATGAACGTCACCATACATATGCACCAATAGTGACGTCCATGAAAGGTCCATCACAAAAATTCGTTGCTATTCATATGAAATGGTGACGGTCACTATCCTTCATTATAATCAATATTCGTGACAGACCTTGAATGTCACCACAACACATACTTTCGGCGACGCCACCTTTGGTGACGTTCAATTTTTGGTAACGGAGGCTATTTTCTGTCACCATTGCTCATATGAAATGGTGATGGTCACTATCCGTCACTATAAATAATTATTGGTGATGAACCTTGAATGTCACCACAACACCTATACTTTCGGCGATGCCACCTTTGGTGACATTCAGTTTTTTGGTGACGGAAGCTATTGTCCGTCACCATTGCTCATATGAAATGGTGACGGTCACTATTCGTCACTATAAATCATTATTGGTGATGGACCTTGAATGTCACCACAAAACCTATACTTTCGGCGACGCCACCTTTGGTGACGTTGAGTTTTTGGTGACGAAGGCTCTTTTGACCCTCACCAATGAGCTTATGGTGACCATTTTTTCCCCTCACCAATGTGTTTTTTTCTTGTAGTGTTTCTTCATCCCATCCGTCCTGTTCCTCACTGGTGCTCTCATAATCCTTAGGATTAGTAATAAGTGGATGCCTTGAATCCATATTTATTGGAAATTATTCATCCCCCCCTTCATCAATGGTGCTCTTATAATCGTTATGACTAGGATGAAGTGAAAATTTTGACTCTGGAAATTCATCCCCCTCTTCATCAGTGTTGCTAGCATAACCCTTAGGATTAGGACGAAGTGGATATTTTGACGCTGCAAATTCTTCATTCCCCTCTTCATCAGTGGTGTTGACATAATCCTTAGGATTAGGACGAAGTGGATATTTTGACTCTACAAATTCTTCATTCCCCTCTTCATCTCTGGTGCCTACATAATCCTTAGGATTGGGACGAAGTGGATATTTTGACACTTCAAATTCTTCATTCCCCTCTTCATCAATGGCGTTGGCATAATCCTTAGGATTAGGACGAAGTAGATATTTTGACTCTACAAATTCTTCATTCCCCTCTTCATCTCTGGTACTCGCATAATCCTTAGGATTAGGACGAAGTGGATATTTTGACTCTAGAATTTTTTCATCCCCCTCTTCATCAGTGGTGCTCACATAATCCTTAGGATTAGGACGGAGTGGATATTTTGACACTGCAAATTTTTCATTCCGCTCTTCATCAATGGTGCTGGCATAATCCTTAGGATTAGGACGAAGTGGATATTTTGACTATGGAATTTTATCATTCCCCTCTTCATCAATGGTTCTATCATATTCCTTAGGATTAGGATGAAGTGGATATTTTGACTCTGGAATTTTTTCATCCCTCTCTTCATCAGTGGTGTTGGCATAATCCTTCGGATTAGGATGGAGTGGATATTTTGACGCTGCAAATTCTTCGTTCCCCTCTTCATCATTGGTTCTGGCATAATCCTTAGGATTAGGACGAAGTGGATATTTTGACTTTGAAAACTCGTCATTCCCCTTTTCATCAGTGGTGCTAGCATAATCCTTAGGATTAGGATGAATTGGATATTTTGACTTTGCAAATTATTTATTCCCCTCTTCATCTGTGGTGCTCACATAATCCTTAGGATTAGGAAGAAGTGGATATTATTCATCTCCCCCTTCATTAGTGGTGCCTTCATAATCCTTAGGATTAGGACGCAATGAAAATTTGGACTCTGGAAATTCTTGATCATGTCATTCATCATTGTTTCTTTCATAATCCTTAGGATTAAGAGTAAGTGGAATAAATAACTCTTGATTTACATAAATTTATTTTTGTTGTGCCTCATCAATTATGTTCTCATCATCCTTAGGATTATGACTAAGTCGAATTTAGACTCTGTATTCATGGTGAATGAACTCCTGCTATTTTCATCAATCTGAATAAAGTTGTTACATGACGAAGAAGTTGATGTTGTAGACAGAAAAACTTCGCTATCAGAAGAACCCATGGCTTTCAACAAGAATATGTTGAATGATACAAATTCCTATCTCAATTACAATATATAGCTAAAAGACTGAAAATTTCCCTCCAAATCCCCCCCCCCCCAAAAAAAAACATTTTGCGAAAAACTTTCCCTCCAAAATTTTCGTTTCAAATATTTCGTACAAAATATTCGTCTAAAATGTATTTAAAAATATTTTAATAAATTGTTTGTGTTGAAATATTCTACTGATATTTCTATTCAAAATATCCACAAAATATTCCTATCATGCATGCCTTCCAAACTAAAATAATGTTGTTATTTTAATTATTTAACATTGACTACATGTAAATGTTAACTGTAATATTAACTATAATAACTACATGCAAATATTAACTATTTTAAGTATAATTAACTACATGTAAATATTTTAAATTTTAAATTTTAAACCTAAATTATATTCGTCTAAAATATATCTTAAAATTTCTTAATAAACTGTTGGTCTTGAAATATATCACAATACTTTCTATTCAAAATATCCACAAAAAATCCTTTCATGCATGCCTTCCAAACAAAAATACTTTTATTATTTGAATAATTTAACATTGACTACATGTAAATATTAACTATTGTGTATAAAATCTTTCGGTGAAAATCACATTCAAACAGAGTTTGTCGACGTGTTTCGAACCAGCTATTGTGGTTCATCATCTTGTCCTCATGATGAACCACAATAGCTGGTTTGAAACGCATCAAAAAACTCTGTTTGAATGTGATTTTCACCAAAAGATTTTATACACAATTTTATGGATCACAGAAGCCAAATTCCTAAAATATTAACTATAATAAGTACATGCAAATATTAACTATTTTAACTATAATTAACTACATGTAAATATTTTCAATTTTAAATTTTAATCCCAGATTATTTGAATGATTTAACATTGGGTACATGTAAATATTGACTAAAATATTAACTATAATAACTACATACATATAATAACTATTTTAACTATAATATTAACTATATTTAACTACATGTAAATAATTTAAATTTAAAATTTTAATCCCACATTTGTTAAACAGTAAACCAATCACACAATATTCGCTATATAATAAAAATCATTATTTCTATTCATCACATCACATCAAGACTTATAGTTTTTTTGGAGCAATTTTCGAGAGGTGTTGGGTTGCCATTGGTAACTTGGTGTTGGGTTGCCATTGGTAACTTTGTGGAGGCGTTGCATTCCCATTGGAGTCGTTGTGTTGGCATTGGTAATTTTGTGGAGGAGTTGTGTTCGTATTTGTAACAAGATTTTTTCGCATTTCAATGGTTAGTTTTCCCTCTATTCTGTCCATTTAAAGACGATTTTGGGCAAAATCTTTTTTTTCTATGGTTTTTGTGTTCAAAAACTATTTTTTTTATTATTTTTGTCTTCGAAAACCATCATTTTTTTATATTTCTTTAGTAAAAAAAAATAGGAAAAGAAATGAATTTTTTAGGGTTTTTGGGACAAAATTTTAGATTTTTTGTTTATTTATAGGAGAATATATAGTTTTAGTTTATATTAAACCTCTTTGTTTTTTTTTTATTATAAATATATCGGTTGTTTCATTATTTAAATTGTTTTCTTTCTGTTTTATATTTGAATTTTTTTTATTATATATATATATATATATATATATATATATATATATATATATATATATATATATATATATATATCTTATTGTTAATTTTAATTGATAATTTTGTTTTTGTTTAGATTTTAAAACATATACTTTAAATTTTTTATTTTTTGTTTTTTATTTTTTTAAATTTTAAATTGTATAGTAATATATTTTATATTAAACAACATTTTTTTTTTATTATAATGGTTTTAATTTAAAAAAAACAAAAAAAAATTAAATAATATATATATATATATATATATATATATATATATATATATATATATATATATATATATATATATATATTATAAAACAATTATATTTTTTTATTGTTTTTTTAATTTTTAAATTATAAATTGAATAGTTTTTATATTTTCTTATTGATAAATAATTTTTTTATTATAATCGTATTAATTAAAAAAAAAACAAATTTAAAATTTTTGTATATTTAGATGCAAATTTCGGAATCTCCACGGCCTTCATTTTATATACTGTTTTGTTTATTTTATTAAACATTAACATAATTTATTTATTTATTTTAAATAATTGTTTTATTTTTGGAAAAATAAAAACAAAAAATAGTTTTTATACATTTATTGTTTTTTTTAATTAAAAAAAAATATTTTTTGGTTGCCCGCCAAGGGTCGGAGGGCAGTTAGGCGACGCTGTGGAGGGCTTCCTAGCTAGCCTCCGCCCCCCAGTTGGGCGGAGGTTGATTATCGGAATCCACCTCTGCTCAGCCGGGGGCCGGATGTCGGCCGGGCATTCCTTCACGGCGCCACTTGGCCGGCCTCCGGCCCCCAGCTGGGCGAAGGTCGATTTCTAGAATCGACTTCCGCCCATTCTGGGGCTGGAGGCCAGCCGAGCAGCATCGTGGAGGGCTGCCTAGCCGTGCGCCAATGGATGGCTAGGCAGCCCTCCACGGCGCAACCCGATCGGCCTCCCACCCCCATCGGGCAAACAAAAAAATAAATATATATATATATATATATATATATATATATATATATATATATATATATATATTTAATAAAAAAAAATATATAAAATCATTATTTTTTTTTAATAAAACAACAATAATAATAATAATAAAATATCATTTAATATATAAATTAAAACTAATGTTTCTATAATTTAAAATATTAAAATTAATATATACGTTTTATAATATCAAAAAACCAATATATAAAAATTTTAAATTTTTTTTATTTTTTTTAAATTAAAACAATTATGATAACAACAAAATTGTTGTTTAATATAAAACTGAAAACTATTCAATTTAATTATAATTAAAAATTAAAAATAAAATATATATATATATATATATATATATATATATATATATATATATATAATTAAATAATAATATATATATATATATATATATATATATATATATATATATATATATATATATATATATATATATAGTTTAATATTAAAAAAAAACAAAATATTAAAACAAAACAAAAAAAACAATTAAAATTAACAAAACAAAACAATTTAATAAAACAAAACAATTAAGATTAAAACAAAAAAACTAACATTAATGTTTTTCTTTTTAATTTTCTCTTTAGCTTATAAAAAATAAATTATTTTAATATTTGTTAAATAGTACATATTTTTTTTGTGTTTTTTATTTTTAATCTTAAACATAAATTTAAGTTTGAATTTAATTTTTATTATTTTTAAATTGTTTTATACAATTTAAAATCAATTTTATTTATTTTTATAAAATGTACTCAAACAATATTATATAGATATATATACATATATTTAAATATGATTTTTAATATTTTGTTTTTAAATGAAAAAAATTCTATAGTTATTTTTATAGGTTTATTTTCAATTTATTTAGTTTCGCAAATAAATCTTCTTTTTTTTAATTTATTTTATAGACATTATTGTTTGGTAAATTTTAAATTTATATTGGCAAACTTTTTTAAAAAAATGATTAACTAAGTTATGTGTTTTCTCATATATATATATATATATATATATATATATATATATATATATATATATATATATATATATATATATATCTTTTTATCATGAAAATGACATCAAAAAATATTTATGTGAATGTTTATGCACCTAGGGCTGTAACTCCCAAATCTAAAGTTGCAGCAGGACGCACTATGGACACTGCTAGATGAAATAATGAGATTGTTGCACACACTAATAAAAGTCAAGAAAGTGGCCCACCAGGTTCATTAAAGCTTATTCATGATTGGAAGAATGCTGAGGAAATAAATAAAACTGATTTCTCATGGTATCTTGAAGACAATCAAACGGAGGCTGATATACATATCTATCTAGCTTGTGGTATGATTGACTTAAATGAACCTTATGAAATGATTGGTAGAGTAAAAGACATATGTATGGTCGTGAATGCAAACACAGTTTATGTTCTTGCAAGGGAGGCTAATAAACGTGAGAAGGCCAGATATCATCTATTAAAGGTCATGTATGACACAAATGAAATATCTACTAAGTTTTCTAAATAAATCTCAAGAAACATTGCGAATAGCATTGTAAGTATGCTTATTTATATTTCTGCTATGCATTATTGTAAGGATCATTCATTTTTTTATAAATGATTGATCATTGAGATGTTTTATTTTGTTTCATAGGATTTTGTTCTGAGTTTTTCAAACATGTTTGAAGGTATTTATTTTATGGAGCCAAATGTTATGACTGTGATCAACACTTTCCACATAGACAAATCAGAGGAAAGGAGATTGGAGCAAATATCAATAGCTCATGACATTGCAATAGTACAAAGAGGGGATCAACCAAGAGTCACTAACGTGGGTCAATCTAGTAAACCTACACATGTTTCTATTGAAAATGTGGAACATGAAACTGAATATTATGATAGAATTAGTGAGGAGGAGATTAGAACTATTGTGCAAAAGAAGAAAACAAACCAGACACCAAAAAGAAAAATGGCCAAATATGTCTTTCTTTTACGTAATGATGAAGAGCTTGTTTATAAAAGAACTAATATGTTAACCAATAAGAAGAGGAAATCAAATATTGGTCAACCTGTAAAATTCATGAGCAGCAGTGAAGAACAAATTGAAAGCTCTAACGGAAGCAGAGAAATCATAACACCAGTTGCTGAGTTAGAGGATGGCATTACTAAAACAAAAAAAAATGCGATTCGATATCAGTTGAGGAATAATAAATTAATTCTTGTACATTTGAGCTTAATGTCAACCAATTTTATAGGCCAGATGAAGGAAAATATCAATATCAAATTAGAAAGGCCCATCACCTACATGTACATAATCTGAAAACATTTTTCAGGTTCAATCCATATACACATGTGGTGCATTATGTGGTTCTTGTTGATCAACGACAAGTTCCCAACAAATAGGCACTTGATAAGACAAAATGTTTTGGTTATAAGTATTATTTAATTGAAGGGAACCATTCAGTAGAGGATAAAAGATAGTTGATTGAGGAATATCCCAATAACTATCTTTTTCAAACAGTGAAATGCATCATTTATGTTGGCTTAACAGAAATAGAATGAAATTTATTGGCATGGGATCATAATGAAGATAATGAGTACAAAATGAAAATGAGTTTCATCCAAAGGGTCAGATTTATTCATAATGAATTCATAGAAAAATGTGGTGGTGATAAGACACAAGTTACTATAACATTTCGGAAGGAATGTTTAATGGAAATAGGTTATCAAATTGATGAAAAAATCAAAGAAAAAGATGGAAAAATGCATTCAATTATATTCAAAAGCATGAACAACATTTTTCAGTTGGCATTTAGAACTGTGAAGATATGGGATTTGATTGATGATATTTTTGAGCAGTAGGAGAATGTTTCCATAAAAAATCAGAAGGTTAAAAAGAGTAAACCCATAATATGTACCAACAGTAAGATAGGTCCGAAAATGAAGCAACTTACATAGGATATGACTATCACACCTTGGAGAAAAATGCAAGGTGTGAAGGATGAGAAACTAGTCAAATTAGTACTATCCCGTGTGAAGTCAGGTGAATTATCAATGGATGAAATGTGTCCAGAATTTCAAAAGTAAGTTTCTTGAATTATTTATTATTTTCTTTTCATTATAATTTTATTTTAAATAAAACATAATGTTGTTGGTATAATTTTTTATACATGTCACTATACTAACAACATTAACCTTATTTATTCAGTCAGAAGATTTTTATGAAAATACAAGAACATATGGTTAAAATGTTGAATGAAGACAATTTGGATGATGTTGTGCGCCACTATCCAAAAGAAAGTTCTACAGCAACACTTAAAAGATTTTTATATTGAATTCAATAAGGTATGTTGATTTATACATTCATTTTATTCATATTTAAACTATTTTTATTTTATTACTTATAGATATATATTTTTATGTCATTAAAGATGTCGAAGAAGGATGGAAATGGTGTACCAGATACTTTCAAAAGCTTTATTGAAAAAATTAAGTTGGAAAAGATGAGGAAGACGCATCTTATGAATGTTGAACTTGATCCTACTCTTAATCATTACATTTTGAATGGGCTCGACAGTATCCAATATCAAATAATACAAGGTGACTGTGAAGGCATTGCATCACTAATACCTAAAAGGGAATATGCCCTAGTTATTGTAGATATTCCTCATGGTTTCAATTTCCCAGACATTGAATATGATAGTGAACCATATACTTATCAAGCTTTTAGTAAATTTCAAGAAGTTACAACATCACTACTTTGGCGATTTGTGACATTTCATTCAGACACACAGTTTGGAATGTTATTAACAAGCTTCAAGGGAAAAACAAACTCAAGGATGCAACTTACATGGTATGAATTTGAAATTGTATGTTTGATTACTGTTAAATTTTTTTATTTATGTACAACTTAATTGAACTTTTACTATGTTATGTTACAGGCAGAAGTCAAATATTATTTCTTTCGAAGATCAACCTATTATAAATGATTGCGAGTTCATCCATGTTGAATGTTGGACAAAAGAGGATAGCTATAAGTGTATTCTTATGAGTCGAGTAGATGGGAAGAGTCATAGTCAAGTATTGGTTCATGATGCAGTTGTAAGAAAACTAACATGTGAGGATAAATATGCACAAGGAGATATAGTTAACATTTATCAAAAACCGAAACCATTGATTAACTATATTCTAGATCTCTGTTCAAATGAAGGAGATTGGGTTTTGGATTTATTCTTAGGTTCAGGTAAGTTTTATTATAAAAATTTAAATTTAAATATCTTATTTTTTACTTTTTATGTCTTAATACTAATTTTCTTATTTATTTCTTTTTTTCTTGATGATTAGGTACAACACTAGCATGTTGTCTACCAAAAGGAAGAAATTGCATTGCCATTGAGAATTACCCAGTGCAATGCAAATTTATTCAACAAAGAATTAACACTCTTGAATTCCTTCCAGATGTGAAGAAAGAAGTTGGTTTAAGGAAAGGGGATTTTCATGAGTCACATGTGGCAAAAAAAACAAAGGAAACTCAACCACCATTATATGGAATGATTGGAAAGGGAAACTTTGGAAGATTTGCAAACATGAAAGATCCATTAGAAGATGACAATGACCAAAATGAAGCAAAAAATGTTGCGGAAGAAGACATCATTGATGTTCTAGAAGAAGTTGAACATGGATTAGTTGATATTGTTGATGATCTTTAAGTTATGTTTGCAAATAAAACTCAGTTTTGAGATCTATTAATCAATTTTACTTGTAATGTTTAAACTTTGATATTTTATAAGAAAAATCCTTATTTTTGCAAAAAACATGTGATTACTATTATTTTTTTGACATAAAATTCAATACAAATGCTATTTTCTTAAGTTTTTTTGTTAATATTTTCCCAAAAAAATAGTTTATTTAACATGTTTTTTTTAACAATTAGTCTCTAAAAGTATATTTTTGGCATTCTATTTATATTCAAAAATTGTATTTTTTTGTTATATGGTTCAAAATATTGGTTTTTTAGTGACAATTATTTGATGTGCATTGAAATATTAATTAAAAATACATAAACATGTAGAAAATATAAAATTTATAATATTGACCATTTTCTCATTTTTTTATCTATGTGAAAAAATGAAGATTTCATTACAATTTTTTATTTTAAAAAAATTTAATTTTTTCTTTTTAAAACACAAGTACATAAATGGGCTTAAAAATAAACATCTCAGGGAAGAAGAAGACATTAGAAAATGTATAGTGTCAAAATCAATCCTCTAAAAAAACGTTGGTGATGATACACCACCACTATTCAAAATCGACATAAAAAGCATGACACAAAAAAACAAAAAAAATTAAGTGCCAAAAACATGTTCCAAAAAAAACATGATTCTACATCACCACTTTTCAAAATCGGGTGTTTTTCTTGCTACCTCAAAAAGGTAGGTACCAGTTCAGTTACCTATTTGATCGGTAAATATGTTAATGCCTAAATATTCTAGGATAAACTCTTTCTGAGCCAAATTTGGTCGAAATATGCCAATGTTATGGATCATTCAATTATGGCCTAGGAAGCTCCTCCAAAACTGGAGAGAACTCTAGTTAACTCCATTAATTTTGGAGCTCCACCGCAAATGGCGGACTCCGCTAACTCTGCCACTAAGATAAGAGAAGTTAATTAATTGATAAGTGAGGTTTAATTATGGGATAACCCATGTTTAGTGCTAAACACTCTCTTAGCCAAGTCCACATTAAAAAAAATAATTAATGCAAATGCGGTGGTTAGGTGTTAATTAGACCCATTTTAGTGGGTAATTCACGTTTAGTTTTGGAGCCTCTACCATAGGTTACGGCACAATGGTCACATGTGTGAGGGGGTTGGCTCCCTCCTCTTCCCGGTGGTGAAACCATATTGAAATAAATATAACCCACTAACATACATTGGAAAGTCTCATGGTGCGGGTGTATTGGCAAACCATTTTGTTTATGTGGGGGAGGTCGCAGGGTTGACCCTGACCTTTGCCCGTCCTTCGACAATAAGTTTTCCACACCATATATATATGTGTGTGTGTGTGTGTGCGTGTGTAATTTAACCTTGGAATTAGTTTAAAATTTGGCCTTTGACATAGTTTGAATTCGGCCTTCGGGAGGGGGCACATGGTGGCCTCTGGGCTAGCCACGCGTCCTCTTCCCATTGCCCCATTCCCAACCAATGAAATTGCAATGAGTCACCCACTCAACAACCAACCAAAAAGTGACACTTTTCATAGTGTCATTGGGAAAATTAAATGAATAATTTGGGAATATTACTTTTTTTTGTTGACTAGGCTCCCATGTCATCATTTTGTCATTTATGCAAAATTTTAGTTGTTTAGGAAAACGAACAACAACCTCTATATTCCTCATACAGAGTCAGTTTTCGATGAAATGATTTGCGCCAGATTCCTGACGACAAACACTTCACGATTTTTCAGGTTCTACTCGATTTCGAGCACTTTTGGTTTTGAGCTTAACACTAAGCACCTAATCAATTTCATAAACATATTTTTTTGTTAATGTTAATAAAAAAATATTTGTCTTTTTGTTTAGTTGGAAAAGGTAAATGTAGGGGTCAAGTTCATAGTATTTGTTGAACTAATGTGGATTGTAGATTGTAGATTTTGGGAATATCTTTGAATTCATGAGAGAGTTCAAACAAGATATAGTTTCATGGTCAATCTGCGATATTGCTAAAAAAATTCATTGAGGAAATAAAGGATAGAGGTTTTTTGGTTGGGTGGGCACCTCAGAAAAAGGTATTGTCGTACCCATCTGTAGGGAGGACATATCATAACTCTCTAGAAGTTTACTCGTAGTTACTTGTCAGATCACTGGTAGATTCCTCTAGGTTATATATATATATATATATATATATATATATATATTATTTTATACATTCGACTTTTTTATTTTATTAAATTATTACATTTTCATTATAAATCTTAGTAAATTTATAAATTTATATCATTTAAGTGTGTATGGTATAACAATATTATTAAAAAAGTGGTAGTGTTCTATGTAAACTAGGAACATGACTCCCAAAAGCTATCTCTGTCTCTCCTTGTTGTCAATTATAATATTCAGAGACAATATTTTGTTAGTGCAAGCAACCTATAATTTTGTTTTTTCTTGTAAAATATTAGGTTTTAGCCTATAGAATTTTATTATTTTTAATTTTTTTATTACTAATCTCTTTTAATTTCATGGATTTCATAAGTAAATTAAAACAAATTTCTGTAGAATTTAAGATGAATTTTATGAAATTATTAGTGTATATGTCTGGGTTGCTCTTGCTAAGCTTGATATTTGTGAACCTCATCAAAAAATTCATGCAACAATGAAATTGGACAAACTTTAAATTTAATCTATTTTGTTTGCACAACCCATTGACTTAGATGCTGATGTAAGGGGAATTTCCAACTTCAAATTTAACTATTTTGTTTTCCCAACCTATTGACTTAGACAGTGATGTCAGCGGGATTAAGGTATAGGTCTTGGTCTAGGTTTGACTATATGATGGTTGAATGAACCATGTACATGAAGGAAGACCTAGTAGGACGTCCTATTAGACTAACAGTTGAAGTGATAAAGTACCATGCATTCTGGCCAAAATTTTGATTATATCATAACTAGGTTTTGTTTATTAAGATTAGGAAAGTAGTCTTTAAGGGGGAGTATTAGAGTTATAAATATTACTTGTCTTAAGTGTGATGATTTCTATGTAAAGGAGTCTCTTTGTAATATTTAGGATATTATTGAATCTACTTAGGATGATTTCTATTTAAAGGAGTCCCTTTTAAGTATTTAAGAGATTATTGAAACTACTTGTATTGAGAGATATCATCCATTAACTAGCTTCGTGGTTGAAAAATATACTACAATCTGTTATCACTCTAGTAATTCTAGAGTTGTTAGATTTTGGTTTAAAGTCTAAGAACACTAGAGGTAACCATAAACCTACTTTTAAACTCTAGGATCTAGCCTTCATAGGGTTCAGAGAGGGCTCTTTCTGTAAAATTTAACTTTGTTTTGATTATATGATATTAGGCTAGTTATGATTGTGCAATTTGGTTTTGATTTGGTTTGGTTTGGTGGGAAAAATCAATTAATGATATGGATAGTGGGAAATATGTTTTTCCATTGGGCTAAGGAGACAAAAGTAAAGAAGACAGAACTAGGATCAAGTTCAAAAAGTCAAATGTTTGTAGGGCAAGATAGATAAGTCTTTGAAGATCTTGGAATGCTGTTTTGGTGAAGTGGTTTGATCGGGATAAAGAGCTATGAAGGGTTCTTTGATCTGGAAAAAAGGAGTAGATATAGGTCAAACGAGGGAAAAATTAAAGGTTCCCTACTTTGGAAATCAGCAGAAAACATAGAAATGAAAAACCATAAAGACAGGGTGTTTTAACAAATCCTGAAATAATACTCTTGTTTATTCATTCAAATTTGGAACACATATATGGATGCATGAAAAAAAGAAGATTAACACTGACAATTAGAAAGTAATTCACTTCAATGGCTCATCACATGAATCCTAAAATATGATGCTAGTTGATTTGATCCAGTCTGCTACTCGAAGTTTGGAAAAAAAAGCTTCCAAGTCCAAAAAAAATGACTATAGAATTCTTCAACAATTTATTCCACAATATTACTTCAAAGTGTGAAATATTTATACAAAATTGTTTATAAAATATCCTAAAATTCTTCTAGGAATTATCTAAGGAAAAAAATAAAATATCTTTACAAAAAAATAGAGACAGATGCTTAACAAATAAGCAAGCTGTCCTATTTATCCAAATAAAATAGAAAACAGTTTGTGGATTAGGTGCAACTGGTTGCCTTGGTGTCCTCTTTACTGGCCAAGATATTTCAAATCTATTTTTGAAATATTATCTCTTTATCTTATACTCTTTAAATCTGATTTATCTTTATCCTTTGATACTCTTTAACTCAGATACTCTTTAACCTTTGTAAAAAACTGCCTTACTGCTGTAATAAATTATGTTTTCAATGAAAAATCAGCAAATTGTTTTTTGTCTTTCTCTCTGCAATTTTATTTTTATAGTAAGTCAATGAGTGACTGCCAAGCTTCATCATTAGGAATTTGTATCTTTTTCAGCATCCTAAAATTTTCATCTGCCTCACTATATCTATCAAATGTTGGTTTTATGACAAATAAATGTCTTATCTCATGCTACAGATAAAATAAGTCTTCAAAACTTATGAGTAAGACCTTCCCTGTTGGAATGCCTAGTCCACTTTTCTTGTCCATTTTCTCTTTTGCATACTCTCTGATTTTCTTATTGTAATCTTCCTCTGGCATAAGTTTGTCATTAATGACCAAAATGTTAGGCAAACTTCTTTGCCTCAAATTTTCAAATTTAACTATTAACTTGGTTATGGCTATGTTCATATTTTCACATTTCTCTTCAAGTTGTTTCATTAGCTTCTTCTTTGAAATGAATTTCCTTATTTCAAGGATTGTCTCTGTCTTATCAGTTATTTGTATTTCTTCCAACTCCTGCTTGTTTTTACTATTGAGAAAATTTATCAATTCTATGGCTTGCTCAGGTTTGTTACCTAGCTGATCTTTTGTTTTCTGAATTTCTGCCTGTGCTGCCTTCATTAAATCCCTCTATTCATATATTACTTGGATTGAGGGCCACACATCATTGATGGCTTCAATGATTTTGTTCCATAACTAGTTTTTCACATATGATATTGGCTCTTTCAAGGTTAAATCCTTTTGTATTTTTTTTAGTTCTTCATTTAACCTATTAGCTCTTTTCTCATGAGTTTTGGCATTTATTTGAGCTAATTTCTTTGTATCCCCAATATTATCAATCATCTTCTTCAATCTATTAATCTCACTTGTCTAAAGTTACATTTCTTACATGGCCTTTACTAGTTTACTAGTCTCATTTGTGGGCTGCATTGTTTATGTAGAAGATTATGTGGCTGAAGTTGTGGATGATGTCACTAGCACTACAGTAGCCAGTGGTTCTTTTGGTGCCAACTCTTTTTCCAGATTTTAAGGCACAACAGTAGTAACCATAGGAATTATTGTAGGAGTTGCCTGAGCTTTAGTGGTTTCTCTTTCATGGACAAGCTTGTCCATTTGAGTTTCCATTTCTTTGATTTGTCCCGTTAACTGAAAAATTAAGGTCATCATGTCATCCTTCTGAGTTTGTTCATGTTCTATTTCTCTGGCCTGTGGATGTTCATTTGATGGAAAATTAAGCTATTTCCTCAATGTTGCAATGTCCTCATTCTTATTTTTCACTAATTGTTCTGTTGCTTTAACATTTAGAATATCATATCATATTTAGATAACCAACTCTTCTAGATATTAATTCTAATATCTTTGGCATATGATGAGGCTTTGTCAACCTTCATTTGATCCCTCATGTTTATTATTGTATTCTGAATTTTTTTTATACTCATAGCCTTGGTGGCTATAGTAGAATAATAACATCTCTGGACTCTACCTATGAAACTCAATCTTATATAGTGCATGAATTCTTTCTGTTGGCACTTCTAGATAAATTTTCTTGTAGTCTAAAATTTCCTTAGGGATATTTACTGTAGGCTATAGCACTAACATAATCAACATTTTATTTGAATAGTCAAATGCTGATAAAAGTTAGTTTTAAACACTTGGTGTTTGCTTCAAATATTGAGAGTAAATCTCATTTTTTGTTTCTTCATTATTTTTTTTAATCTATTTATTCTTTTCCCTGATATAAAGATCTTTTTCCTCTACTGTCTTTGAGGAAGATGCTTCTATATTTGGGAAGGTTTGATTCCCAAATTTGGACTTCTTCAACCTGATCTAAGGACTTTTCATAGCTTCAGTAGTGGAGATCTAATAAATTAAATTCAACTACTAGATCTGTTATTTTGTAGTCTACATCTGCTAAAGGGACGTGCTCAATGTCTACAACAAGAGGTTGTAGAGGATTCACAATGATGGCAGTCTTGGAGGACATAGCTAGAGTGGATTTTGGCATTTTTAGGCTTTTAAGATTACTGAAACTTTGTTATTTGGACTTTCTGGTTTCTTCTGTAAGATTAAATGGTTTACAGAAGTATTCTTGACCTTGACAGAGTTTCTTGGATGAAAATGGGTGGAACTTGTTCTTTTTTGAGTTTCAACCTTCAATTTTGGATTTATCTTTCAATTTCAATCTTGAAAATGTATTTCGGACTCTTACTGGCTATGAAAATAAGAAACAGGGGTTTCTTAGGCTTTTCAATGGATAATTGGGCTGAACAATTGTTTCAAATTAAGAACAGAGGGTGAAGTTACCTGCAGAGGATTTATGTGTTTGATTAGAGTTTTATATAGTCTGTAAAAACTAGAATAAACTCAATATTTTTCTTTAAAAATGAATGCAGTATAAAACAGGGTTTTATCAAAATTTTGAGAGGGTTTTGACTCTTTTTGGGCAATCAAAAGGCTTTCTTGGAGAAATTAGCCTTATACCGGTTTCAATTTCTTTAGTAATTTCTTTTCAGAATGACAAAGGGTCGATTTTCTCAGAAAATACCCGTTTATGCAAGTATGGGTCTTTGGAAACAGATTCTAAGTTGTTTGACGGGTCCTTGGTATCTTTTCTGGTCTCTGGAAGTAATTTGAGTCTTCCAGCAATCTTCAACAACAAATTCGGGATTTTTTCAGGTTCTAGGGTTAAAAACAAAGCACAGACTCTGTTTTCTGAGTCAGGAGGACCAATACAGTCGGAAAATGCAGAAAAAGGAATCAATGGTTCTTTTCGGAGTTTATTTGACATTTTAGGTTTAAAGTACTTGCAATTAACGCTGGTCATGTCGAGCGATGGGCGGTTTTCGGGATTCAAAGAAGAAAAATAGTAAGTGGTTATCATGTTTGATTAAAGTGGTAAGCGGTTTTAGTTGGATCAGATGCGATCCAATAGAAATGGGCCACGTGGAGGAGAGAGGAAAGGGAAAAACAACCCATTTCGCATGGAAACGAAAGAGTTATCATTGCATGACTTTATGTTCGATATGGCCTTTGAATCGTCAGATTTAGGAGCATGAGTGCGAATGACTGCGATTTGATGTAGAGCTTCTCGGCATTCAGAGTGGGATCCAAGATTTAGTAATACGGTGGGATAAATTTTGAACCTCATAAATATACATTTATAATGTTAAGACTTTGTATTTGATTGGCGAGGGGGGGGGGGTAATGTTATATGTTTTCAATTAAAGCATTAACATATGTTTCAACTAATGGCACAAATATGTTATTATATGGTAAATAAACCTTTTAACAAGTGTTTTAATACCATAGGGGCGGGATATTTTTATATTGATATGTTTAAACCTATGAAAAAAGAGGGCGGGTTTATTTTCATCACATGGAATAATTTAACATAGGTTTAAACTTTAAGTAAATGGGTTTTGGGGGTTATTTATATATAATGGATTTAATAATATATATGGGAGGGATATAATATAGGGATTTAATACTTTAGGTTAGTAGTTAATATGAAATGAATTAAAAATACATAGTTTAAAACTAAGTAAAGTGTAAACATAGGCAATAAAGAATAGTTTGTCCCATATTGATTCTTTACACATGAACTTAGAATAAAATGAATTTTATAATTTTTTGAGTGTTTTTGAATGAAAATGAAATGAATCAAGGGGGGTTTTACTTTTCACTAAGAAAAAAAGGTGTTTTTACTTGGGAAAAGGGATCATAGTTTTGGAAAAGGGTGGATATACTGATGCAATAGGTTTTATGTAGGTAATTCAATATTTTTAACCAATCATTTATTAAGTCTTGTGTCTGGTCCCCAACAGAAGTCAGAGAAATGCTCTAGGCCTCTTTAACTGAAGGTTTAGAATACTGGATCATTGTGGGGGAGGGGAAATTAGTAATTTTTTCTTGATGATTCTTTATTACATGTCTTTCCCAACTGCTTTCTACCTACCCATAATTATTCTAACATTTTTTAATTCATTTTCATGGGTGCATTTTAGCTTGCAACCCTAAATCCATTTTTCTTTCAAAGCATAAATCTATCTAATTCTAACCTTATTTCATCCGAAGGCTCAGATCAAACTATTGAGCTCCTCATTTATTCTCTAACTATCTACTAATTTTTCAAGTTTAAATTGTTTGAAATATCTTTATTCTCTATCTAAAACATGAAATTCAAAGCATGAAAAGTTAAGATTAAACTGTTTAACTGATCATGGATTATGGCATTTATTGACAATCTGCACATAATCATTATTCTTGAAGTAAAAGCAAATAGTAGTGGAATTTTGACTTGCTCACTTTCAGGTCTTATTTTTATCTCTTTTTCTTTTGGGGTCTATTCTTTTTCTAAGTCCTTTCATCTTTCTTTTAGGATTTTTTACCCTCTTTTTATCATTTTTTTTATTATTTTTAAAAATATGGGAAAACAACTTGCAAAAAGAAAGGTATATACATATTTACAAGACTTATCAAAGTAAATTTAATAATTATGAACCCTATTATTATAGGACCCTAACAATGGCTCCACAGGGGGATGGAATTTCCTAGTGAAATGTCAAGAACTTTATGACTAGTAGCCTTTGAATTTTGACTATGATGATCCTATAAGTGTCTTAACACTGTTACCGATGAAACAGGTAACCACATTGTTACCTACTTTTTTTTGGTAGCATAAAAACCACCCGATTTTGAAAAGTGGTGATGCAGAATCACCTTTTTCTTTTTAGCACATTTTTGACACTCTAATATTTTTATTTATGAAGTATGAATATTTGTTTTAAAATGTTAGTGATTTTCATGGTAATTTTGAAACGTATTGATGCAGCATCAACCTTTTTTTTTTAAGAGCGGTGATTTTCATGCTAATTTTGAAACGTATTGATGCAACATCAACCTTTTTTTTTAGAGTGGTGATTTTCATGTTGGTAATAAAACACAAAACTTAGATAAAAAATATATATATATAAAAACAATTAAAAAAACCAATAAAAATGTAAAAAAAAAGAAAATTAACTCGTAAAAATAAAAATTTAAACAAAAATATTCAAAATTATATCAAAAGAAATGACAAAATTTGAAAAAAAAACACATAATTTAAAGAAAAAAACAAAAATTAACAAATTAAAAAAAAAAAAAAAAACATCAAAAACATTTTTTTCTAAGTTATTAAAAAAATCCATATAATTAAAAAAAAAATTTAAATAGAAAATTTAAAAATAATTTAAATTACAAAATTAAAATTTAGATAAAAAAATAAAATACAAAAATGAAAAAATTAAATTTAAAAAATTAAATTAAAATAATAATAAGGAGAAGAAAACAAAAATACAAATTTCAAAATTAACAAAAAAAAAAATCAAATTTAAGAAAAAAAAAACAAAATTGAAAATTGAAAAAGAAAATTATAATAAAAGAATTATAATAAAAAAAACTATCATTAAAAAAAAAAAATGAAAAAAACCACGTGCAAATAATTAAAAAACAAATATCCATAAATTTACTGTTTTTGTTAAATGAAACAATTTATAAATTTTAAAAATGAAAAACCAAATAAACTAAAAGATTAAAAATAAAAATTTAAATTAAATTAAAAGTTAATAAATTTAATGAATAAATTTTAAATTTTAAAAAATAATAAATCTAAAATATTAAATTTAAAAACAAAATTTAAAAAAAAACAAAAAAAAACAAAAAAATTAAAACAAATTAATTTTAAAATAATAATTTTGAATTTAAAAAATAATAATTTTAAATTTTTTGAATTAAAAAAAAAATTAAAAAAATGAAAATCAAATTAAAAAAAAAATATTAAAAATAAAAAAAATAAAGAATTTTTTGATCGTGGTGGCGCCGACAGTCTGCCAAAATTAATGAAAGATATTCGGATACAGGAAGGTCAAGAAGAACGTTCCAGAATGGAACCTTAAAAGCTGATATGCAATGGTTACATACAAAGCCTGTCACTGATCCAGATCAACCAGAATCAGAGAAAGTACATAACTACAGTAATTACCAAATAGTGTGTATGTTACAAAATATTGATGATCTGGCCAAAGATGTCTTAGAAGTCAAGGAACATATTAAGAAGTTACATACTAGTTATGATGCCGTCTTGGGAGATCAGCATGAACATTCACAAAAACTTAATGATATTAATTCTAACATGGGAATTATAGCCAAATATTTGGAACATCTCAAGAATGCTCTTCCTGCTCCTCTTTCTCCTCCACATTATCGAGCAGTAGATCTGTCGAGCCCAAAGCTTAAATTCACCTCCTCGGTTCCAGATTCTTCAGTCCTAGAATCCTCTACCCAAAGCATTCTTTTCAAGGGGGTAGAGAATATAGATATCACAAGAATTGAAAAAGTCCAAAAAGGAATTTCTTTGGCTACAGAAAAGATAGCACTGATGAAGAAAAGATTGCAAGAGCTTCCTTCTGTTAAAAATTATAGATTGCCAAAGCAATATGTCAGTTTAAGGAGTTTGTTAGAAAATGGTCAACCATCTGCTCCAAAAAGCATTCTTGCTATGTCTGGAGTAACTGCCACAGCTAGAACCCCTGGTGATCCTACCCAAGGAGAATCAAGTTCTAAACGTGATAGAACTGAGCCATTTAATTTCCCACGTAAGGGAAGAAGGAATGCAACTGAAACAGCTCATGAAGCTTCTGCCTCAAGTCCTTTTGGGAGATACACGGATAATCTCCAGAATATTAATGCCAGAACATAAAATCCTAGCAATAATGGTTATGGAAACACACTATTAATCAATATTGATTGTTTGGATACAAATGCAGTTATAGATGTCTTACATAATCTGTATGCTTGGGCATTACAAAGAAAGGCAGAAACCCATGCTGATTGGTCTGATATAATAACACAGATTTCTTGGTCATTTACTGGTGTAGTCAAACGATGGTGGGATAAACTTTCTGAAGAAGATAAAAATTCCATAATTCATGAAGAATATAACCCACCAAAAAATGCTATTTGATGCTTTAAGGCATGAGTTTGTAGGAGCAGTTCCTGAAGATTCTCATCATCATGCACAGTTGTTCTTGTCTCAAAGATTATGTAATATTGATTATTTACAAGATTATTACTGTGTTATGCAAAAATTGCTTTACCAAGCTCATGATTCTCATAATCCTGCATATTTGACATATTATATAGCATCAATGCCACGCAAGATACCAGATTTGATCAATCAACATATAGATGAGCATAAAATCAATCTTGACGGACAATCATTTGCTGCAATCCATCAGTTGATTGTCTCTATTCTCCAAAGAGAATGTGCTGCTGAAAAGGCTAAAAAGAATTTCAAAAAGAAAATGCATTTCAGCACAAAATTATGCAATAATTTCAAAGAAACCTATAATTTTGGATGCCATGGAAAGATGAAGAAAAATGTTTCTAAACATTCTTGTTCTTGTAAATTAGATAAGTACTATCCTAGAAGAAAGAAATATTATTCTCCCAAGAAATCATTCAAGAAAGGAAGGAGAATGGTATTCAGGAAAAGATCTAAGCCTTCTAAGAAAGTTGTCTGTTTTATCTGTGGAAAGGAAGGACACTATGCAAACACATGCAGTCAGAAAAAGGATAAGAAACAGATGAAGATAGTGGATATCTTTTCTACTGTACATGATCCTCAGGATTGAGATTTAATATCTCATTCTGATGGAGAATATTTTGAGATCTCCAGTTCTTCTGATTCTGATACTTGTGAAATTCCTGATATTGGGAAATTGGTATTAGATTCTGAATCCTCTGATTCAGATGCAACTTTTATTCCCAATATTAAAATGTTCTTTTATAATTCCTCAGAACAACTACAGATGAAGATTGCAGCAGTCAAAGCTGAAATGACAATGTAGGATCCTGTTCAGTTTACTGCTAGAAGAAGGTTGCAAGAAAAGTTAGAAGGCCTAGAAAGACAACTACCTTATAAATCAAAGAAGAAAGTTTTTGAAGAAGATGCTTTTATTGAAGAAGAATTTGATTCAATGTTCAAGCCATTGACAATTGCTGAACATCCAAAAGAAGGTATGGATACAATCAGTTCTCTTCAAAAGAAGATTATAGATTTAGAATCCTCCATTCATCATACCAGAGCAGAAATGATTAATCTGTCAACCAAATTGCAAATCCTTATTTCTGAGTATGATGACTGTAATTCTAAATTATCATCTGTTCTATTGCAAGAACCTCCCAGAAGAAATCCGGTTTTGATTGAAGAACCAAAGATTGAAGAAATGAAAATCATGGGAATAGGAGATAGGGTGATTATTCCTATTAAAATTAAATTGCCTAAAATTAAGGAATACACTCTAGATGCACAGATTGACTCCGGAGCTATGAGCAGTTGTTGTAAGTTTGGTGCTATTCCTGCCCAATATTGGCATCCTTCAAAGCTCCATTTCAAGGCTATTACAAAGGATTTGATGGATATTAATCATATAGCCCCAAATTTTCCCATTTGTTTGAATGATGTTACAGTCAGAGTAACTTTGTACAGTTTTGATACAGGTTGTGATTTTCTATTAGGTCAAGATTTTTTAAATGACCTACTTCCAGTTACTTTTGGTAAGGGCACAGTTACTTTCAATACCAAAAGTGGTCCTATTCAATTACCATCCTCCAGTGATTATAGGGTTAATGTTGCTCCAGCAGAAGAAGACCAGCTGCAACATTGTTTGCAAGATCTTACAAAGATTAACAGGATTGTTAAGAATGTTGAACTTCATGGTCCACAGGTTCTTGAAAATATTTCGGCCAAGCTTCGCACAGATTGCACTGCTAGTCGTCTAGATGCTTTCTGGACATGAGAAAAATACTTTGTGAGTCTTCCATATAAAGAAAATTATACCCCTAAACCACAAAAGGCCAATGCAAATCACATGAGCCCTACTGAACAAACACTTTGCCAACAAGAAATCAGCCAGTTATTAGAGCAGAAACTAATTGAGCCCTGCAACAGTCCTTGGGCTTGTCCATCTTTTTATGTTAACAAACATAGTGAACAGAAACGAGGGAAGAAACGACTGGTTATCAATTATAAGGCTCTCAATGAAGCCCTGCTCCCTATTAGGTATCCTTTACCTAATAAAGAACTTCTGCTTGCAAAAATAGCCAATGCCAATGTTTTTATTAAGTTTGATTTAAAGAGTGGTTTCTGGCAAATTGGCATCATTCCTGCTGATCACTACAAGACTGCTTTCACAGTTCCTCATGGCCAATATCAGTGGACAGTCTTACCTTTTGGTCTTAAAAATGCTCCCTCTGAATTTCAGAAAAGGATGGAAGATATTTTTGCGAGGGAGGAGTATATTATTGTATATATTGATGATTTTCTTGTTTTTAGTCGTGATGTAAATAGCCACAAAAAGCATTTAGAACAGTTTTATGAGCTGGTTTATAAGCATGGTCTTGTGCTTTCTGACTCTGAAGAAAAGTTTCAAATTGGAAAGGTCAGAATAGACTATTTGGGTTTACATATAGAAAAAGGACGAGTTAACCTGCAGCCCCATGTTCTTGTTCACTTAACCAAGTTTCCTGATGTAATTCCAGATGTATGAACTTTGCAAAGGTTTTTGGGTTGTCTTAATTATATAAGACAATTTTATGAGAAACAGGCAGATGATACCAAGGTGCTTCAAAACAGGTTGAAAAAACAAGCATCAGGATGGACAGATGAAATGACTGAGGCTGTTAGAAATATTAAAAGCAAGGTAAATGATTTACCAAAGTTGAAACTTCCTGATTCTAATCTTCCTTTTATTCTTGAAACAGATGCTTCTGACCACACATGGGTTGTTGTTCTTCTCCAGAAGCATGGAAGAAAAGAATTAGTTTGTGCATATTCCTCTGGAACTTTTAATGACACTGAAAATAAATATCCTTCTTCACATAAGGAGATTCTTGCAGTTAAAAGGGGAATTAAGAGGTTCAATCTGTTCCTGAAAAGTGTGAGGTTTATTGTTCGAACAGATTTAAAGTATATGAAAAATATCTTGTCAAATAAGAAGCTGCTTGAACAAGGAAGTACCAGATTATTGAGATGGGCTATTTGGCTCGAAGGTTTTGATTTTGATATTGTCTACAAGTCTGGTGCAGAAAATTATCTTGCTGATATGCTTACCAGAGAAGGTGTAGAAACACCCAAAGAAATCAAAATGTTCTATCCTCTTCACCAACATGAAGCTTCATCCAGTTCAGTTCAGTCTAGTCAGAGTCAGTCTAAGAGAGTCAGTCAGATTGTTATATGTAGTAACTGTCATTATGAGTTTTGTTTTGAGTGTTTTGTAAAGAAGTATTATGTCTTACCGTTAGAAGTCAAACAGATGATATTACAAAAGTGGTTTAATTCAGATGAAGCACAGTGGTCTTACACCAAAGAGTTGCCCTATAGAATTAGACCTTGGAAAGTTCACTATGCCTTGTCTAGAGAACATAATCCCATCTATTTTGGTTGCATCCAAAACACAGATTGGACATGGTCAGATTACTTTTCTATCCATCAGAGAGCTAGAATCCATGGGTCAGTCAAGGTCATATTCTATGTAGTAGCTATTGATCCTGCTAATAATTGGTGGAGTCCGTGGTTTAAGTTATTCCTGTTTAAGTATATGCCCAGAGCCACTTATATTTTTGAACAATTCTGGGAATCGCCCTCCCGCCGCGGGAGGCCGATTCCGGGAACTGCCCTCCCGCCGCGGGTGGCCGATTCCGGGAATCGCCCACCCACCGCGGGAGGCCGATTCCGAGAATCGGCCTCTCGCCGCGGGAGGGCAATTCCAGGCCGATTCCGAGAATCGCCCTAAGGTCGATTCCGGGAATCACCCTCTCGCGGCGAGAGGCCGATTCCGGGAATTGCCCTGAGGACGACTTTGGGAATCGCCCTCTCGCGGCGGGAGGCCGATTCTGGGAATCGCCCTCCCGCGGCGGGAGGCCAATTCCACGAATCCCCCTCAGGCAGATTCCGGGAATCGCCGCGAGAGGGCGATTCCCGGAATCGGCCTCTTGCCGTGAGAGGGTGATTCACGGAATCGGCCTCAAGGCGATTTTTGGAATCAGCCTCCAGCCTAGCGCCCGGCCTCTGCCGTCACCTGGGCGTGAGGCCAATTGGCGGCGCCACCACGATCAAAAAATTCTTTTTAATTTTTTTAATTTTTTTAATTTTTAATTTTTTTTTTTAATTTGATTTTTTTTTAATTTTTTTTTAATTCAAAAAATTTAAAATTATTATTATTATTTTTTTAAATTTAATTTTTATATTTGAAATTTAATTTGTTTTAATTTGTTTTGTTTTGTTTTTTTTTTTTTTTTAATTTTGTTAATTTTATTCATTTTTTTTGTTTTAAATTTTTTTTTTTCTAATTTTTTTTTTTCTAAATTTTTTTAATAATTTTTATTAAATTTTGTATTATTTTTTATTTTATTTATTTATTTATTTATTTCATATTTTTTTATTATTAAATTTTATGTCTTGTTTTTTCATTTAATTTTTTAAAATTTAGTAAATTTTGTATTTTTTTTTTAAATTTATTTGAATTAAATATTTTTTTTTAATTTTTAATTTTTATTTTTTTATTATTTTTTTAATTACATAAAATTTTTATATATTATTTTTCAATTAAAATTGTGTATTTAAAATTAGATTTTTTTTAGTTAAACTTGATATTTTCAAATTAATTTGTTTTTTATTTTATTTTTTATTTAATATTTTTTATTTAATTTATTTTTTTCATTTTTTCAATTTTAATTGATTTTTAAAGTTTTTTAACTTTTTTATTTTAACAATGTTTTTTTTTCTTTATATTTAAAATTTAATTTTTATTTCAAAATTTATTTGTTTATTCATTTATTTACTAAAATATAAGATTTTTTTTATTTAATTTGTTTTTTGAATATTAACATTTTTTTTTTAAATTTAATAAAATCTAATCTATATATTTTTAATTTAAGTTCATATATATATATTTTATTTTTTATAATTTGAATTTAATATATTTTTTAAATTCTATTTGTTTTTTTAATATATATTTTTTTAAATTTAATATTTTTATTGTATTTTTTTTTCATTTTTTATTTTTAATTAATTTTTCATTTTTTTACTTTTAATTTCAATAATGTTTTTTTTTTTTTTAAGTTTTAAATTTATTAAAATTTAATATATTTCTCTAAATTTAATTTTTTATTTTAAAATTTAATTTTATTTATTTAATAAACATTTTCCTTTTCTTTTTTAAATTTAATTTCTATATTTTATTTTTTATAATTTCTTTCTTTTTTTAACTTGTTTTTCTTTTTAATTTAATATTTTTATTTTTATTTTTTTCTTAAATTTTAGGATTTTTTAATGTTTGAATTAAAAATTTTATTTTGTTTTTACTATTATTTTTTTATTCCTATATATTTTTAAATTTTAAGCTTTAAAATGTTTTTATTTTTTAAATTTAATTTTTTTCTTAAATTTTAGGTTTTTTTTAATGTTTGAATTTTAAAAATTAAAAAATGTTATTTCTATTTTTTAAAAAGTCAAAAATATGACAATTTTTTTTTTTTGTTATTCAAGCATTAACTGGTTTTGTTTTGAGGGTGTTTTTTCAATGATTTTTTCAAGAAACAATTTTGTTTTTAGCATAATTTTATAAAATGTTGAAATTTGACCTTAAAAAAAAACCAAGTGCGTTCTGGAATACACTTTTTTTGTTTTTGGGGTGTTTTTTCATGTTTTTTGAGTCTTTTTGGGCTAGAGTTCCCGTTTTGAGGTCAGGTTACGTATTTCATCGGTAACAATGTTTCTTCTGATCTCTGCAATTATTCATACTTTATGATATTTTAACTCTCAATGCTTAGGGTCTTCTCTCTGGGCTTCAACATTGTTAGGAAAACATCCAAACCAATCTAAAATCTTCAATGTATATGTACAATGATCAAATTAAATGAAACTAACTGTCTGTTATCTCTGAGGAGTAGTAGTGATTCAGCATTCTACCATTTACTGGTCCATATAGCATATTTGATCCATCCATTTCTTTCAAATAGAAAGCATTATTACCTCTGTAACCATAAATAATATAAGGTCATTTCCATTAAAAATCAAATTTTCCATGTTTACCCTTGTCTTCTCTTCTTGAATCCCATTTTAACACTTTGTCTCCAATGTAGAAATCATCTTCTTTACTCTTTTTGCCAAAAAAATTCTTTATATTATCCTGGATAACTTGAGACTTAATGTAAACCTCTTCTCTTGTTTACTGCAAGTGAATGGTTTGATTTATCCTTCTTTGAATTTAATTTGGTTAAACTTGTAATTATTGGATAATCTTCATTACTTGTACTCCTAGGGAAGATTGAAAAACAACATCCAATCCATATACAAGTTGGTAAGGAGATGTACCAATAGATTTTTTGGTTGTAAGTCTATCTGCCCATAAGGCATTTACTAACTTCTTGTTCCAAGTCATTTTTTTTTATCTTCAAGTAACTTTTTGATGATGTTTACAAGGCGCTTATTTGAAGATTCAGCTAGAACATTACCTTGGGGGTAATATGTCGTAGAATGGCCTAGGGTGATGTGATATTTATGGAAAAATTCAATCATATTTTTAGATTTGAATGCAATAGCGTTGTCAGTAATTATCTTTTGAGGACATCCAAATCTTGAAAGTATGTTGCTTTCTAAAAAGGAGATAATAATAGTGTATGTGGCTTGCCTAGAGGGTATGGCTTCAATCCACTTGGTAAAATAGTGAATGGCTGTCATAATCCACTTGTGTTGGGCTGATGATGGGGGGTGAATTTCTCCAATAAAGTCAACACCCCATTTTTGAAATGTCATTTCAATTTAAATGGGCTTTAATGGTAGGGGTTACAGCTTTTTCTTACCCTCAAATATTTGACACTTGTGACGGGAGGTCACATACCTTTTAACGTCTGCAAACAAAGTAGGCTAGTAAAATCCAGCTCTTAGGATTTTATCTGTATAATTCTTCCAGTAGAGATGTCCTCCATAGTCACCTGCATGAAATTCTTGTAATACTTTGTCAGATTCTTCTTTTAACAAACAATTTAACAAAATATTACTATGATCTTTCCAAAAAAGTACATTGTCTGATATACAAAATCTTACTGCTTTAAGATTTAATAATCTAGCTTTTGTTCTTGATAATCCCGGAGGAGCTTGTAAGTTTAGTAATACAAATATGATATCTACATACCATGGTGAATCTGAAAAGGTTTCACTGATCTCTGGAGTCGCCATCTCTTCCTCGTCATCTACTTGGGTAATAAAATTTATGTCTAAGGCATGACAATTGGATCCAACCATAAGTTTAGCTAAACCTTGACCTTTTATCAATTTAGTGGGTTGTATCTCTATGTCATATTCTAAAATAGTGGCAATCCACTTACCTATTCTACCATCAAGACCATCTTGAGTTAGAATATCTTTTACTACAGCATTTGGGACATAGGAAATGATGTGAGAATATCTTTTACCAAAGCTAGGGCATGTTTCTCCATGATATTGTATTTCAAAGTGGCATCTCTAAGTGTTTTTATAAAGAAATCTATGGGATTTTCATAACCTTGGTCATTTTTCTGTAGTAAAACTGCAGTAATGGTTGGTTCTGAAGCAAATGAAAAAATGATGAAATCCTTTTTAAAGTCAAGACTTATAAAGACTAGAGTTTTGGTTAAGGCCGGTTTGATGGATTCAAATGATTGTTTGGCCTCAATAGTCCATTTAAGAACTGGATCTTTTTTAAGCATGTTGTTTAATTCTCTAATTATCTCAACTAAATTGAAAATGAATCTTCTTAAAAAGTTATTTCTTCCTAGAAAGGCTTGTAACTTTTTTATGTTTCTTGGAGGGAAAATGTTAAGAATTGCTTCTATTATAGCAGGGTCTATTTTAATTCCTTCCTTAGATATTATGTGTCCTAATAACTTGCCTTCTTCTAGTCCAAATAAGGTTTTCTTAGGGATTAATGATATGCCAAACTTTCTTCATTTAATAAATATTTTTCTAAGATAATCCGAGTGTTCATAATCAGTCTTAGAAAATATAGTTATGTAATCTAAGTAAATCACTACAAATTCATGAATTTCCTTTTCAAAGGCTATATCCATAACTCTTTAAAAGGTAGCCCCTGCATTCATTAAACCAAAAGGCATTTTTACATACATAAAAGTGCCCCAAGGAGTACAAAAAGCTATTTTTGCTTGATCCTCTGGTTGGACTAAAATTTGGTTGTATCTTGAAAATCCATCTAAAAGAGAAATCCTAGAAGAACCAACCACCCTTTGTAAAATATGACCCAACTTTGGTAAAGGATAATTATCTTTTAAGGATACTTTTTTTAGATTCCTAAAATCAACACATAATCTAATCTCTCATGTCTTTTTCCTGGTTGGAACTAGGTTAGAAACCCAATCAGAATATCTAATTGGTGCAATTATCTATGAATCGTACATTTGTTTTACCTCTTTCTCAATCAAAGGCATCAACACAGGGTTGATCCTTCTTAACTTTTGTTTAAAAGGCTTTTGATATTCTTTTATAGGTATTTTATGTTGAACTATGTTGGTGTCATAGGATTTTAGGTCCTTATAACTCCAAGCAAAAAAAATTTGGAATTCCATTAAAACAACAATATATTTTTCTTTTTCTTGATGAGGTAAGGCTTTGGAAAGTTTGATCATCTTGGGTTTTAAATCTGTGACTATGTTGCATTCCTCAATAACAGATCTAAGTGGCTCCATTTTAGGTTTTCTAGCAGCATCATTTGAGTCAAATAAATATTCTAAAGGAGTTAAACTTTTTGGTAAGAAATTATCTTTGAGATTTAATATTTCATATTCATCATCAGCTATCTCATCAATTTATACTCTCTCTAAGTTATCTATATCTTATTGACTAAACTTAGTTGGTATAGAAAATTTTACTTTATTTACATCTATATTATTTAAATCAATTTCACTATCTAAATCTTGATCTATCGTACAATCAATGTCTATTTTACAGTTCTGAAATTCAACTTCATTATTCATAAAATTGTAAATTTGTTGGTCTTGTGAAAAAAGTTGTCAATATTTGAGGTTATCTATAATTATTGGTCTGTGTTTTACTTCTGCAGTATATTTATGACTGGGCTGAAAAGGTAAATTACAAGTACTGGAAAAAGTTGCTAAGGAACTTGCTTGTAAATTTTGCTTTCTTGGTATTGCAGAGAAATTACATTTCAATAAATAATTAATGAAATCTAATACAATCTCTCTATATCGGGCTAGTCTAGGATTGTAAACAGAATATTCACCATTAATTTGTTTTAAAATAAACTTTGAGTCTCCCATTATTGTTATTATTTTTCCTCCTAAGTTCTTTATTATCTAGAGTCCTAAAATGAGGGCTTCATACTCAGCCATATTGTTGGTGCATTTAAAATTCAGCTTGAAAGCATGGCCTTCTACATGGTTCTTTTCAATGTTTGTTATCCAAACTCCTGCTCTTGCTCCTATTTTTTTTACTGAACCATCAAAATCTAAATGCCATAAAGATTCAAGAAAGATATTGTCATTGTTTTGTGTTTTATTTTTGTCTTTTAGTTCAGTTTTGATTTCATTATCACTTTCAAAGTTACATAAGATGAAAGAATCTAAATCACTAGGTGTAGCATAAATTAGGTAATTTATGGATCTTGCTTCACTACTTACCATATATTTCATCAATGTTTCCCTATAAATATTATTTGGTTGACCAAAAACTGATATAGTATCATATGACGTTTCCAATTGTAGAGATCCATGTAATTTTTCTCCCCATGAGTGAGATAGTAACATTCCATATTTGGGTGGGATATCAGCTACTACAATGTCCATTAGTATACTCTTACCAAGATATTGAACTAAAGTAACACAAAAATCTTTAATTAAACCTAAGATTTTAACTTTGCTTGAATCAAATAAAAATAAATCTTTGTAAGGCATTGTAATGTCTAAATTCAGAGTTTCCATTATTGCTTTAGGCATTAGATTGTGTGAAGCTCCTGAATATAACATTGCATTGTGTAAAATTTGGTTATGTACAGTTAAATTGATGTAAAATGGAGGAAATGATCAATCTTGATGCTTTCCCTTTACATAAGGGCCAAAAATCAACTCTATTTGATCATCATTTAAGTTTATAGAGTCTTCTCCATCATCCGTGTTTAATGTTTTAGTGATTGTTGTTTTATACAAATCATGTTTTACCAATTCTGTCAAAGGAATTGATATTTTTAGCTTTGAAATTTTAGTTTGTATATTGAATGAATTTTGTGATTTACTTATTTCAATTAACTCTTCCTTAGTAACTGTAGTTTGAGTGGGTTTATCTTGTTTTTATACAGTTATCTTTTCATTTTCTGTTTGAGTTTCTTGTGTCTTACTGCTCCTAGTTTTCTTTTCAGGAATGGTTTCAGAAGCAGTAGATGCTTTTTCAGATTTGAGTTGTCAGAAGCTGTTTTTTCAGTGACAACTTTTGGATCTACTGATTTTGGATCAACAGTGGATGTTTTGGACAATAAGTTTGTTGTTTTAGCAGAATTAGTTTTTTTAATACAAGAATATTTTCGTGAATCTTTTTTTGTTTGATCAACTACATCTGTTATATCAACAATCTTTGGACTTGGTGAAATTCTAGAGCTAGAAACTTTTTGGGAAGAACCAGAGTTTGCTTATTTTCCTTAGGGAGAATTTGCAGAAATTTTGTTGTTGGGGCTTCTAATGTTTTCTTATTTTTAGTTTGAGAAGATTTCTTAGTAGAAGGTTCAGTGTTTTTCTTACTTCTAAGGTTATATTGCTTATGTACTTCATTTATAGAAAAATCATAACCTTGTTTGTAGTCAAATGATTCACCTAAATCTAATTGAAGTTGTTGCATTTCAAATAACTCTTGGTCTTCCTGAGTGAGAAAGATAGTGTTATCTTCATTTATACCCATTGGATTTATGGTATCCTCATCATCTACATTTTTTTGAGAACTTTCAGCATAGTTCTCCTAAAATGGGGGTCTTATTGTTTGATCTGGAGCTGATTCTTTTGATTTTCCTGAATTTGTATTATTCCTAAAATTGGGATTTTTGATTTGCTGTTGATTATCCCATTGAGGTATTCTTTATATGTTGTCTAATCTATCCATCATTCTCTCTAAAGTTTTAGCTAACTGATCTATTCTTCCATCTGAATTAGAGGCTTATTATTTCATGGTTACTCTCCTCTCATTCCTCAATCTAGCTTTTATAGCTAAAATTTTTACTTCTACACCTACAACATATGTTTTCATTCTTTCTAATTTTTTATCATTTCTTTCCTTCAACTGAGAAGCCATGTCTGTGTCAAATCCATCAGGGAATTTGAGTAGGACAGAGTCAGGAGTGGGTTTAAGGTTGGTTGGGATTGAGTTGTAAACATTGTTATATCTAGTGCAGTAGTCTTGAACAAATAATGTAGAGAAATAAAGGGTTCTTTGATCTGGAAATAGGAAGAAGTAGACAGAGGTCAACGAAAGAGGGAGAAATTAAGGGGACCCTACTCTGAAAATCAACAGAAAACATAGAAATGACAAATAGTAAAGACAGGGTGCTTTTAACAAATCCTAAAATAATACTCCTTTTTATTCATTCCAATTTGGAACACATATATGGATGCATGAAACAAATAAGATAAGAAATGACAAGTAGAAATTACTTCACTTCAATGGCTCATCACATGAATCTTGAAATATTATGCTAGTTGATTTGATCGAGTCTGCTACTCGAAGTTTGCAACAAAAACCTTCAAAGTCCAACAAAAATGACTATAGAAATATTCAGCAATTTATTCCACAATATTACTTCAAAGTGTGAAGTATTTACACAAAATTGTTTACAAAATATCCTAAAATTATTCTAGGAATTATCTAAGGAAAAAATAAAATATCTTTACAAAAAAATAGAGACAATTTCTTAACAAATCAACAAGTTGTCCTATTTATCCAAATAAAATAAAAAATTGTTTGTGGATTAGGTGTAGCTGGTTGCCTTGGTGTCCTCTTTGTTGGACAAGATATTTCAAATATTTTTTTGAAATATTATCTCTTTATATTATACTCTTTAACTCTGATTTATCTTTATCCTCTGATACTCTTTAACTCGGATACTCTTTAACCTCTGTAAAAAATTTCCTTCCTGTTGTAATAAATTTTGTTTTGACTGAAAAATCAGCAAAATTTTGTTTTTCTTTCTCTCTGCAATTTGATTTTTATAGTAAGTCAGTGAGTGACTGCCAAGCTTCATCATTAGGAATTTGTATCATTTTCAGCCTCCTGAAATTTTTATCTACCTCAGTATATCTAGAAAATGTTGGTTTTATGACAAATAAATGTTTTATCTCATGCTGCAGATAAAATAAGTCTTCAAAGCTTCTGAGTAAGACCTTCCTTGTTAGAATGCCCTGTCCACTTGTTGTTTTGCATACTCTCTGATTTTCTTATTGTAATATTCCCATGGCATAAGTTTTTCATTAATGACAGAAATGTTAGGAAAACTTCTTTGCCTCAAATTTTCAAATTTAACCATGAACTTGGTTATGGCTATGTTCATATTTTCACATTTCTCTTTAAGTTGTTTCATTAGATTCTTCTTTGAAATGACTTTCCTTATTTCAAGGATTGTCTCTTTCTTATCAGTTATTTGTATTTCTTCTAACTCCTGCATGTTTTACTGTTGAGAAACTTTCTCAATTCTATGGCTTTCTCAGGTTTGTTACCTAGCTCATCTTTTATTAGCTGGAGCACTGACATAATCAACTTTTTATTTGAATAGTCAAAAGTTGATAAAATTCTGTTTTGAACACTTGGTGTTTGCTTGAAATATTGAGAGTAAATCTCATTTTTTATTTCTTCATTCTTTGTTTTAATCTGTTTATATTTTTCCATGATATCAAGATCTTTTTCCTCTGTTGTCTTTGAGGAATATGCTTCTATATTTTGTTGTTTCTCTATTATCTATGTATTTATATTATGAGTCTTTTCTTCATTCAGATTCTCTGTAATTGGCTCATTTGTGATGATTGTAGCAACATATGTATTTGTTAATGGGACATCTGTGTCTTCAACTTCAATAGTCACTTTTCCTTTATTAACTGAATTGAATATAGGATTTTTATTATATCTAATTTTAAACCTTTTTTTAGTTGTGGTTTCAGCAATGTATGTTCTTTCTTCGCTAACTCTTTCGGTAGCCTTTTCTCCTTGATTATCAGTTTGTAAGGTGTGACTAGTATCACCCTGCTTAACTGCATCTACCAAAGTATTTTCTATCCATTCAGTTTGATTGACATACTGTTCAATCTCTGGTTTTTTCTCATGAATAGAGGGTGTTAGTTTGCACTTAACCCTCATTTTACTTAGTATTCCTTGTAGATCATAGTTCCAGGAGAAACTCTCTTCAAATATGTACTCTATTAACTTTTTGGATGCTTCTATCTCTGCATCTCTATGATTACAAATAAAGGGTCCCACCTAATTCCTTAACTTAAATTGTGCCTTTTTCTTGGCTGCTAGGATGTTGATAGAATTAGAATTTAATATTTTCCTGATGTATTCCAAGGAAAAAACCCTCATTGGCACATATTTGGGTAGTTTGTAAGGTAATAGATTAGACCCAAAATCTCTAATTTTTGTGTCTTTTTCATACAAGTACTAATCTCCAATTCTAGTCTATTCAAATAGCTTTAGAATTTTCTTCATTTCATCATTGATCCTTGGTTGTTTAGTATTTGTTAACATATTTATCAATGGATGGATAAAGAAGTCTGAAAACTTTGAAAAAGTGAATTATGAGGACTCTTTTATGATCAATGGAGTCCAAAAGATGACTGAAAAGTGGATTTTCTTCTATATCAAGATTCTGGAGGGTTACTGGAAACTTGTCTGCTTGAAAATACAGACATATGGAAGAGAAAAGATGTGTATCTAAAATTCCTTTAGTTGGAAATTTAACGAGCTGATCATGGATATTGTCAGCAATGTACTCAACATAATTGAAAATTATAGAAGGAGGTTGTCCTGGTGAAAAAGTAGATAGAAAACATAGGATGGACTCATCAGTATTCTCATCTGTAAAGTATCCTAGGATGAATGACAACATGGAAATGACATGCCTAGACCCTTCTCTAGAAATTTTGAAGTAGAATATGTAGGGTTGATTTGTGGAATTTCAACATGTAAAGGCATGAACACTTGAAAAATCTGAAACCCTTTAAGAAAATAAAGACAAATGTACAACCTTGTAAGTGCCTCTATTGAAAAAGGAACTAATTTAGGATCATGTTTGAGTTGTAACATCTAGTTTATGGACTTAGTAGCAATTGTAAATAGTACCTCTTTGTTTGCATTCATCATTAATCTATTTTTGGGTGAATAATAACTTTGACACAACCTAATAACCTTAGGCATCGATGAGTGACTGGAACAACATATTTGGGAAGGTTTGATTCCCAAATTTGGACTTCTTCAACCTGATCTAAGGACTTTTCATATCTCCAGTAGTGGAGATCTAATAAATTAAATTCAACTACTGGATCTGTTATTTTGTAGTCTACATCTGCTAAAGGGATGTGCTCAATGTCTACAACAGGAGGTTGTAGAGGATTCACAATGATGGCAGTCTTGGAGGACATGGTTGGAGTTTATTTTGGCATTTTTAGGCTTTTAAGATTACTGAAACCCTGTTTTTTAGACTTTCTGGTTTCTTCTGTAAGATTAGATGGTTTACAGAAGTATTCTTGACTTTGACAGAGGTTCTTGGATGAAAATGGGTACAACTTGTTCTTTGTCGAGTTTCAACCTTCAATTTTGGATTTATCTTTCAATTTCAATCTTGAAAATGTATTTCAGACTCTTACTGGTTATGAAAATAAGAAATAGGGGTTTCTTAAGCTTTTCAATGGATAATTAGGTGGAAAAATTGTTTCAAATTAAGCACAGAGGGTAAGGTTACCTGTAGAGGATTTTTGGCTTTGATTAGAGTTTTATATAGTTTGTAAAAACTAGAATAAACTCAATATTTTGCTTTAAAAATGAACGCAGTATAAAACAGGGTTTTATCAAAATTTTGACAGGGTTTTGACTGTTTTTGGGAAATCTAAAGGCTTTCTTGGAGAAATTATTCTTATACTGGTTTCAATTTCATTAGAAATTTCTTTTCAGAATGACAAAGGCTCGATTTTCTTGGAAAATACTTTTTTATGCAAGTACGGGTCTTTTGAAATAGGTTCTGAGTTGTTTGACGGGTCCTTGGTATCTTTTCTGGTCTCTGGAAGTAATTTGAGTCTTCCAACAATCTTCAACCGCAAATTCAGGCTTTTTTTAAGTTCTGGGCTTAAAAACAAAGCACAGGCTCCATTTTTCGAGTCGAGAGGACCAATACAATCAGAAAATGTAGAAAAAGGAATCAATGGTGCTTTTAAAAGTTTATTTGAAATTTTAGGTTTAAAGTACTTGTAATTAATGGCGGTCATGTCGGGCGATGGACGATTTTTGGGCTTCAAAGACAAAAAATAGTAAGTGGTTAGCACGTTGGATTAAAGTGGTAAGCGGTTTTAGTTGGATCAGATGTGATCCAATAGAACTAGGCCACGTGGAGGAGAGAGGAAAGGGAAAAACAACCCATTTTGCATGGAAAGGAAAGAGTTATCATCGCGCGACTTTATTTGTGATATGTCCTTTGAATCGTTGGATTTAGGAGCATGAGTGCGAACCGCTGCAATTTGATGTATAGCTGCTCGACATTCATAGTGGGGTCCAGGATTTAGTAATATGGTGGGATAAATTTTGAACCTTATAAATATACATTTATAATGTTAAAACTTTGTATTTGATTAGCGGGGGGGGTAATGTTATATGTTTTCAATTAAAACATTAACATATGTTTCCACTAATGACACGTATATGTTATTATATGGTAAATAAAACTTTAAACAAGTGTTTTAATACCAAAGGGGCAGGATATTTTTATATTGATATGTTTAAACCTATGGGAAAAAAGGGCGGGTTTATTTTCGTCACATGGAATAATTTAACATAGGTTTAAACTTTAAGTATATGGGTTTGGGGGGTTATTTATATATAATGGATTTAATAATATATACGGGAGGGATATAATATAGGGATTTAATACTTTAGGGTAGTATTTAATATGAAATGAATGTGTAATGTATGAAATGAATTAAAAATGCATAGTTTAAAACTAAGTAAAGTGTAAACATAGGCAATAAAGCATAGTTTGTCCCATATTTATTCTTTACACAAGAACTTAGAATAAAATGTATTGTATAACTTTTTGAGTGTTTTTGAATGAAAATGAAATTAATCAAGGGGGGGTTTGAATTTTCACTAAGCAAAAAAGGTGTTTTTACTTGGGAAAAGGGATCATAGTTTTGGAAAAGGGTGGATATACTGATGCAATATGTTTTATGTAGGGAATTCAATATTTTTAACCAATCAGTTATTAAGCAATATTTTTAACCAATCAGTTATTAAGCCTTGGGTCTGGTCCCAACAAAATTCATAGAAATGCTCTAAGCCTCTTTAACTGAAGGTTTAGAATACTGGATCATTGTGGGGATAGGGAAATTAGTAATTTTTTCCTGATGATGCTTTATTACATGTCTTGCCCAACTGTTTTCTACCTACCCATCATTATTCTAACATTTTTTACTTCATTTTCATGGGTGCATTTTATCTTGCAACCCTAAATCCATTTTTCTTTCATAGCATAAATCTATCTAAGTCTAACCTTATTTCATCTGAAGGCTCAGATTAAACTGTTGAGCTCCTCATTTATTCTCTAACTATCTACTGATTTTTCAAGTTTAAAATGTTTGACATATCTTTATTATCTATCTAAAACATGAAAAGTTAAGATTAAACTGTTTAACTGATCATGGATTATGGAATTTATTGACAATATGCATATACTCTTTATT
Source organism: Pinus albicaulis (assembly GCA_034641835.2). NCBI lineage: Eukaryota > Viridiplantae > Streptophyta > Pinopsida > Pinales > Pinaceae > Pinus > Pinus albicaulis. The sequence goes on along the minus strand of CM076582.1, from coordinate 793,058,107 downwards.
CTTGAAGTAAAATTAAATAGTAGTGGCATTTTTACTTGCTCACTTTCAAGTCTTATTTTTATCTCTTTTTCTTTTAGGGTCTATTCTTTTTCTAAGTCCTTTGATCTTTCTTTTAGGAATTTTTACCCTCTTTTTATCATTTTTTTTATTATTTTTAAAAGTATGGGAAAACAAATTGAAGAAAGCAAGGTATGTACATATTTACAAGACTTATCTAAGTCAATTCAAAAATTATGAACCCTATTACTATAGGACCCTAACACAATCAAGGTAATATTTTTGTCCTAAAAATGCATTAATCATTTATTTAATTTATTATTATTTAACTAATAAAAATGTGTTTATGAAATATTAATTATGTTGTAATATGTGAATTTTCACTTAACAATCGACATTATTTATCTATCTTAAAAAGGAATTCATGTATTTATCTTAAATTATTATTTAATTAATAAAATTATGTTTACAAAATATTACTTCTTTTCTAGTATATAAATTCTTATTTTATGTACCTAGAGTTGATAAGTGATTGTGGTTATCCTCTAAAGTGTACACCGAAGTCAAAACACTGAGTAGAGATCAGAGTGGCAACCCCTACAAAGTATACAACAAGTGTAATGCTTAGAGTATGAGTAGTCAATATGAGAATTTCTCTAGGCAACAACATCCCTGATCAGACTTCATGGATGTTGCATATTGATTACTGCTACAATGACTTAACACTGAGTATGTTGGATTTCGATCCAAACGTCTAATTGGTGTATCATTGATTTTCACTACTAAGTGATAAATGGGTCGAAGGAAAAGCGAGAATAAAAATCATTTTAACCACCAAGGAATGATAATTTTTAGCTTGTCATATTTTTACTCTGAACTGAGTGAGGGTCAAACCCCTAAATGCCACAAGCCCATTGTAATCTCGAATTTTATTGGCCATGCCCACGAAATATAAATTGGCATACGAAGTAGTGTAAATTGGACAAGAGTCCACAAACCGGTTTGTAAAGCTTCCTTGAGCCCAAGGTCTGAAGATTGAAGGGTTTGCAAAAAAATATTCCAAAATTTTTTAAAAGTGGATTTTTCTTAAAGATCAAAAAAGGTTAGCTAAAATAATTGGTCTTATTATCTAAGGGAGCCACATGAAATGTCAATGATAAGCCCCCTACGCAAGAATTTTGAGATTTTAAGTAAAGACCCCAGCGCTAAAATTATTAAGAAAGTAACCAAAAGAATAAAAGATTCATCTCTTGACACCATCATAAAAAAGAGAATCACCCCTTCGAGCTCGATCGCCCCTAGAATATATGGTGCTCCCAAGATTCATAAAAAACACATCCCTCTAAGACCCATAGTCAACACCATAGGCTCACCCACCTACCTCCTTGCTCAGTACTTTGCCAAAAAGCTTCACCCCCTTGTCGGAAACACCTCGTCATATATTAAAGACTCCACATCCTTCGTTCAGTGGGCCAAAAACCTTGATATGAAAGACGACTATCTCATGGTAAGTTTTGACAATGTCTCCCTGTACACTATGATACCTATAGATGAACCCATCGATGTTATGAAAACTATTACAGATAGTGAGACTGTAGATCTCCTCAAATTATGTTTAAAGTCGTCTTTCTTTAGCTTTAAAGGAATAATTTATGAACAAACTCATGTTCTAGCCATGGTATCACCTCTATCTCCTATAATTTCTAACATATACATGGAACATTTTGAACAAAAAGCCTCAAATCCTTTTGATTCATCATTGAGGAATGGAAAAGATATGTAGATGATTTTTTCGAAAAATGGATCCATGGTAAATAAAAATTAAATTATTTCTTAACTCACATTAATAATATCTCAAGTCACATTACATTTACCATTGAAATTGAAAAGGATAGACAATTAGCTTTCCTAGACATCCTTTAATGAAAAAATATGGAAGACTTAGCACCGAATTCTATAGAAAGAAGACTCACACGGAAATATACCTTCACGCAAACTCCCATCACCATCCTAAGCAAAAATTTGGCATCGTCAAAACCCTAATAGCTAGGGCTTCCATAATTTCAGACTCTCACCACCTAAAGAATGAGATAAACCACATCTGCCATGTCTTTCAACATAATGGATATAATAAGGATGTCATCAATAAAACTATTTACCAAACCCTTAATAAAAATAACATAAAAAGAACTTTTGACATCCCCAAAATCTCTTTGCCTTACATAAAAGGAACAACTGATAAAATTTCCAGAATCCTAAACAAACATAGCATTAAGATTTCCTTCACTCCCCTTAATACCATCAGAAATATTGTAGACTCTGCTAAGGACCCTATAAACCCTAGACTACAAAAAGGTGTTTACATCATATCGTGCTCTTGTGGAAAAAAATACATTGGTGAAACTGGTAGATCCCTTAACATTAGACTTAAAGAGCATGAGCTGCCATATTTAGGAACAGAAAGGAAAAATCAGCCTTGGCAGAACATGCTTTGTCATCGTCACATTACATACGAATGGAGGATGCTAAACTTATCTCCAAAGAAGAACATTACCTAAAAACAAAAATCAAAGAGGCCATAGAAATCGAAAAAAGGAAAAATAACATGAATCATGATGATGGCCTTAACATCAACAATACTTGGAAACCCTTAATATATCATACCTCTCATGAAATCAATTTTAAAAATAATAAATATTTAAAGTTATAATTTGTCTCAAACTTTCTCTTAATTATCTAACCTACCCTATAATATAACCCCTCCAAATTATTAATTTCACAATTTTTTAATACAATAATCCTTAACAATATATATATATATATATATATATATAATAAGAATAAATAAATAAATATAAATAAAAACAAAAATATAAGTAAAAATAAAAAATAAATAGATAATTAAATAAATAAAAAACATTAATAAATTAAATTTACATTAGTTTTTCTTCCAACTCGCATCCTTAATAAAAAATAAAAATAAAAATTTTCCTCAAAAATTATTATTTATATTAGTATTCTTTTGCCCTAATCATAAAAAATCTTTCAAAGAATATTCGGCATTTACCCCTGAAGATAGACTCACTTAAGAAGTCTGAAACGTTGGATTATTAAAAATACTCGGAACAAGTTATTCCTCTATTTTGAACTTTTTTTTATTTTATTGGAGGGCAATATCAAAGTGTTTTGAAAAATTACCGTGGCTTATAAACGTTTTTTTTTTTCTTAGTACAAAGGGCCTAGTTATATAAAAGGTGAAAGGGCGTATTATAAAGGTTTTTTTTAGCACATATTAAAAAAATTTCTAATGTGAACTTTGATTTTCTTTATAAAAAAAAATTAAAAAGAGGGTTTTATTTGAAGAGAGTTTAGGACTTTGAAAAGGTTTGTTGATCTACAAATTTTTGGTTTTTTTTCAAGTATGATAGGTTTTTGGGTGAATATTGTGAGGATCACATATAAAAAATCTTATTTTTTTCGGGGGCGATATGGAATATAGCCTCATGCAATCCAGAAAGCACCTATAAGAAAGAGAAAATACAATAGTCATGGGTCACAAAGAGAGACCAAAGAAAATTAAGAAAAAGAATCGCAATGAAGAGGCAAATATTGTTTCCATATTTAGATAAGTTCAGGTTGGAGTTGAGGAATTAACAAGTCTACTAGAAGACAGAGAAGAGATCGATGGTGATTGGTGTAGCTTTGATCTACTACCATCACCTATGTTAACTCGTAAATATTTTTATTTTTGGGTTATCAAAATGCTAACTTTTCTTCGAGCTAAAGAGTTAATTGAGTATGAGTCTAATAACCCATATGATGAAGTATGTGATGTTTTAGCATTGAATTTTGTAAAACAACTATTGGATGACAAGATTTTGTGCAAGGTAGCAAAAGATAAAACTTTCAAGGAAGCATAGAAGATCTTGGAAGAATAATTTGGTGCAAGCGGGAGTAATCAAATAGAAGATAATATTATTGTATAACATGATGAAGCAGTGCTTCAAGATGAAAATGAAGATGGATCTGCAATAGCAGATATACAAAGAGATGAAGAGTTTGGTGAGTCCCACTTGAAAGTGGATCACAATGTTGTTGGTGTGTTATCAACAGAAGTTGATTTTGGCATAGATACTTCTACTGATGGAGAATTAATTGGTTTAGCAGATCCCACAATTGAAATTTATGTTGTTAACTTTGATGAAGAACAATTAACCACTGATGAGTGGTTGCAGATGATGAAAAATAAACAAATTATTAATATGTTTTTATTTGGCGAGAGTAACCCACTTATTTCTGGAAACCAAGTGGACGAAAACCCATTTATAGAATCAAAGGTGGAGAATCAATATTATGAGTCATCAACAAAGTAAAAGAAGGAAGAAGAGAAAATAACACTCATTCCAGGATAGAATGAACATAGAGAATATGATTCTTAAGATGTTTTTTAATATAAACTTAACATTGGTTTTTTGTCTGCAGATGTTAAAATAAACTAAGAAGAAACAACAAAATTTGAAGAAGAATTAAAGTTCCTTGAAGCATGGATTCAAACACCCTGTATTGATGAAGTCTCCATAGAAGTTGCAACAATTAATGTCGAATATAGATTGGACGATGTAGAAAATGAAATGTCAATAAAATTTTCATGTATTGGAGTCTTGAAAAGATAAAATTCTATTATGAAACTATGTTGCACCAAATTGATAACAAGAGGATTGATTATGAAGAACAAACTATAAAATATGACAAGTGGAAAGTGGCAACAGTCCCCATAGAAACATATTTTTGAAGAGTTATATGACATCCATGGACAACCTTAAATGATTTTTTATGTTTTTATGACAAAAAAAGATATCGCAATGGAAGAGCTGCAACATCAAATGAAGAAATTCCTAGGATTCATAACTATTGATATGATCGAATGAATTAGACATTATGTTCAATAAGGATAATTTATAATGCAAGATCTAAAGACCTATATTTCCACAGTGCCTATGTTAGCTATTTTATGGAACAAATATTTGAAACTGGACCGAACATATTCAATATAGGTAAATGCATGATCGCTCCTATACCCTACTACTTGCTTATATGGCCACCTAGACTACTAATAAGAAACAAATTTGGAGCCTACAACAAAAAGACAAAGATGAAGTAGTTCAAAGGATACATGATCTGGAAGAAAACGAAAACTAAATCGAACGAATGAGCTGATGTCGAAGTTTTTGATTCATTTTAAGCCTAGCTAAGACTTAAACCAATATGTATGTTTAAATTATGTTGAGTCAAAGTTATTTTGTCTATCATAATTAAGGGGGAGTGTTGAAGATAATTACTCCCGACATATTAATTATTTCATCACCACCGAACACCGCATCACCACCACGCTCATCGCAGACCATCTCACTGCCACAGCTTGCTCATATTTGAAGGGGCGCCAATGCCACAACTTGTTGAGCTTCGAAGGGGCATCACCACCCTCACTTTTTCAAATTTAACGGGAAATTAACCGACTTATTGTTTTTTATAAACATAGAGGAGGACTAAAAGAGATACACAATTACAATAGTTGTAATACCACTGTAGCTTCTTTGTCATTTCACCTTTATATAAATGAGTAGTTTTTGTTAGCAACCGTAGCTATGTGTTTGTTGTTTTGGTTTCCTTTCACTGTGTGCTCTATGTCCTTCACTATTTCCTTCACTAGGAAGGGATCAGGGCTGAATTTGATAAGATTGTCTTGAAGAAAGAATATGGGATTCAGATGACTAAATTGTTGAAATATGACAACAAATGTAAACAATGTAATTTTGGGAAAATTTACTTATTACTTGTTATTTGGTTGTATAACGAAATGAAGTTAGAATAATGAAATAGCCTAGGTTAAATTGGATGGCCAGAGAGGCTTGTAAGAGGAGGAGAATCATTCTTGATTAGTAGAGTTTCCAATCCCTTGCCCCATGGAGGTTTCCTTAACACCCTGTCAAGTTTTTACCACGTAAATTCTTATATTTAGCTTTGTGTGTATTTTACATCTAGTTATCATTCAGTTTATGTTTCTTATTTTTTAATGTTTTCCCAATAAAATAAGTGGTATCAGACAACCAGAGCAAGATCCTGTGGATCAGTCATTCCGAATTGACGTTATGTGAAAGAAAATTTCATTGCTACCGCAACCAGTTACTGGAGCACTAAGTCTGAAAAGTGGAGGCTACAAGCCATAACAACCAAACTAACGGTCGTCAAGGGAGAAGAGCATAAATTCTAGTAAAACGACCTATCTGTGCCTGAATAAAGCTGAGGTTGTGAAAAAGGGCTAATCAGTTGACCTGTTGGGGGAGAAAATCCAAGGCGCTTTGTTGAAATTTTTCTTGCACACGCGACCAACATAAGAAATAATATACATGATGCAGAGATAGTCAACGACATATTCAAAGAAAAGGGGCCGCTGAAGAAAAAGGGGTCGTCGAAGGAGACTCGAGAAGCTAGTTGCAAAGGGAGAGGCATACACGCGAGAGAAAAAGGGGTCGTAGCAGAAATTCTGCTCGAGTCTGCGAAAAGGGGTTGTAGAATAAATTATGCTCGAGTATGCTCATTGAAAACACTACACCTACTAAGCAACTATCTCTGATTAATGCTGGCATCTAGATGATAAAAATAGACTGAAAGCTCAAGTATGCTCATCGAAAACTTTTTACCTGTTAAGCAACTATCTCTGATTAACGTTAGCATCCAGATGATAGAAATCGACTGAAATCAACTGCCTGAGAGGTAATTTTTTTATGAAGGATTATTTTTCCTTCAGAAGAAAAATTAAGGCTCAATAATATTTTTTTAAGACAATTTGATAGAGGGAATAGATTGATAAAAGGATTTTATTTTTTCTTGTTCCTATGGAAGAAATTGTTTGTTAAAAAAGGGCTCAGATTTCTGAAAATTTGATTTAGTGGAAAAGGGAAAAAAATAGAATTTTTATTATTAAAACCCCTAGCAGAAAAAAGGAAAATCAAAAACCCAAGCAAAAGAGGGGAAATCTTTTTTTTTTAAACCCTAGTTGGAAATTTAAGTAATAAGGAAAAACTAGTAGGGAGAAACGGCCAAAATGACGAATGCCAAGTTTGACGCAGAGAAATTCACCGGGAAGAACAATTTCACATTGTGGAAACTGAAAGTTAGGGATTTGCTGGTGCAACAAGGGTTGCATAAAGCATTAGATGGGGTAAAGAGACAACCTGCAAGAATGAAAAATTCAGACTGGGAGGACTTGGGTGCCCGAGCCCTCAGTACCATTAGGTTATTCTTGCCAGATGAAGTTCTCTTTAATATTGTTGAAGAGAGTACAGCTGAAGGTTTGTAGGAAAAACTGGAAACTTTGTATATGACTAAATATTTGACCAATGGAATCTATTTGAAAAGACAATTGTACAGTCTTCAAATGAAGAAGGGTAAAAAAATTGTAGAACATTTAAATGTTTTTTAATACAGTTATTTGTGAGTTGTTAGATATGGAAGTTAAAATGCAGGAAGAAGACAAGGCTATAACTTTGTTGTGTTATTTGCCCGAGTCATGGGACCACTTCGTAAATTCAATCAGTTTGAGTACTACTGATTCTTTGAAATTTTAATTAGTTGTGGGTGCTTTATTATCTAAAGAAGTTCGAAGGAAATCTAGTATTGAAACATCTGCACCATAGGCCATGGCAGCCAGAGTTCGATCAAATGAAAGAGGCGAGAAAGCAATGGGTTCTTCCAGATCAAAGTCAAAGGGTGGAAAGAAGTGTAAAGCCAAGTGCTGGTACTACAACAAAATTGGACACCTCAAGAAAGACTGTTAGAAATGAAAGGAGTCGGAAACCCAAAATAAGGAAGAAAATCAGGTTGATTCAGTTATGATTGATGAAGTTTTAACTGTTGAAGCCCTACCTATTTGTAATGTCTCTCAAGATGCTGAAAATTGGCTATTAGACTATGGTGCTTCTCATCACATGAGTCCGCACAGAAGTTGGTTTACTTCATATGAAGCTGTAAATGGTAGTTTTGTGTTTTTGGGAAATAATGCATCTTATCAAACTGTTTGGATGGGAAATGTAAAAATTAAAATGTATGATGATACAATAAAAATATTATCTGATGTTAAGCATTTACCTGAACTAAAGAAAAACTTGATTTCATTGGGATTTTTGGATTCGAATGGATGTAAATTCACAGGTGAGAATGGAGTGCTAAAAGTCTCAAAAGGATCCTTGGTTGTTGTGAAGGTTGAAAAGGTGGAAAATATGTACAGACTCAAAGGAAGCACTCAAGTTAGTGAAGCAACGATTGTATCAGAAAAAGAAGAAGAAGGTTTTCATCTATGGCATCAGCGGTTGGGTCACATGAGAGAGAAATGTCTTTAGGTACTAATGAACCACATGTTGCTTCCTGATTTGAAATCCTTGAAGTTGGATTTTTGAAAACATTGTGTGTATGGAAAACAATGTAAACAAAGGTTCAAGACTGATAATCATAATAGTAAACAAATTTCAGACTACATTCGTTCTGATCTGTGGGGAACGTCTCCTACTATGTCTTATGGAGGTGCATTATATTTCCTATCATTTATTGATGATTTCTCCTGGAAATTTTGGGTCTATATGTTGAAAAAGAAAGCTGATGTATTTAATGCTTTTAAACAATTTAAAGCTATGGTGGAAAAGAAAATAGGCAAATAAATTAAATGTTTGACAACTGACAATGGAGGTGAATTTACTTCCTTAGAATTTGAATAATTATTTAAGGATGAAGGGACTGTTAGATATAAAACTATTGTTTATACTCCTCAGAAAAATGGTGGTGCTGAACGGATGAATCAGACTCTTATGGAAAGATCCAAAAGCATGATCAGCAATGCTAACCTACCAAAGGAGTTGTGGGCAGAAGCACTATCTATTGTTTGTTATTTAGTTAAAACATCACCTTTGGTAGCAATAAACTATAAAATTCCTGAAGAAGTTTGGTCGGGCCAGTCTTGTGATTATTAGCATTTGAAGATTTTTGGTTGTGATGCCTATGCTCTTATTCCTAAAAATCAGCGTTCAAAGTTAGATCCAAAATCGAAATGTTGTCTTTGTTAGGTATGATTATGCATTGAAAGGATATAGGTTGTGGGATACTTCTTCACGCAATATAGTCATTAGTAGAGATTTAACATTTTACGAATCTTCCCTTCTAAAATCAGATGTTGAAAAAGTTGAACAGGAATAGGTATCGCCAAATCAAGAAATTCAATTGGAGAGTAAACTTTTTCCAAAAATTCAAAATGAAGTAGAGACTTATGATGAAAAAGGTGAAGAAGTAAAGGAAAGTGGAGAAATTCTAGAACCAATTCAGCAACCAGTCACTCTAAGAAGGTCTACGAGGGAAAGAAAAACACCTAAAAGGTATGAAGATTTTGCTACATCTTTTGCATTGATTGCTGAAGATGGGGAACCTTATTGTTATCAGGAAGCAGTAGATGATGCAGATAGCGAGATATGGAAAAAGGATATGGAAGCATAAATGGATTCCTTAGCCAAGAACAATATCTGGGATCTTGTAGAACTTCCTGAAGGGAGAAGCATTTTTGGGTGAAAATGGGTCTTCAAGTTGAAGAGAAAAGTTGATGGAAGTATTGAGAGGTAAAAAGCGAGGTTGGTTGCAAAAGGATATTCTCAGGTTGAAGGTATTGATTTTCATGAGATTTTTTCACCAGTCGTTAAAATTGTTTATATTCGTACTGTGTTAGCACTAACTGCATTACTTTATCTTGAGATAGAACAGTTACATGTTAAAACAACCTTTCTTCATGGTGATTTGGATGAAGAGATATATATGGATCAAACAGAAGGTTTTGTACAAGGTCACAACAGAAGATTAGTTTACAAACTCAGGAAATGATTGCATAGCTTGAGGCATTCACCCAAGCAACGGTACAAGAAGTTTGATTCCTTCATGGTGAGAGAATTTTATGAGAAGAAAATATGATCATTATGTGTACTTGAAAAGTTTCAATGGCATATTCATTATCTTGGTGTTGTATGTTGATGATATTCTTATTGCAAGCAAAAGCATGGAAGAAATCAATAGGTTAAAGCCTCAGCTTTCTAGGACGTTTGATATGAAGGATCTTGGAGCGGCGAAACATATATTGGGCATGGAGATACACAGAGACAAGAAGAATGGTAAGATTTTGTTATCACAACAGAAGTATGTGGAGAGAGTACTTGAAATGTTTGGTATGAAAAATGTGAAACCTGTTAATGTTCCATTAGCTTCCCATTTTAAGCTTTCTTCAGATTTAAGTCCTAGAACTAATGAAGAAAAGAAGTATATGTCTCGTGTACCATATGAAAATGTGGTAGGAAACTTAATGTACGCGATGCTATCTACAAGACCTGACATTTCACGTGCAGTTGGAGTTGTCAACAAGCTCATGGAAAATCCAGGAGAAGAACATTGGCGAGTAGTGAAATGGGTGAGTCGGTATTTGAGAGGCACAAGTAACCACTGCATCATCTTTGATGGTCGTGAAGGTTCAGTCTGCGAATATGTGGATTCTGATTATGCAGGTGTTTTGGACAAAAGGAGGTCTACTACAGGTTATGTTTTTACTCTTGCAGGTGGAGCAATCAGCTGGATGTCAAAGGTTCAAGAGATAGTTGCTTTGTCCACTACTGAAGCAAAGTATATAGCTACTTCAGATATCTGTAAAGAGGCAATCTGGTTAAAAGGTCTGCTTGATGAGATTGGAAGGACGCAAGAGAAAGTGAATGTATTTTTCGACAGTCAATGTTATTCATTTGGCTACAAATCCATCACAACAAGACCAAGCACATTGATGTAAGGTATCACTTTGTGAGACATGTAATCGAAGGCAACAAAGTAGTTCTCAAGAAGGTCTGTACACAAGAGAATCATGCAGATATATTGACTAAGCTAGTTAGAGTAGAGAAGATGAGATGGTGTCTCGCCTGCAGAAGAGATGATGAATGGGCATGGGCAAGGGATTAGGAAAATTGTTTTCAATGTGGAGTTTATTGAAATATGACAACAAATGTAAATAATGTAATTTTGGACAAATTTACTTATTACCTATTAGTTGGTTGTATAACGAAATGAAGTTAGAATAACTAAATAGCCAAGGTTAAATTGGATGGCTAGAAGATGCTTCTAAGATGAGTAGAATCATTCTTGATTAATAGAGTTTCCAATACCTTGCCCGGTGGAGGTTTCCTTGATACCGTGTCAAGGTTTTACCACGTAAATTCCTGTATTTATCTTTGTGTATGCTTTACATTCAATTTTCATTCAATTTTTGTTTCTACACATTTGAGTTTTCTAATTACCTAATTAATAGAAAAGTCCTCGTTTCATGGATAGTGGATGACTTCGATGTTCCATAGATAAGGCATGAAAAACTGGAATGGTATATAAAGTGTTTAAGGAGCACCACAACAGAGATGGAACATGATCTTCTTATAGATCAAATGGGAATATATGCTAGTATTATGATATATATCAAAGCGAAAAAAATTATGATAAAATACCATTTTTAATGATTTATTGGAAGATAGTATTAACAAAAATATATTCGTAAATTTGAGGGAATACTTTTCCAATTTAAATCAATTGATCGAATTCAAATCAAACTAGGTAACCATGTTTTAAACTATCCTCAATCCCTTGAGACATATATCTGTTACTAATTATCGAATTTCAATTTCATGCTGGAAACATTACAGGGCGTTATAAAATTACAGAAAGCATGGATTCTGGGAAGTGATTCTTGACTAGTTTCTCCCATTTCATTATCAGTGCGTTGGTCGTTGTGGAGAATCATTAATATGTTTCTTTCATAATGTTAATAAAAAATAATTTTTTTTTGTCTTTAGTTGGAAAAGGTACATGCAAGGTATTATTGTTTTTCGAAATGGTAGAATAATAATGTATTTATTTCAAACATGTATTATGATTGATGACAATTTCTTATTTATTTATTTATATGTGCGCGGGTTGTGCCGAACAATCATAAATACCTTCTTTCCACGATGTTGATAAACACATTTTTTATTATTATTTAGAAGTATTATTTATTTTTTTGATCTTGGGAAAACGATTCATTTATTAAAAAAGGTTGTCATCAAGATTATGAGCATGATTCGTGGCTATTTTTCCTATTTCATAAACATATTTGTTTTTCAATGTTAATAAAAAACTTATTTTTCTATAACGGCCAGGTTCATAGTCTTGGCTGCATTAATTTGAATTGAACAAGTGCCAGATTTATTTATAATATTTGCTAAATTAATGTGAATTGCAGATTGTAGATGAAATATTTTAAGAAATATTTTTGAATTTAATAGATCAAATAATTGTACTTTCAAATCAGACTCTCAAAATATACAATTTATATAAACATATCCTTTATGTAATTTTTTTTAGAAGGTTGAAAAAACAAATTTATTTGCTATATAATATAAACATATATATTTTTTTAAATATTGGAGAACTAATCTATTCGTTTGAAAGATGCCATCAACATGGTATACGGTTTAACATGGTATACGGTTTAGTTAAGTTAAAATTCGAAATATAACAATTTTTATCCTTCCATCAATTCTTTTATTTTGTGTTGTTTTTTCTTTCGAATTGCCAAATGACTTCAATTTAAAACACGGTTGTTTTCTGCGACAAGAATTGCTGAAAGGAACTGGAAAGCAGTGCTATAAAAACAAAAAAAAATCATTTTCGACGACGAAGTACATAACACAGTTGAGTGATCAGAAGACTATATTAGCTATATTTGCTTTTTGTTTACATCGAATCATACTGGCAGCCAGGCTTAGAAACAATATGCATGTATGGGCTGCTCCTGAATATAATAATCACCCGTGACTGTATGCAGGTTTATAAAAATATAAATGTATGGGTGGGCGGCTTCAGAATATAACAATCGCCCATGACTGCATGCGATTTAATGAAGGGTGGAGCTTTTAAATCGCTTTCATCTCTAATTGGTATCAGTTTTTTTGTTGCCTTTGTAGGGTGGGTTGTGAGATGATTACAGGTTAAATTTATGGCCTCGGAAATCTAGTGAGGGGCATCTAAATGGTCAAAATCACCGTGACTGTATACAGGGTTATAAAAATATAAATGTGCAGGCAATTTAGGAATATAATAATCTCTCATGACTGCATGCTATTTAATGAAGGGTGGAACTTTTAAATGGCTTTCATCTCCAATTGACATCAGTTTGTTTTTTTTGTTGGGTAGTGTGGTGAAGCTCTTAAATAACTTTCATCTCCAATAGGCATCAGTTTTTTTTGTTTGCTTGGTAGTGTGGGTAGTGGGATGACTTCAAGCCAAACCTATGATCTGAGAATGAGGAATAGGACCCAGGGATATCTAAGCCATCAAAATCACCCTAACTACATGCACATTTATAAAAATATAATTGTGATTGCATGTAGGCTTATAAAATTATAAATGTATGGGCTGCTCTTGAACACAATAATCACCCATGACTCCATGGGATTTAATGAAGGGTGGAGTTTTTAAATAGTTTTCATCTCCAATTGTCATCAATTTTTTTTGTTTGCTTGGTAATGTGGGTCATGAGATGACTTCACGTCAAACCTACGGTTTGAGAAATCGGGACGGAGGGGCATCTAAGTTGTCAAAATCACTGTGACTACATGAAAGCTTATAAAACTATAGATATAAATGTATAGGCGGCACCGAAATATAATAATCATCCATGATTGCATGTGATTTAATGAAGGGTGGATCTTTTTCATGCGATTTAATGAAGGGTCGATCTTTTAAATCGCTTTCGTCTCCAATTGGCATCAGTTTTTTTCTTTTTCTTGGTAGTGTGGGTCGTGAGATGACTAGTTTTTTTGTTTGTTTGGTAGTGTGGTTGTGAGATGAAGAAATATGATAAGCACCCATGACTGCATGCGATTTAATGAAGGGTGGATTTTTTGATCTTTTAAATCGCTTTCGTCTTCAATTGGCATCAGGTTTTTATTTGCTTGGTAGTGTGTGTCATGAGATGACTAGTTTTTTTGTTTGTTTGGTAGTGTGGGTTGTGAGATCACTTCATCTAAGCCGTCAAAATTGCATGCGATTTAATGAAGGGTGGATAAGGGTGGATCTTTTAAATCGCTTTCATCTCCAATGTAGTGTCGGTCGTGAGATGACTAGTTTTTTTGTTTGCTTGTTCGTGTTGGTCGTGAGATGACTAGTTTTTTTGTTTTCTTGGTAGTGTGGGTCGTGAGATGACTAGTTTTTTTTTTTTTTACTGGTAGTGTAGGTCATGAGATAGGGTGGATATTTTAAATGGATTTCGTCTCCAATGTAGTGTGGATCGTGAGATGACTGGTTTTTTTGTTTACTTGTAGTGTGGGTCGTGAGATGACTAGTCTTTTTGTTTTCTTGGTAGTGTGGGTCATGAGATGAATAGTTTTTTTGTTTTGTTGGTAGTGTGGGTCGTGAGATGACTAGTTTTTTTGTTTTCTTGGTAGTGTGGGTCATGAGATGACTAGTTTTTTTGTTTGCTCATCAAAAATATCACCTTGCCTTGACCACACCAGCCCAAACAAGCCCTTATCATGGGTGGATTTTATTCCCACTGAGGGATTGGAACTGATGACCTTTTGATCACGAGTATCTTAAGAACACACAATTAACCATCAAATGAAACCCCGTGGGCTCCAATTGGCATTAGTTGACCCCTAAGTGTGCACCCAATTTCCAACTATTAGTCATCTCATATCCAATTGGCATCAGTTGACCCCTAAGTGTGCACCCAATTTCCAACTATTAGCCATCTAAAATCCTAAATAAACATAATATCTTATTAAAATATAAGGAAATGGTGTAAAGTAAAGAGTTGTCTTTAAAGCCATTTCTCCTGTCAGAATCTAGCTGAAAATTTTGAAGTGAAATTTTGATTTGTGTTATTTAAACTAGTTTTTGGACTTTATATATGGATTCAGCACTCTGAAAAACTCCTAAAGAAATTATAAAGCGGTTACCCATCAAACTTATCATTTCAATAAATTCTTGCAAGAAAAAAAATAAACCAGAAAAAATCATGAAAAATTTTCCAAAAAAATCTAAAACAACTCCTTAAATTAATATCATAATAAAAATAAAATGATAAATCCTTTTTAATTGTTTTTATTTAATTAAAAGCTTATCTTCTAAGGAACAAGTTAATCCCATATCGGGAAAAGCAAGAGTGAACAATACTATAACAAAATTTTTGGACTTTTCAATTGGAGCCCACCACACTATTTTTTTATACGCATTTGAAGTGTCAACAATATTGCAGGAATCAATTTTATGGCAGGTATTTACAGGCCTGCAACTCTAATGCCACTGAAAAACTCTATAAATATCAGCACATCTGAACGTTCCTTCCAGAATTCAGATCTCTCTTCGCATCTCTGCGCTCCTTCCAGAGTTCAGATCCCTCTTACTGCCTTTCCCTTCATGAATGAACACATGGAAGAATCGGAATCAGTTTCCCTCCATGCCCTATTATTTCCATTTCCGCTGCAGGGCCATATCAAGCCTTTCATGAACCTCGCCAATGTTTTGTACACCCGCGGGTTCTATATCACTTTCATCACTACCAAATTTGTCCAAAGGTGCCTTTCTGAGTCTCGGGCATTTCATTCCATGAATACGAAAATGAGATTTGAGATTGTGCTAGACGGGCTACCGCCCCAACGTGGCTGTAGTCAAAATGAAAATCTTCCGGAGCTCTTCGAGTCGATGGAAATTCACGCTCATATTCATTTACGGGAGCTGATGGAGAAACTCCGACATCTTCCCAACGTTCCTCCACTCACCTTTATTGTGTTTGATGGGCTTTTAGCAAAGACGCAGGTTGTTGCGGACGAATATGTTGTTCCCAGAGTTGCTTTCTGGCCGACCAGTGCTTTCGGTTTCACGCGTTTTTTTTCCATTCCTCTGCTCATCGAGGAAGGATATGTTCTTCTCAAAGGTACGCAACAAATATTAACACATGAGTTGATTTTTGTAGTAATTATATGTTGTCCATTTTCCTGTTAATTAAATCCACACATAAGCGATCAGGTGCACCCTGCAACTAACCGAGGGGTAGTGATCCATCTTATTTAGTGTTGCATGTCTTGTGAATATAATACATGAGTTAATGGTTAAACATGAATACATTGACTGTTACAAAATTCAAGAGAACTTGGAAAATTGTTGGAATTTCTGAAGAATTCCAGAACAATAATAGAGACAATAAACTCCTCTCTATAACATAGAGAAATTAATAAAATTTCACTCATAGGAGACAGAATTTCAACTCATAAAAAAAAAATTTATTCCATAAAAAATGTTGTTACAAATTCTTCCTCTAACAAAGGGATTTACAAAATATGATTAACTGCTACAGACGCAGTGCTTCTTAAAACAAATCTCTATCTCTCTCTCTCAGAAATACGTTGCTGTGTATTTTCTTCTAATTCGCATTGTTGTGCATAAAAAGGTTATGTTCTGTGTACAATACAAAACATTACATTACAATGCGCGCGAGCCTTTTTCCTTTTATATGACGCGGAGGATTCAAAACACATATAAAACATAAAACAACAATAAAACAATTACAAAAGAAAACCTTTGCAAAACATAAAACTTTGATATTGGCGCGACGTGCGAGGGGGGACCACATCGTAGCCGACCATCGCAATTGCGGAAATTGCGATATGCGCTATGGTGGAATGGCGGAACAAACAAAACGCAAAAATGCGATCTTGCGATGGTGCGCCGGGCGCACATCGCAACTTCAACATTTGCGATCAACACATAGTGGCACACATATAGTGAAAATGCGATATTGTGATATTGCGATCTTGCGCTTTTGCGCTTTTGCGCTCAACGCACATCGCAGATTTCCATATTCACAAGACATTTAAGTTATGAAACTACGCTTTTGCGATCTTGCGCTTTTGCGCTCAAGTGGTAGGGACCACTGTTCCTTCTGCTTCATAAGTGACTTCCGCCTGTTCAATCAATTTCATTCATTTTTGGTTGTTGACGGCTTTAAACGCCCATAAAGACTGTCTTAAATAAATCTGTTCTTTCGTACTGTGAAGCCATGAAATTCTTTGGCATTCAAGTCTGCTGTTAATTAAAATGGCTACCGCCTTTGATAAAATATCAAAGGGATCGAATCCCATCTGCTCTTTACTGCACCTGTGCGCTTTCCAATCCTTTTGCAATTTGTTCAAGATTTAAACGGCAACCGCCTTAGCCTTGGCTTCAATGTGCCGCAATCTTTCAACTTCTGCAATTACTGCTGATTGACTTCAACAGTTGGAATTAATTTCCAACACTCACCCTTAATTTCAACTACTGGGTTTTTCTGCATACCCAGACATTTCCTGAAATGTTCAAAGCTTTTCTACGCTAGTGGCTTTGTGAGAATATCTGCAAATTGATCCTCCATTCTGCAATGATGCAAAACTATCTCACCATTGTTAACCAATTCACGTATGAAGTGAAACTTGGTGTCAATGTGTTTAGTCCTCTTATGAAAAACAAAATTTTTAGACAATGCAATAGCTGAGCTATTGTCACAAAAGATCACTGTCCCTTTTACCTGTTCTTGACATAAGCTTCTCAACATTTTTCTCATCCAAACTGCTTGACACGCTGCTGCTGTAGCTGCCACATATTCTGCTTCTGCAGTAGACAATGCTACAATGGGTTGTTTCTTAGAAGACCATGAAATGGCTCCTGAACCCATGTGAAAAACATAACCGGAAGTGCTCTTCCTATCATCTACACTACCAGCCCAATCACTGTTCATGTATCCAACTAAGTCTGAACATTCTGAAGTAGTATAAAAAATACCAAAACTTTTTGTACCTTTAACATACCTCAGAATTCTTTTTTCTGCTTGCCAATGTGCATCCTTTGGCTTTTCCATGAATCTGGAAATCAAACTAACAGCATGCATTATGTCCAGCCTAGTTGCAGTCAAATACATAAGGCTGCCAACTATGCTCTTGTATAAGCTAGGATCAAAATCCTTGCTGCTGTCCTCTCTGCTGAGTTTTAATCCCATCACTGTGGGAGTGATAGTTGCTTTGCATTCCTGCATGTTAAATCTTTCAAGTACCTCATTAACATACTTTGCTTGTGAGATAAAAATCCCATTTGCATTTTGCTCTACTTCTATTCCCAAGAAGTATCTCAACAAACCCATATCAGTCATTTCAAATTCTTCCTTCATGACTGTTTTAAAATGTTCAATAAGGCAATCATCATTACCTATAAAAATTACATCATCAACATACAAGACTACAATCAAGATTTTACCATCTTTTTCTTTGATTTAGAGGGTGGGTTCTCCCTCACATTTCTCAAAACCATTTTCCAGTAGATATGAGTCTATCCTACTATACCATGCTCTTGGCGCTTGCTTCAGCCCATAAAGAGCTTTCTTCAACTTGCATACTTTGTGCTCTTGGCCTTTCTTTTCATAGCCGAGAGGTTGTTCCATGTAAACCTCTTCCATTAACACTCCGTTTAGGAATGCTGACTTCGCGTCCATTTGGTAAACTTTCCACTTGTTTTGTGCTACTATGGACAACACTGGTCTCACGGTTTCCATTCTGACAATCGGTGCGAAAGTTTCCTCATAATATAGCCCATGCTTCTGTTTATAGCCTTTGACAACAAGTCTCGCCTTGTGTCTCTCTATTTTTCCTTTAGCATTACTTTTGGTCTTGTAGACCCATTTGACACCAATGACATCTTTTCCTTTTGGGAGTTCAACCAAATCCCAAGTTTTGTTCCTCTCTATGGCATTTATTTCCTCATCCATAGCTTCTATCCATTTCTCATCCTTGATGGCTTCTTCGAAATGAACAGGATCATCAACATGACAATATAAAGCAAACAAATAATTGATACCTTCATTAGCTATATCTTGTTCATAAATTTCTTTCAAACTTTTGAATTTCTTACCTCTTTCAGTAGGTGTACAAATGCTTGAAGAAGCACTTGAATTTCCTCCTTGCGGTGTGCTTGGAGAAGCACTTTCATTTCTCCTCAAGGGTGTGCTTTGTAGCTCTCTTGTTGGTGTTGTTGTTTGGGGATGTATTTCAGCCAACTCATCATCATTTTTATCATGAGATAAACAGTGTTTAACATTCACTGTTTTCTCTATGCTTCCATCCCAAGCTTCCTCTTCAATGAACTGAACGTCCCTGCTCACAGTGAACTTCTTGGTGGATGGGTTATATAACCTGTATGCCTTGGATTCCTCACTGTATCCAATGAAAATACATTTCTCCCCCTTGTTGTCCAACTTATTCCTTAGCTGATCCGGAATGTGTGCATAAACTACACATCCAAAAACCTTCATGTGTGTGACACTTTGCTTTTTGCCACTCCATGCCTCTTCTGGCAATTTGTTCATAACTGCTTTTGTAGGGAACCTATTCAAAATATACGCTACACAATGTACAGCTTCAGCCCAATAATCATTAGGCAAATGCTTTGCCTTTAACATACTCCTCGCCATGTCCATTATGGTTCGGTTCTTCCTTTCGGCTACTCCATTTTGCTGCGGAGTGTATCTAGTTGTAAAATTATTTTGAATACCATTTTCTCTACAAAAACGTAGAAAATATTTAGAGATATACTCACCTCCTCTATCAGTCCTTAAGACTTTGATATGCAGCCCACTCTGGTTCTCAACAAGTGCTTTGAAATTGCAAAATTTTTTAAACACTTCACTTTTGTTTTTCAAAAAATAAACCCAAGTTTTTCTTGTAAAATAATATATAAATGTTAGCACATAGTGGCTGCTTGCTAGCGATGGTTTTTTCATCAGTCCACATACATCTGAGTGGACAATCTCTAAGGGTTCTTTTGCCCTTATGCTTTTCCCGGAAGGAAAACTTTCTCTGTGTTGTTAAGACCTCCAAAGTTGAGATGTCCAAATCTCAAGTGCCATAACCAATTATCATCTTTTGGTTCGCTTTGGTAAGTCTCCTGTGCCACTGCTGCTTTCTCTTCACCATTTTTCAAATCTGCTCTCATTCTGAGAGGGAACATCCTGTTCCTTGTCATCTCCACTTCAGCAATACACTGTTTGCTGGGTGGTTTATCCATGATGGTACAAACATCATTATCAAAGAAAAAATTGTACCCCTTATGGACAAGTTGTCCAATACTTAAGATGTTACACTTCATTCCTGGAACATAATAAACATCTGCTATGGTTTTCTTTGCACCTAATCTTGTTAAAACATTTACATCTCCTTTTCCCATAACAGAAAATTTGCTATCAGTTCCTAGTGTGACTTGTGACTGCACACT
This sequence comes from Pinus albicaulis, assembly GCA_034641835.2. NCBI lineage: Eukaryota > Viridiplantae > Streptophyta > Pinopsida > Pinales > Pinaceae > Pinus > Pinus albicaulis. The sequence goes on along the minus strand of CM076582.1, from coordinate 793,037,716 downwards.
CTCATCTAACATAGAAAACATTGCTAAGTTTCCTGTCATATGGTTACTACAACCGGAGTCTAGAAACCATAAATCCTCATTCTTTTCTTCAGCCATATTACAAGCTAAAAACAAATTATTTTGGCTGATATTTTCTCTAGTGAAATTTGCACTAGTTCTATTTCTCATATCATTCTGCTTCTTTCTACATTCATTAGCATAATGACCATATTTTTTACAATAGTGACATTGAACATTGGATTTATTATACCTTTGTCCTTGAGCATTCTGCTGACCACTTTGCTGGCTGCTGCCTTGGCCTTGATGCTGATTTGGATTGCTGCCCCTTCCTTGAGCATTTGCTGGACTGTTCCTTCCACCTCTGTTTTGGCTTCCGCCTCTTCCTCTCTTGTTTCCTCTGCCTTGCCCTCTTCCTCTTCCGAAAGACATCTGGGTCTTAAAAGCATGTTCCAGAGACTATTTTTCACTCCTGCCCAATCTCTTTTCATGAGTCATCAGTGATGCATGTAGTTCATCGACTGAAAAACTTGTGAGATCCTTAGTCTCTTCTATGGTGGTAACAATCACATCAAATCTTGAGGGTAAACTTCTCAAGATTTTTTCAACAATCCTCTTTTCTTCAAGGGTTTCTCCATGTGATATTATTTGTGTGACCATTCCAATCACATGAGTGAAGAATGAGTCAATAGTATATGACTCTTTCATACAGAGAGTCTCAAAATCTCTCCTCAGCAATTGTAGTTTTGCTGTCTTCACTTTTTCCATGCCCTGATAAGCTGTCTTGAGAGTTTCCCATGCTTCTTTGGATGTGTTAGTTGTTGCTATCCTCGGAAACACACTCTCATGCACTGCTTGATACAAGAAGAAAAGATCCTTGGCATCTTTCTTCTTATTTTTCTTCAGCTGTTCTCTTCCTGCTTGAGTTAAAATATAAAACTCTGCTTCATTTGCTGGCTCTTCAAAGCCATCCTCAACAAATTCCCATATGTCTTGGGAGACAAATAAAGCTTTCATAGTTATTGACCAGTAGTCATAATTTTTCCCATTAAACATTGGGAGATGTATATTTCCCATACCCATTCCAGTGCTGGCTCCAACCATTCTGCAATCTTAACTATGATTTAACAACACTTGACTGTGTATAAAATTAACTGACTTTTCTGCAACAATAACACTAAAACTGTATAGAGAAATACCTTTGGATTCTTCTTGTCTGAGTCTTCACACTGCTGGAGAAGCTGCTGCAACAAAGAATTCCTTCCTTCGGCTTATTTGACCTTCAAATAGCCTGGACTAGCTCTGATACCATGTTGGAATTTCTGAAGAATTCCAGAACAATAATAGAGAGAATAAACTCCTCTCTATAACACAGAGAAATTAATAAAATTTCACTCACAGGAGACAGAATTTCAACTCATAAAACAAACTTTTATTCCATAAAAAATGTTGTTACAAATTCTTCCTCTAACAAAGGGATTTACAAAATATGATTGACTGCTATAGACGCAGTGCTTCTTAAAACAAATCTTTGTCTCTCTCTCTCAGAAATACGATGTTGTGTATTTTCTTATAATTCGCACTGCTGTGCATAAAACGGCTCTGTTCTGTGTACAATACAAAACATTACATTACAATGCGCGCGAGCCTTTTTCCTTTTATATGACGTGGCAGATTCAAAACACATATAAAACATAAAACAACAATAAAACAATTACAAAGGAAAACCTTTGCAAAACATAAAACTTTGATATTGGCACGAGGTACGAGTGGGGATCACATCGTAGCCGGCCATCGCAATTGCGGAAATTGCGATATGCACTATGGCGGAACGACGGAACAAACAAAACGCAAAAATGCGATCTTGCGATGGTGCGCCGGGCGCACATCGCAACTTCAACATTTGCGATCAACACATAGCGGCACACATATAGTGAAAATGCGATATTGTGATATTGCGATCTTGTGCTTTTGCGCTTTTGCGCTCAACGCACATCGCAGATTTCCATATTCACAAGACATTTAAGTTCTGAACTTTTGAAACTGTGCTTTTGCGATCTTGCGCTTTTGCACTCAAGTGGTAGGGACCACTTGTCCTTCCGCTTCATAAGTGACTTCCGCCTGTTCAATCAATTTCATTCATTTTTTGTTGTTGAGGGCTTTAAACGCCCATAAAGACTGTCTTAAATAAATCTATTCTTCTGTGCTGTGAAGCCACGAAAGTCTTTGGCATTCAAGTCTGTTGTTAATTAAAACGGCTACCGCCTTTGATAAAATATCAAAGGGATCAAATCCCATCTGCTCTTTACTGCACCTGTGCGCTTTCCAATCCTTTTGCAATTTGTTCAAGATTTAAACGGCAACCGCTTTAGCCTTGGCTTCAATGTTCCGCAATATTTCAACTTCTGCAATTACTGCTGATTGACGTCAGTAGCTGGAATTAATTTCCAACAAAAATCACTGTTTTTTTACTGTGCCACTGTTTGTTTAGTTTTGTTAAAATGACGCCAGATTTGTGGAGCATGGAAAGACTTTTGTGTTTTAATTGCATCCATCTTGAAATGAATCTGCCTATTTGATGTTTGGAAACGAAATGATTTTTTACCTGTTCCGTATTTACAATGTGTGGAGCATTTTGTTTTATTTTAGAAACACTTGAAATATATTTCCGGAATAGCGTAGTTTTAATCAATTATGAATATTAAAATAAAAATTAAAAAAATTCAATCTCATATACTATTTTTTTCCTATTTGCTAATATTTATAGTAGGTTAATTTCTTCTCTTCTGACTTTATATCACTCCACATTATCTTATTAATAAAATTACACATAATTTTACTAATACTAAAACGCATATAGAGAATATTTATATGTTTAATAAGATACTGTAATTTTATTAATACTAAAACGCATATAGAGAATATTTATATGTTTAATAAGATACTGGTCAGCGTCTTGGAAGATGAAGAAGCAACGCAAACGTTTTTCTAAGGCGACACCCAGAGTTCGGAAGATGTGTTTGCGGTGTGGTCATCAGTGACGTTCGCGTCGAATAGAATCTTTATTGTCTCAAGGCATGGTCAGAAACTTCAGGCGTCAAAGATGCCTCGAGTATCTTGGGCAGCACGGCAAGGATAAGGGCAGGATATGTCCTCTTCAACTTGGTGTCGTCTCATAGGGTGATAACTTGTCGCGGGAGAAGTCCTTGGGGCTCCCCTCTCTTCCACGCAGCAATAATGCTAGAGTTAATGAGCCGTGCATTCAATCAATCCACTTGTGCGATGATCTTTCCACACAGTGTATTAGTTTAATTAAAGGGCAAGCTAGTGTTTCGCTCTTGTTTGGAATTTTGGGCGATGAATTTGGCAAGAGAGGAGTATTGTAGTAAGAGCAACATGGTTCATGGAAATTCGCTTGGGTCATGGCTTTGAATGGAATCTGAAGTGGATTTCTCATTGGCTTTGATCTCGTTCGCATTTGGTTTGCAATATTGCATTTGGGATCCAGGAACTTCTTTGGCTAGAGATTTGCGTTGTGTCTATGCCTCTACCTAAAAGCCTCGCCACGAACATTCAAGTTGGAACAACAGGTTCCTTGTGGTCCCTTCAACCGAGAGTGAAAAGGTAACTTTGTCCTATTGTCTATTCCTAGCAAAGTAGGAATTCTTCAACCACCCAAGCTTTCCATGGGGGTTTGGTGTTGAGAATTATTGTGAAGTGTCTCTGTGAAAATTTCCAAAAATCCTTATTGTTTCCTTGCTTTTAGCTTCAGTTGGAGAGCTCAGTTGTTGGGTTCTTGCGGTTGTCCCGCCGCTAGTTTCCCAATGAAATTTTCCTCTCGTGGTTACTTATTATGGGTCATTGTATTTTGCATCCTAATACCTGTTCTTGTCTGTACTAGTGTCAATTCGGGTTTGGTATTATAGGGATAAGCTCTCATCTCACATGAAAAATTGTCGTTTTTATCACGGAGTTAGTGAGTTGCTGGGCTTTGTCTTCCCTGGATAGTATTTCAGCCTCAGGGGAGGCTTACTCAACCTAGCCTAGAGCCCGTCGTGTTCGATTTGTAGTTTGTTCCAGGTCAGTTTATTTGCAACTGGGTTCTGGTGAATATCCCTCTCCTTGCAGGTTAACAGAAGGTTAGAGAAGGGCCCTGTTACTCAGCCACTCAATAGTGCATGTAATGCCTCGCCACAAGAGAGGGAGCGGGTGAGGGGAGTCATCAAAACAACGCAGTTCATCCATCTTTGAGCCACAACTTATCCTCCGGGAACTCGGACAACCTGGAACCATAGGTCGTATTGTAGCTCCAACAATCAGGGAATCCATAGCAGAGCAACTTAGGAACATCCAGGTTAATATGGATATTGTCCGAGATCACAAGTATGATTATGGAAATGAGTGAGTGGCTTACATAAATGATATTCAATACCGTGAAAATGAAATCTTGGAACAGTTAGATGGCCACCATCACACGAATGACCACCTTCGCAATATGGATGCGCGGGTGGAACATATTGATTTTTATATGCACGATCATGTTGGATACTTTGCAGCTCCCCTGTACTCCCTCTCCACCCTCTTTCTTCATATGATGCTCCGAAATCTGGTGTATTTTTTGTCTTTCCTTAGTATATTATAGCTACAAAGCCTATTGGGAATAAAGAATGTAAACACTCATATGTGGCATCCTTTGGCCCCATTCTCAACAAATCCAATAAGAATGAGAGAAAAATAATTGTAAGCACTGTTTTTCTGAAAATCTGATAAAAATTTTTTGAACGACAAAAATAACTTATACCCTAAATGGACCTATTTTTTCATAATACCAAAAAACCATTCAAAAAATGGCTCAACCATAGTCCAAGTACTCACTACAATATATGTCTCAGTAGTTATTATCCAAAAAGAAATTGCTTGTTTACTTGCAAACGAAGTTCATATAAAAAACAGTGTTAAGACATAAATAGTTTGTTTACTTCCATATAAAGTTCATATAAAAAAAATGTTTAGACAATAGTATTGCAAAAGCATGCACTAGAGCCAAGCGATAAATAAGCGCGTTTGTGGGAACTGGGCCCTCTAATCTACACCTGCAATTGACAACAAAAAGAGTTTGACACTATTGACGAGTTGCAAAGGGGGTGACCCCTAACATTAGTAGAGAGTGGTCTCCCACTTGCGGTTCCAGCCGGAGGTTCCACACTCTAAGTAGGAAGACATATATTAGGTTGAGGAAGATCAACTACTTTTCTCGATAGTGCAAGGGGATGGCTGACGACAAGGATGGGTCTTCAATCACGGTTCTACTCTCTTTTGTACGAGATTATGATGGCAGCATTTGTGGGAATATTTTCTTCGAGTTCCAATTCTTTTTTTGGTCCACCCTCCATTTTTCAGTCAGCCACCCAATTAAAAATTCCACTCATAAGGATTCGGTCCGTAGTTTTTCCTTTGGCTTTAGTTCCCTCATTAACACCTCCCAAACTTAAATCTCTAATGATATCAAGAAGAAAAGGTTTTGAGTTCTCAACCTTCAACAACGAGTGAATGAATTCAACATTGAGGGACTCACTTCGGTTTCAAGAACACATATAAGAGCTATTAAAAATAACAAAGAGACACTCACCCTTATTGGGCCGAGAGGCGCATTCTACAGCCCAGTATGACCCCGATGTGTAAGTATGTCGGAAGCCAAAAAAAATGTTAAATGAACAATTAAAAATTTATTAAAAATAAATTTAAACGATATAAAATTAAAATATGAAGAGTTTACTAACACTCAAAAAAGAGATAATATAAATAAATAATATATGGTAAATACGTAAAAATAGAAATAAACCATAGGTATGGTAAATAAATAAAACCTCTTTTTATATTACTCAGGAGGTATGGTAAATAAATATAAATATAAATAAACTAGAGGTATGGTAAATAAATAAAACCTATTTTTATATTTACTCAATAAACCCCTTTATATTTACAAAAACTCAAAAAACAGGTTTTATTTAGGTGAAGCCTATGGGACAAATTATTATTAATACCATGGGCCAAATACCATGGGACAAATTATTCATAATACCATGTGCAAATACCATGGGCCAAATAATATATTTATAAAATAGGTATGGTAAATAAGTAAATATAAAAGAGGTATAAAGAGGTAACGTGAATAAATAAAAATATATCAAATACGATTAGAAATCAAGATCTAATTATATATGAAGTATAAGGGTCAAATACCATGGACCAAATTATTATTAATACCATGCCAAAAGAAACATTATTAACCCTAAAATTAATATTAAAATATTAATATTGTTAAATTTAATATGTTTAGATTAATAAAATATTAAATTTATTATATTGTAATATATATTAATATATCATGATATATGATAGAGGTGGAGAAATAGGGGGAGTGACAAGGGAGATATCGAGATAAATTGAAAGAGAAGGGAGAAGAGGAATGAAGAGAGAGAGAGTGAGAAGAGTGAGAGAGTTAGAGAAGGGTAAGAGAGTGAGAGGGAGACATAAAGATGGAGATGGGAGAGAGATAAGGAGAGAGGGAGGGAGAAGGAGAGAGGATTAAAGGGTAAAGAGTGAGGGAGAGAGAAAGAATGGGGAAGGGAGAGGGAGGTAGGAGAGAAAGGGAGAGAGAGAAAGGGTGAGAGGAGGAGGAGAGAAGGAGGGATAGAGAGATTGAGCTGGAGGCAGAGCAAGGAAAGGAAGAAGAAATACATAGAGAGGGAGTGACATGGGAGAGATGGAGAGAGAGTGTGTATTCTTATGGGTGGGATAAAGATACATAGGAGCGATGGAGACAAGGGGGGAGAGAAGGAGAAAGGAGGCGTGATGGAGACAAGGGGGGGAGAGAAGGATAAAGGGATAGAAATAGTAAGATAGTTGGAGAGTGAGATAAAGTGATGGGGGAAGAGAGAGGATTGGAGGACAGAGAGAGAGAGAGAAAGAAAGATAGTTGGGGGGTCAAATAGAAGGAGGCGAGAGAGGAATGATGAGAGAGAGGAAGAGAGTGATGGGGAAGAGAGGATTGTCAGAGAGAGAGAGAGAGAGAGAGAGGTAGAGATAGGGGAAGATAAAGGGAGGCAGGAGATAAAGGGAGAGAGAGGAAGGAAAAGAGAGGGGACTTGAAAGAGAGGATGAGAGAGGGGATGAGAGAGGGAGGGATAGAAATATGGATTTGGATGGGGAGAGAGGGAGGGATTGAGAGATGGAGAGAGAGAGAGATGGGGGAAGAGAAAGGGAGGTAGGAGAGAAAGGGAGAGAGAGGAAGGAAAGGAGAGGGGACTTGAAAGAGAGGAGGAGAGAGGGGAGGAGAAAGGGAGGGATAGAAATATGGATTTGGAGGGGGAGAGAGGGAGGGATTGAGAGATGGAGCTGGATGAGGAGAGAGGGAGGGAAGAATAAATACATAGAGAGTGAATAGTGGAGAGAAAGGGGGAGTGACAAGGGAGAGACGAAGAGGGAGCGTGTATGTTTTGGGGTGAGATAAAGAGACAAATAAGGAGATATGGAGAGAAGGGGGGAGAGAAGGGGAGAGAGAGGAATATGGTAACAAAGTTGGAAGGTGAAGATAGAGAGAGAAAGGTGGGGGGGAGAGAAAGGAAGAGAGAGGGTGAAGAGAGATAGGGAAAGATATATGAAGATGGAGAGGGACAGAGGGGGAGGTAAGAATAAAGACATAGAGGGTGAAAGGTGGAGAGAGAGAGAGAGAGAGAGGTAGTGATAAATAATATGGAGAGAGAGGGAGAAAGCGTAGTAGGAAGGAAGAGAGATAGAAGAGAGAGAGAGAGAGAGAGAGAGAGAGGAGGAGGGAGTGATAGATAGATATATAGATTGGAGAGAGAGAATTTATGTTTTGGAGATGATATAGAGAGATAGAGTGAGATATAGATATAGATGTAAGGTGAAGAGAAAAAAAGATAGATGGAGAGAAGGAGTGAGGGACAAGGAAATTGATTGATATGGAGTGAGGGAGAGTGTGTGTATGGTGGGGCAAGATAAAGAGAAAAAGAAGGAGATATGGATGGATATATAGATATATATGGGAGAGATATGGAAGAAGGTTTCTTGAAGTAGATGTATTGATTTCAGTGTAGATGGTGATTTCTAATCCTATTTGATTTCTTGCACTAAATGAATTGATTTTGGTGTAGATGTTTATTTATAATGATATTTGATTACTTACACTAGATGGATTGATTTTAATATAGATGATTTCTAATCCTATTTGATTGCTTGCACTAAATGCATTAATTTCAGTGTAGATCATGATTTCTAATCCTATTTGATTGATTTCACTAGATGCATTAATTTTAATGTAGATTTTGATTTTTGGTTATATTTGATTTCTTTCACTAGATGAATTGGTTTCAATGTAGATTATTTGTAATCCTATTTGATTGCTTGCACTGAATGGATTGATTTCAATGTAGATGGTGATTTCTAATTCTATTTGATTGATTTCACTAAATGCCTTCATTTTAGTGTAGATGGTGATTTCTAATCTTATTTGATTGCTTGCACTAGATGCATTAATTTCAATGCAGATGTTGATTTATAATTATATTTGATTGTTTGCACTGAATGCATTGATTTAAATGTAGACGATTTATAATTCTATTTGATTCCTTGCACTAAATGCATTTATTTCAGTGTAGATGGTGATTTCTAATCCTATTTGTTTACATGCACTAGATGCATTGATTTCAGTGTAGATGTTGGATTTAAATCCTATTTTCCTACTTGCACTAGACTCATTTATTTGAGTGTAGATGTTGATTTCTAATCATATTTTATTACTTGCATTACATGCATTGATTTTAGTGTAGATGTTGTTTTCTATTATTATTTGATTTCTTGCATTAGTTGCATTGATTTCAGTGTATATGTTGATTTGTAATTTGATGTATGATGGTACATTAATTTTAAAGTCATTGGATTAATAGTGTGTGTCCAATGGTTTCAGTCTAAGAACAAAAAATTATTGACAATGTACATTGATTTTTGCGTTATAGCAATTCAACCTATTAATATTGAAGAGCAAGAGAGACAAGGTATGATGTTCACTGCAATAGCTAGAGCTAAATATTTAAATGGTTTATGATTCCAACTGTCCTTTTCAAATAATCAATGTGAAAATATGACAAAACTAACATGGGTGAAAATAAGAATAGTACAAGAAAATAGTTTGAAATAGATCACAGTGAAGACTTCGTAATTGACTACATTCTTATTATTCACAGTTTCTATCATTCAATATTATTACATTGTCACTTTGCGTTCAAAATTTTATTTCATCATTAAAGTTATCTTACAATATTTATTATCTCAACAAACTGAGGTAACTAAACAAATTTAAAATTAAAATGACTCAATGAATCTCAAACGTATTTAACATATTTAAAATGCTTATGTTATTATTAGATATATTTACATATTATTGATAAAATTAAGCATATGTTCCTCATATTATCGATAGATTTTCCTTGGTTGCACACGACTGAAACCAGCCTAGATCCATCTTAACTCCGGATCTATCAAGCGTCGAGAAGGATCAAATCTCTCGAGGTGAAAACCTTTCCTCAAGTTTTGCACTCAAAAAAGAGGTTTTCACCTCGAGATATTTGATCCCTCTCGGCGCTTGATAGATCCGTAGTTAAGATGGATCTAGGCTGGTAGATAGGGCATCAACACATGTTCATACTAACGAACCAAATGCACAACAAATAACTCGAAGGACCTCAAATTAGTTTATATTTCATAAAGTACATTTACAGAGAAATTATATGGTTGTTTTACTATAGTTATCTAGGCTGGTAGATAGGGCATCAACACATGTTCATACTAACGAACCAAATGCACAACAAATAACTCGAAGGACCTCAAATTAGTTTATATTTCATAAAGTACATTTACAGAGAAATTATATGGTTGTTTTACTATAGTTTCTCATGATGCTTTCCGAGGTTCCCTCTCTCCGAGCTTCTTGAGCTATACTCCACTTTTAGTGTTCGAATCCTAATTCTACATATAGATATAACTCCTATTGGGTAGAAAATATCCTAAGAGATCAAAGGTAAATTCAACATATCTTGCAAGCTACTATTAAGTCAATCTCGAACTTGTCACTTTTACAAATACTCATGTGGGAAAATTGCTAAATCACCAAAACAACTTATAAACATAGATATCTTCTAGAATCAAGATATATGTACATTTTAAAAAAATCCACTATTTTTAATTTATACAGATTACATTTGAGGGAAATTTGTTTTCTTTTAGAAATTTCATAACTTTTTTTAGGGTGGAAAAATTTAAAGGTTAATATTCGTAAGTGGGCTAATTTTCCATGATTTTTTAGAAAACATTATTCACTAATTTCTATATTTTCTAAAAATGGTTCATCTAAATTTTATAGTATAAAATTATTTTATGTTAAATATTTCCAAAAATTGATATATACTAATATAAATTAATTAGAAATCTAATTTTTTTTAACAAAATATCACTAAACATTTTACAATTCGCATATTAGGGACTATTAAGATTTGCCAAGATTTCTAAACTTTAAGATATACTTCCATCCTTAAAATTTTCCCTTCTTCTTGTGTTTAGGAAAAATAGTTTCCTAAGTGTCTATGCTCATGCATTAAACTCCCTAGGTTGAAAATTTATGGCATCCTTGGCATGCTTCTTCAAATTTATCATAGTCCTCTTGCATTCCAGACTTTGTGTTGTTGCTAGTCATGGGCTTGCTCCAGTTGTCTTGTTACGATATTCAATGTTTTGGGGTCCCATACTCATCTTTGTTGTGGTCTTCTCACCTTGTTGGTGCAATATTTTATAGTTATCCTTATTCTTCTATTTGTTGCCTCCTTCACTTGGAGTATAGTTATCCGTATCATGGAAGATCCTTTTTGCATGCCCTTTTTTCTTTGTCACATACCCCATATAACCCTTGGCGAATATCAAGCATTTTGGGGCATATAGAAAAGATGAATTTTTTGTTTGCTCTATCCACCTATATAGAACAACCATGAACACACTTTTGCTAACAAAATGGAACCTCCTTTTCCATACTGAGAATCTGACTCAATTTCATGTCCTTGCCTATAATTAGGGAGGGCTTCTCAATCTTTCTTTTGATGCATTTCCTCTTTTGTCCTGGTGGAACATTTACAAGTGGGGGTGAGAGATTCAAGAAGCTAGGGTTTTTACCATCTCTTCTTTCAATCTCTAGTGTGAGAAGGATGCACAAGAAACTAAAAGACAAGCTATAAGAGTGATGACTAAAGAAAAATTCTGGTAAAGAATATCTACTATGTAGCTATCAAGACACTAAGTTAGTAGCATCTAGTGGGGAGTGAAGAGAAGCACGTGATACTAGTTGAAAAGTTACATCTTGGAAAAGGGGGAGGGGTAGTTTTGTCACTTGTGAGAGGGAGTGATGTATTTGGAGTTGAGCCAATCATTATTCTAGGAGGTGGGGTGGAAATTCAAGCCAATACCTCCTACTCCTGTCTTCATCCTTCACTTGGAGAGCTTACTGATGATTTCATTTTTGAAAAACTAGAGTTATTCAATTGTGTGCCAAGGTGTATCAAGTGCTGCAAGGTTGGTGGTGGAGATCTCCAAATGATTTGGCCCCCGTGGGGGTCGTCAGAAAAATCCACTTAATCATCATGAATTTTGTATGAATCGGGGGAATGGCAGTACATGGAGCACACTGAATTGGGGGAAGGGCCTAATGGCAGTACATGGAGCACACTGAATTGGGGGAAGGGCCTAAGGACCTTCAAAACTTGCAACTTTTATTATCTCATTTTGCACAGTGAAAACTTAAACCCTCGCACTCCATTGACAAGTTCCAATTATTGATTATTGTATAGACACAATTTATAATTCTAGAACCACAACATTACTAAATGTGGTTGATATATGACATTTTCTCACTTTTATAAATTAATTGGTATATCAAAAAAGACTAAACAACTTATTTCTACAACATGTACTAATGTAATTGTGTTGGTTGATAAATTAATATTAACAACCATCAACTATTAAATATATGATAAATTAATATATCTTAACTCAACTATTAATTATTGTATATAATTTAAATAAAAATAACAATATATAATATAAAACAAAAATTTCAAAAATTTCAAATATATATATATATATATATATATATATATATATATATAATAATGTTTTTTTCATACATGTGGATTATTTAGATTTAATCGTTAGATTCCAGCGTCAAATTATTATGCTGAAATTCGTTATATCACGTGGATAAGAATTGAAATGATAAAAAAATATAACAGTCATTGCCAACGAACATTTTATGTAATTCACATTCAGTAGATATAGAAATTGACTTTTCGAATATTATATCCAGTTATTTGGAAACTGAAAATATACACACGTTTACTTTATTAATTCAAAATGTAATTGTCTCAATTATCTCCATATATCAAGTAGCTAAAATCCTTCTATACATATCCAGTCGTTGTAGTTTCAATATTTTTCTGTATACAAACATATCTTTAAACATTCTATGGATTTTCTTTCGTATTATGATACAATAGTTTGCATGTTTCACAGATGAAAGCTGCCTCACCGACGAATATCTTGATGAAGTGAGGATCACTTGCATCTCGGGAATGCCCCCACTGCGGTTGAGGGACCTTCCCAACTTCCTCTTAGTCACAGACATTTCGGATCCCACTCTTCAAGGTTGTATAATTCAAGGCCAAGGTACATTATCAGCAGCTGCATTAATAGTTAACACATTCGAAGAACTGGAAGGCCCAGTCTTAGAGGCACTCAGAGTTAACTTCCGTGTATATCCCATTGGTCCTCTACTGCTCTCTCAGTCATTCCATTGTAAAGATAAGCATGGATCCTCGGATGAATTGAGTATGTGGAAGGAAGAAAATAGTTGTCTCACATGGTTGGATTCTCGGAGTCCATGCTCTGTCAGGTACGTTTGTTTGGGAAGCATTACAGTTTTGTCTAATCAACAACTCCTGGAATTTGCATGGGGATTGGCTTCCAGCAACCAATATTTCCTGTGGGTTGTGAGGCCAGATATGGTTCATGGTGAATCTGCCATATTACCCAAGGAATTCGTGGAGGAAACAAAGGATAGATGTCTGCTGGTTGGGTGGGCGCCTCAGATAAAGGTACTGTCCCACCCTTCTGTGGGAGGGTTTCTAACTCACAGCGGGTGGAACTCCACGTTAGAAAGCATAAGTGCGGGCGTGCCTATAATATGCTGGCCCTTCTATGCCGAGCAAAATACGAATGCCAAATTCGTTTGTGAAGAGTGGAACATAGGACTGCACTTGAAACAGACGGTGAAAAGAGAAGAAGTGGCGGCGTTGGTGAGGAATTTGATAGGAGGAGAAGAAGGAGACAATATGAGGAGAAGAATTGGAAAATTGAAGGAAACGGCGGAGCGAGCGGTCGAGGAAGGAGGATCTTCTAACGACAACTTAGAGAAGTTACTCCGCCAAATAACTCCTCAAACGAATGCATCAAGTGGTAGAAGCAGACCTTTAATGAACGGCGCAAGTGGAGAGCTGCTATTTAATCTTTAATAGTACAGATACTACTGCCAAAATAAAGATACTTCGGTTTCATGTATGAGTTTAAGTCGCCCTCAAATGATGCATACTTTTGGACTTATTCCACGGCAAACTGTGCGGCTTTCTGGTTTAATGGCTGATATATATATATATCAGCCATTAAACCAGAAAGCCGCACAGTTTGCCGTGGAATAAGTCCAAAAGTATGCATCATTTGAGGGCGACTTTTCTTTGTTTTCGGTTTTTCAAGTCTGCAACACACAGTAGTTAACATACATGGCAACCAATTATGTAATAGTTAGATAGGAAGGTCATTTATAAAATGATAATAATATTTTTTATTATGTGTTTTGTAATTTATAAACCATTTATAAATTTATAAACCATGAATCTAGCCAGAGATGAGAGCGATGATATTTTTGATGAAAACCTTGAAAAGAGTTTCTAGTTCAAACGTTTTGATCTAATTCGACTAAATTTTTTGAACTAAATTTAAACTTGCAATTTTAAGAAATTTTTGCTACATGAAATTAACAAAAAAATATACCTAATAACAGACCAAAATGTAGAATAGTGAAATTACTTGAATTTTTTTAGGAGAAGATACTATTTTTTCAGTTGTTTTATATGATATATACATATTTTTTTGTTTAACTATACATAGTTAATATTAAAATATTTTATTTAACATAAAGCATTGAAATATTTTATCTATAACTCATATTGAAATTTTTATCATTATTAACATTTCTTAAATGCTACAACTTAATTTTATATTAAAAATTGAATGAGTTATACATTTAGCTTTTATTATTATTAGAAAATAATTTATTTTTTTACTATTTTTTTAAGACATTGAAATATTTTGTTATGGTGATATATATATATAACTGATCTTGAAATAAATTTTTTGGTATAGATACTCAAACAATATATTTATTTAAATATTTTAAATAATTTTATTTATAAATATATGATATATATAGTTAAAAGTGAAAAATAAGTTTAGTTTATATTAATTGTTTTATCTCTTTAAATTTTTATTTATTTTTATTTATGATTGAAAATGATAATTAAATATTTAATTAAAATTTTTATTTTAATTTATGAAAAAATGAAATAGTGTACTTATTTACAACTACCAATTTGGTATAAATTTAAAAGAAAACGATATATCTAGGCCATAACCATTTGAAATAAGATAAAATACTTTGTATAATTTGAAATTAAAGTTGAAGAGTTGAAATCCCAGATTAAAAGTCGGGGAACCTAAATGCAGGGTAAGATGAATGGATCACAGAATGTAAATAACTTATTTAATTCATTGTTTAATTTTATATATTTACAATTTGTTTCCTAAATGTGATGTAATATGTTAACTATAATCTCATTAATATATGTTTTGATTTTCTTTAACCAATTTTATGGTGAAATTTAATAGAGACGTTTTCAAATGGAATGTAATTGAGAGGTTTTAAAATTATCAATTTGGATGGAAATTTTTCAATACGATAATTTAATAATGATAATAAATATAAAAATGTAGTATAGGCATAATAAATATAAATCAATAATTTTATGATTATTCAATAAGTACACTAAATATAAAATTGTAATATAAATATAATAAATATAATTTTATAAGGAAGATATTATTTGATATTTGATAATTCAATAATTATAATAAATAAAGGTAATGGCTGCAATGCAACATAGTTTTTGTATTTATTGTTAATTAGTTGATCAAAGATTATGACGAATGCACATAAAATTTTGCATAATAAAATTTCTCTGCATAATGAAGTCTCTCTGCACAAAGCTCTACTCACAAATCTTACTGTTAATTAATTCATTAAAGGTTATGTACTCAACCCAATGAATTCTGTGCACTAGAGACTCAACATTATACTTTTTGTATAATGTAATATTTTAGCAAAAACTCTCGACAAAAAACTTTCCATAATGAAATATCTTCCTACATAGCTCTCACAATGAAAGCTCTACACACAAAACACTACCACTAATTAATTGATTAGAGATTGTGTTCTCCACACAATGAAATCTCTCACACTAGTTTCTCTGCACAATAAGAACTTTTAGTATAGAAAAAATATCTTTACGTAGTGAAATATCTTCCCACAAAAATTCCTGCACGATGAGAAATAGCAAAAGAAACTAATTAATTGATTTGCATGTCGTTGGAGAAATGAGATACATAAGCAATTTCAAAAATCATTTTTTTTTCCCTTAATTAGAATAAGATCCATTCACACTATTCCATGCCTAGTTTAGTAAACGATAGTTACCCATGACATCCTATTTAAAGATTATGCACTAATTATTAAATGATCACATTGCACAGATATACAATATTCTACACACAATTTGTTAAAGGATAATTGTTGCATTGCTCCCACAATGCCGGTTCTATTTCTGCATAGCTTCCGCACGTGTAGTATTGGTAGTATTTTAAAATTAACTTAATGCTTATCTCTGTTATAGAAGTGCAACAAGAGATATTGTTTATGAAAGATCTCCATACAATGAAAGCTCTATGGACAAATATTTATAACTAGTTAACTTATTAAAAGTTGTGTATTAGGCATAATAAATTTTAATGAAAATTCAATATTTTTTGCAGAATGAAATATTTTCGCACAACAATTTTTACACAATGAAAAAAATAGTCAACTAAACTAATTAATTGATTTGCATGTAGTTCGATAAAACCAATACATGAAGCATTTCCGACAGTCAATTTCACGTCCTTAGCTAGAACTGCATTAATTCACAATATTCGATTCAAAATTTGCTAAATGATAGTTACCCATCACTCGACAGTTCTTTGTGTGGAGATCTTTCGTTACAACCTTTAATCAATTGATTGACAAAATCTTGAGTGCAGAAAAAGTTGATTCTACCGAGGTTTGGAAAATTCACTATTTCTTCACTTTCATGCTTAGTTTATAAAAAGTGTTTACCGAAAATTGTGCGTCTGCAGAGATATTTGTGCTAATAGAATTCAATGTGCAGAGAGTTTTTATTGTACAAAAATTTTTCTGCACTTTACACAACTTTTACTTCATTGACTTTCAAAATACAACAATCTCAATAATTTATTATTAAAATAATATTGAATAGCTCCACCATATGTCTAGTTATTATCACATATAATTAGACATAAATATATTTGCTATGGAATATGGAATATTTAATATTAAAATATTAGAAATAATATATATATATATATATAAATGTGAAACATCTCTAACACATTTTTTAGGAGAGCTTCGTTCCAAGAGTTTTCATTGTGAGAGCATAACTTTTAATCAATTAAATTTCTAAATGATACTTGCTCATTTATTACTAATCTAAAAATTTCACAATTAAATTCTTGAGAAAGGACAATGTAGATGTTGAATTGACTAATTCCATATATCTTGTGCATTCTGGATAATATTGGTAATATTTTAATATTAAATAATGCAGGTTTCCATTACGGTAGAGAAAAGGGATGTGAAAAGAGAAATATGTGCGTAAGAATCTTAGTTCATTGTTTATGAAATTTCTCCACATAATGCAAGTTATCTGCACAAAATCTCTATTCACACAAAACTTTGCACACAATGAAAGATATTTGCACAAATGTCTATACATGCTAAAAGCCCTTAGCATAATAAATAATTAGCCAATGATACTAATTAATTGATTAAAATTTGTGCTAGTGCCGAAAAACCTCGGCACAATCAAATCTTATCTTCTGTGACACTACATGATTTGCATTTCATTCGACGTATTGTTTGCATGAAGCAATTTCGTGGCCAACAAAACTTTCAATAATCAATTATGTGTACTAATCTAGAGCTAGATTACATCATGTTTAACGATTCATTTGTAATGATTCAATGATTGTGCTTCATCCATCCCCAATATGCGATGCACATTTTGTTAAATGATATTTCCCATTTTCCTCCACCCTAAATTTTTCACCATGACCTTGCTGTAAAATGGAAATGATATAGTATTGGTATTTTTTAATACTAAATAATGTATATTTTTTTTTATGATAGAATGAAGCGTTGTGTGAAAATAAAATTGTAACACGAATCTTAATTGATTGCTTTTTACACTTTGGTATAGATTACCCATACAAATTATGGAGTTCAAATGATTAAATATTAAAAATTTACACATTAAAGCATTGCATAGTTTGTCTTAGTTTGTCTTATGTCGTTAATAGAAAATGTAAACAATAACTAGAATGCTTAATCACAATATTTTCTTACAGAGTCAAGATGTTTTTCTACACGTTTTGCATAAAGCTAATTTCACATCTATATCATATTATGACTCACATAAATGTGCTTATATTAATGTGCAGAAAAAGAAATATTGATAAATTTTGTGAAGTGCTTAAATATTGTATGGATTTTGAGTAAACATTCCTCTTTCATTTCATATATGCAAAGGAAGTGGGTATAACATATCCGAAGGAGAGGCATCATATTGTATGTTGGTTCACGATATGGCATTAAATATAGATAGATGAGCTAGAAATGTGGAGTGTCCGCTCTATTTGTGAAAATATATGTCTACAGATAAGCGAGGGTGGAGAAGGAGAGGCATTGAGTATAGAAAGATGTGTTAGCAATCGCTGAAGATATAACACAACTTCAAAGAAGGGTTTAGTGAAAGAGAATACTTGTAAAAATTATTTTTGAGTGTGAAAACGAAGAGAATTGATGAGATCATGCCCATGATATGGTCGTAGAGATTGTGCATCATTTATTTTACGTGGTGCATTGTATTTTTTTGTGTTTATTCTATACATTTTTATATATGAGAGAGTGCATATAAAAAAACCTTCATCAAAGTTATCATTATATTAATTGTAACTATTTTTCTCAATTAACTGGTTAAATACAAATTTATACTATTTTCACTCCATTCTCACTTTTCAGGATATTTCAAATTTTCATCATGTATAAGATATGCTTTGATTATGTGTAATGCAAGAGTGCAAGAGAAACCCAAAAAAATCTTCATCCCTCCTATATTCTATAGAATGAAATTGATTCAAATCTAAACACGTCCCAATAGAAATTGTATTCTTCCCAGGTCCATGTTTGAGATCCAAAACTTTTGCCAAATGTTCATTTTCATTTTAAACAATAAAAAAACATTATAATAAAGAAAATTCTCAAAGTATATGTTTGGAAACATATAAAATTTGTTATCATAAAAACAATACAAAGTCATATAGTTTTAAATGGAAAATAATAAATATATTGTAATCTATAAATAATGAGCACATCAAAGCATGTTTAGCTAATTAAAGTTTCTATCACACTCAAATAATACATATTAATTGCACTAAGCATTAAAATGTCAAATTTAAAAGCATAATTTTTAAAGAATTAAAATATTAACATTAACATATATTTTCAAAATTAACACAAATGGATATGTATAGATAAAAGAAGTCTATTCTATGAGAAAGATTTAAAGCTTTTATGGTAAGAATAACTATGAAAAAAAATTTAAAACTTTCATTGTGCAGAACTCTATACTCTCCGGCATCTATTAAAAATAAAAAATGAAAGGTACCTAATTACATAGAAATAACAATAATAATAAATGAGTTTTTTTCAAATACTGAGATTTATTTCGTTGTACACCGAAATGGTGTGTGGGAAACATAATTTATTAATTAATAAACATATGCATAATTAAACCGAGCTTTGATGGTGTACAATGCGACAATGAAAAGGAACTATGATGAAACGGTTCTCTAGATTTCTGTATTTGCTAGAGTGAAATATGATTTGGTTTTGAACACTTGATGTTAGAATTTTATCATTCATATTTTTAGCTCTAAAATAAAACAAATATTTCCAAATGTTCAATTTCATTTTAAATTGATATAATAATATTGAATATAATAGAAAAACTCAATGCATATATTCAAAAATTTATAGAAAGCATTATCATAATATTGATACAGGGTCATATTACAATAGTTATTGTATCAAGATTCAAATCTCAATGACCATAGTTATAATTCAAATATATTATATTCAAAATATAGTCATAGAATAAAACATTATTGAACAAATTAGGAATTCTAGCAATAAAAGTTAGAAAGAATTAATTCCTACTTGTCTATGGTTGTAATTCTCCATTTGAGGAGTTTGTTCCTACATAATAGGAAGTAGCTAGAATATAGTTTCTCCTAGTTTAGTGTGTGGTTGAGAGAATCTCTCAACCACATTAATGTACGTCCAAGATAGAATTCCTATCTTGGGACTATTGCTTGTATAAATATGTGTGTAATTTCCTTCATTCAATATATAGAATTTGTTTAGAGTTTGCAGTGTGATATTTTATCTTGGTATCAGAGCTTCAAAGCCTATAAGGGCCTGGGCCTCGGCCCTGGCCCCTCCTGGGCTGAGGAGAATAATTGAGTGTATTTATATTTACATTTGTTAGTCCATCTTGAGGATTGAAGAGGCCGAGAGGAGCAGCTCGTTGCAACCCATCGCAGAGAAGGTCGAGTCTGAAGAAAAATTAGCCCCGTGAGGATAGGATTGGTGATAGCTACTGCGAGATCGGACTGTGGAGGTGGTGTTGGTTCTCTCATGGGCGAAGCTCCATGTCAGTATCTGCTGCGAGGTTGAGGCAGATCAGATCAGATCTGCGTGGTGGACTAAATCATATCAGTGACCATATCTTCTCTAGTTTTTGCGCAGTGAGAGTCTGTCTCTTGATGTGAGTGTGGAGAGTCTTGGCTCGACCTATCAAGGGCGAGGATGTGTTCTCTGGTACCTCTACAGGGAGTGTGCGGCTGTGTGCTACGAATTGGGTCAGATCAGGAGAGGAGAGGGAGCTTTATCACCAATGGTCAGTGAAGTGTGAACGACAGGCGTTGTGAATGGCGTCAATAGATCTCGGTGCTATGTCCTTGTCAACATTGTTAGATTGAAGTCGCCACAGTTATTGTGAATTGTTTGAAGAGGAGCGTTGATATATTTGTTGTTGGAGCGCTGTGTGCCTCCACGTTGTTTTTTTTTGTTCATTCCCTTATGACAGAAGAGCGTGAGGGGTCAGCGTGGAGCCTTGCTGGCTGCCTATGCTGAACGCTACCTGAATGCTGTGGGAAAACGTTTCAATTCTTGCAATGCTGCCTTCCTACTTGTGAATGGAAACAGAACCCAAGGTCGTGAATTGAGGGACGAATGGATCATCGTGAAAAGAACGAGTTGCTACTGGGATTCGACTCTGACGCCTTGTAGTCTGTTAGATGGTCTTCAGACGTGGAAGAAGCCACAGCCACGGCATCGAGATGAACAGAATTGTGCTACAGAACCACTGCCACGCTTCGGAAGGAGAAAACTAATATGTCATAGACATCGTAGTCCCTGAAAACTGGCGAAGAGAATGAATGGTGGTCCTAGTGCTTCAAGCTTCGATGGCTTTACATACGTACTTGGTCCGTTCAACTTTGAAGCTGGAGAGAATGGAGGTTTCCCAATACTAAAACTGAATCTATACTCTTGGTCAAAGGTATCAAATATTATCTATCTTGTTTTTTTTTACTACTATTTCTACGGCACTGCCGATTCGACATTGAGAGGAAATTTAGTTTAGAGTAAAATATTAAAGAGGAGATCTGGCACGCATTATCTTCGATGCTGGCCTGAATGTTGATAGAGGAGATCTATCGATCAATGAGAAAGATGCTAAATTGAACCAACAGTCTAAACCAGCTGTAAATAAGTTTAAAATGTTGAATGTTATTAAGGAGTTTCTTTCCAAGAGGCAATTGCAGCAAGAATTCTTAAATCGTGGAGTGCTCTCAGTTTTTTAAAGAATTGGCTTGAGCCTCTGCCAAATAAATGTCTTCCCAATACAAAGTGTGGTCTATTGCACTTGCCGAATGGCGGAAATGGCGTGTGCCAAAATTCTGCAGAAAGAGTTTCGAGCTCTGTGTAAAGAACCGGTTCCTAATGTTGTAGCACGTCCTCCTTCAAATGATATTATGTCATTTCTTCTGACCTCTTTTTTTTTTAGTGGATTGGTTCTTTGACTTCTAAAGGGGTGTCGACGCAGATTTGCGAAGGAAGTGTGCACATTTTTTCAAGTATCAACGAGGCTGTTAGATTAATGGAGGTTTTGCTTCATTCATATATGAAGATGAACTCCTTGGAATAAAGATTGCAGAGAGTTTGTGTGGCCATTGTGTTGAAGACGGCTTGGGTGTTGGAGCTGCTCGATATATAGAGAAGTTTATGCTATTGTCGAAATGTATTTTTTAATTCTTTGATGATGTTGCAATGTATTGATTAACTGTCATGACAATGAAATTGGTTGTAATTTAAGTGACATTAGTATGACCAACTATTGTCACAATTTTGAGTGTGTGTTGGAACTGGTCATTCCAACACTAAACAAATTTGCAGGATATGATGAACACATGACAGTGAAAACGACATCAATTAGAGTTACATCAAAGATTGGAGGATGATCAAGTTTGTGCGTGCCCGGTGTTATGGAAACAGATCGTGCAGACAGATCTGCATGTTAAACTGCGAGGAGATTCGCTAGACAATGGGTCTTAATTGTTGCAGTACGTCAGCGAGCATAAAGCAGCATGCTTGGAAGCAGTTACCAAGCCTTGATATTGTGAGCAGGGGAAGTCGCATTGCGATGCCGGGAGAATTGGATACTGAAACGCGACGGAGGATTGGACCGTGGAGTCTTGGATTAATGTTCTTGAAGGGAAAATTGTGTTCTCTTCGTGTGGCTGTGAGTGCCTATGTTCCATTTCTGTATCATTAGACCCCTCACAAGTATCGTTGGTGAAAAATGGCTGCTGGTATGTTTAGAAAATAATCATCTATGGGCAGAGATAGAGAAATTAAATCTGAAGAGTTTATGCTTTATTTAGTTTCTTGGAATCATGCTTAAAGATTATTGAGCCTAGCTAACTCAATGTAGGTAAAGTTATTTTGTTAGAATTAGCTACTCTAACAAATGACAGGTGAAACGTGGAGTTCCAAGAATTTACTTGATAATGACAAAGATGCCCAAGATGTGAACTATGAGAAGATGAGATAAAGCAGCAGCAACAACGTCTATGGTGGACAACAAAGTAGATATTTGTTTGAGTTAGTTTGGTTTGTGGAATAGACTCCCTAGCAGCTTATAAGCAAGTCTAGTTGGTTGTTGTAATGGTCATTGTATGTACCCAGAAACTCCAAAATGTTGAAGTATGAAATCTAAGCCTTTTATAGGTATTTCAAAGTTCGTGGTGATCTTAAAACCACTTTGTAGAGCCTTTGTGGCTGGTCGCCTTTGTGGCTAGAGGTGCCTTTGTGGCCACATGTACACGAGTGGCCGCGTGTACATGAGAGTTGTGTGCTCAACCAAGCTTTGTGCTCAATCGAGCAGGTGGACTGCAGTAACACCTGGCTCACAATCTCAGATGATTCATTAATCTCTGAGCAGAAGGGGGTTGGCGTGCTTTCTTAACTGACAGTCGTGCTGAGAAGCACAATTGGCACGACTGTTCAGTACATACTCGTGCCAATGCGCCAAATCACGAGAATGGCGCGGAAGCGCAGGATAAACTCACGCCAAGATTTTTTATTCTGGGCGCGGATTTTTTATTCAGGAAGACGCCAACTCAACTTCATGGAGATCCGCGGGAAGCCTCATCTTTGCTGGACGATTTGCGAGAGGTTCAGATCGGAGAAGTTGCAGATCTATCCGGGAGAGGCAGATTGGAAGATCCACGGGAAGCCTCAACTTCGTTGGAAGATCTGTGGGAGTTGCAGATCTGAGAAGTTGCGGATCTGTCCGAGAGAGGCAGATTATGTTTTGGATATTTTTCACATGCAATTCACCCAATGGTGGTGGATTTGTAGGTATATATATGCAGTGATAATGGTCGACAGAATCATGTATGCGAAGGACATCCTACAGGACTAGCGGTTGTAGCGGTTGGTACCCGTGCATTCTGGTGGATGGTTGCTCTTTTATATGGACGTCGACATATTCTTTGTTATGTTTGACCACAACCAGACTTTGTGAATCACTGTCATGACAAGTAGTCATTAAGGGAGGGAGTTAGAAATAATTAATTCCTACTTGTCTATGGTTGTAATTCTCCATTTGAGGAGTTTGTTCCTACATAATAGGAAGTAGCTAGAATATAGTTGCTCCTAGTTTAGTGTGTGGTTGAGAGAATCTCTCAACCACATTACTGTACGTCCAAGATAGAATTCCTATCTTGGGACTATTACTTGTATAAATATGTGTGTAATTTCCTTCATTCAGTATATAGAATTTTTTTAGAGTTTGCAGTGTGATATTTTATCTATAAAAACTAAAAAGTAAATGTGGTTGTTGTAGCAGAAACGGGGATTTCCCTTTCGTAAGCCGTAACATGATAAAAAAGGATCCGCAAAAAAAAAATTGTATACAATAGTTAGGGTAGGTTACCATAACATAATCACCAAAGCTAAATTATCTAATATTAGCTATAAAAAAATCAAATTTTGAACAATTTCAGAACACTTACACTATGAAAAAGTGTATGTCATGACCGTGATTCTGTTAGATACCTTACAAGCTCATTATTTATTTAACAATTAAATTGACTATAGTTTTAATGTAATTTCTATCAAGAGAAACTATAACTTCCATTTTCACATTTTTATTGAATATCTCTTTTCTTAATTTTTCTAGCTTCTTCTTACATCTCTGAAGCCAAGACAAAGTACTTCCTATTGACTTTAGCAAAATTAATTAGCGATTTGGTAATTTTTTCTATAGTAAATCCGTGATGATATCAAAATCTGCTACCATTTATTTTTTTAGTTAGTCCAATTCATCTTTTAACATGTCTCTTGAAATAAATTCATAATTACACAAGATGCATGGACCATATAAGCGTTGTATAATTTATCTCACCCTGAGATAGGAATCACTTCTTCTCTTGCTTAGCTTATCACACTGAGAAATGACTTCCTCAAGTGTATTGATTCTCTCTAACCATCTAACTACCAATTGACTTATTCAATTAGCATCTAGAAGCACTTGGTTTTTCTTCTCGGTATCGAAGAGTAATGTAAGCCTATGACTAAGAGTAACTAATTCATTGCTAACATATTTTATTCCTTCCTCAACATTACTATTAACCAAATTCATAAATGTATTAAATTCTTGTTGCAAACATGTTAAATTGAAATTTTTTTGCTATGCGTCATCATTAATTTCTAATATTTGGCATATATTATTGATGATATGTGATTTGCATGCATTAAGTAGATTGACAACTTTGTTAGATGTCTATAGTCTTGCAGTGATAGAACATGACAATGATGGTGATTGTACTACAAATGGTCTCATTAACAAAGGAACCATATTTAGAATATCTTCTAGTTCTTTTAATCTCCTTTTCAGTCTCATAATTTCTACAGTGAATTTGTCAATAATTTTAGAAATTTCATCGTTAGGAAATTAATGGTATACCATGAGCCTAGTCATGTCAACAATAGACGGATCAATATCAATTTTTTCCTCATCAATAAAGTTTATATTTCGAAATTTTACCTCTTAATTACTCAAACTTTTAGTGGCCTAGTCATTTTTGTATTTTGTAATGTGATAGAATATTCATAAAAGATAATGATAACTTCTATAATATGCTCTGTTATCTTTTGATTCTCTATTAACCAACAAGTGCAATAGCCTCCTCCCCCCACTTACCCAAGATTACTGGTCCACCTCGGTAAGTATGTCATGAAGAGATGTTATGATATGATTCAACCTCCTATATCACCATAAGGAAGTGGAATCGAAAAAAAAAAACCTTGTTGACCTTCCTTAGGTGCTATATAACCCCCAAGGGCTAAACCATTGTTATAGGTGTCCAAATATGAGTTAACTTTCCTTTTCACTGTTATGGACGCCCAAATGCATGCACAAACCTAAATCCATGTGATTTTAGGCCTCGAGTCGCATGCATAACCACTGGAAAGGTGTGACTGTAGCCTTTTTCAGCCAGTTCTGTGCCTGAGACCGTAAAATTTGTGCCACCTTTTGAGGTCCAAACTCCATGTTACTACCTAGAAATTAATGAAAATTTCCAAAATAATAAATGACACAAAGAAAAATGTTCTAATACAAAAATTGATCAAGGAATTGGCCTAACCAAGCCTAACCATGATATACACTTCGTCAAGGACATCATGAACATGTAATCTACACGTCATATAAACACATTTGAGAATAATGGTCTTATACTTATCTAAAAATCACGAATAAGGTCAAATTCATTCTCATAATAGCTACAATAACATCTATTAGGTAATTCATTCAATAGCCATTCATTTCCCAATAATTTGTTTTTAAGATCCATTACTAGAATCTATCATGAAACCATGCTTATAACCAACATATAGCTATAATATTAACAATGATAGATCAAGCATTAAATCCACATAATAACAAGTACATTTACTCATAAAATAAAATAGGAAAAGAGCTCTTATTAACATATGAAAAATGAAACGAGGTCAAGGACTTCCATTTACCACCCAACCATAGATTGGGCTGAACCAAATATTTATTTCAGGTAATCACTCCCATGCCATATTCCAAGCATGAATGTGGGAATCAAAACAAAACAAATCCATGCTTCTTTAGCCTTTACTACAATCCCACCAAGGGAGTCCTAGGCCTAAGAACTCAACTATACAACCAAGATTTATTACAATCCTATGAAGGAATTCGTAGGCCCAAACAAGAAATATACACTACTAGGTTTTACCACAATCACACCATATATCGGTCCATGGATCACTAGGCCTATACAAGAATGGATTCCTCTAGATATCTCCACCTAAATCATGAGGCATTTTTCTATCTCAAGTCTCTAGGCTTTATCATATATCCCATCATTCACTGGTCAAGTATTCTAAGGCCCAAAGATATTCCACCCTCTAGGATTTATCAGATATCTTTCCATTCACTGGTTGAGGATTCTTATGCCTAACTAGGGAATACACCTCTAAGATTTACCATATAACCCACCATTAACCAGTCTAGGATTCCTAGGCCCACTGTTGTACATACAATATTACTTTACTGCAATCTAAGCTTCATGGATCCAGGGATTCCTAGGCCTTGTTATCTTCCCAAGTGATGACCCAGCTAAGTTTCAAAACCATTTGACAATATAGCTCAACCAAGTAAAAGAGAACCTCATCACACGATGGATATCCAAAAATGGAAAGGCAAGGCGGAAAATCACTGTCACACTTTGCAAAACCCATGCCAATGACAACCAGAGAACCCAATACACACATGCATGAACCATGCATGCTAGAAATAGTAAGAAAGTCATACATATAAGTAATCCCACTATAGCCACTTGATCCAGCTCTTCCTAGCTTCTTCTTTGCTCCCCTTTTCCTTATTTTCCATCTATTTGCTTTCCTTGATCCAATGCTAGAGTGATCGAAGAGAACTCTGAGTGTAAAAGAGTATGAGAGAGAGAATAAAGGTACAAATCCATGCAAAAAATGTCTAAAGGCTACTAAACAGTCCTAAGAAACATTTTTATCATTAATGCCTCTAAATTTTTCAATTTTCCACTATTTTCCTTCATTTCCCTTCTCATGAAAATTTGTGACATTTCACCTTATTTTTCTCCTATTTCCCTTTATTTTTGTATATAAAATACCAATTAATGCCTCTTTTCCTTTTCCAATTTTCCTTAGCCATAATAAACCAGATTAACACCCACACTAGGATGTTTTTCCCAAAATTCAGCTTGGAATACGTGTCCCACGACCTTGATCTTATTTTCCTCTATTAACTTTTTTACATGGATTTTTCACCTACGGTTATTACAGAGCCCTCCCCCTTAGTGGAACACCATCCTCAGTGTTCAATGACACCTATTACCAGCAAGACCACAAAAAATAAAATCATACTTCCTATGGAGCTTTATAACACAACTCATTGTGGTATTTACAATATCATAAACATACCGCTTACTCGAGATTTATAACATATCCCATTATGGTATTTACAGTAAAAACCTTGTATACTTATGGAAATTTGCTTCAACCGAAAAATAACCATACTTTCTATGGAGCTTTATAAATTTACCTCGATATAGTGTTTCATTAATACACACATATACACATATGAACATTTTCTCTAACTAGCAATAAAAATTATATGATACCTGCATCAGCAACAAGAGAATCCAAAGGCTCACACATCCACCCACAAAAGTAGCACCAGAATTCATGTCATTCCTAGAAAATAGAGAATCCACTTACACAGTAAAACTACATCTAATGTCGATTGCAACAATCATGTGCCACTTTTCCTCTTAGTGAACAATTATTGGCTCATTTTTCCAGCAATCACTATCAATGTGCATCTGATTCCATCTGTACATTCTAATGATCAAATAAAATCCATCCTTTCCCTTCCCTTCTTTGTTACATAGTTCCTCATGAAATTTTGTCACCCCCTTCCGTGCAGTCACTTACCTTCAAGGTTCCCTAGCATCCGCTTTCCCGGACAATCCATCCCTTGGGAATGCTTCCTTACATCGGAAGGTAAAAAAACCAAGGAATATACCTATATGAAAACTATCATACAAGTCATAGCATGCTCATGGAAATGAATGGAAACTATTGGGTACTAATTCCCCACAATAGCCATGCTCCTCAAGTTTATTACCATCATATTGTTTCTTGCTCCAATTCCTTTTGTCATTGTTGCAAATCCTTGCAATCAGTTTAACCCACCCAACCAAGAATTTTCATACACTCCTTTACCTAGCACATAACTGCCATTATATTAAAAAAAAATGAAATAAATTCACGTCATACCTCATCAGTTTCCCGTTAATAAGGTGCAACTGCAATTCTGTGCAATTTATTCCTCAACAAGTCAAACTAGTTGTTTGATCGAATCATCATGAATAAACATATCAAATCTAGATAGCTCAAAATGCAACCATCATAATCATAATATTTTATCAAATTTAACCATCAGAAACCAAAATCGTAGATCACATGTAATCACCATAAACCATAATCATAGATCACATGCATAATTAAAATATTGAAAATTATCCTTTAATAAATCCTTAGCTTCTACGTTTATCCTTTTTCCTTTATGTATGCACTCCAAATTAGTTGCCAAACCTGGAAAGAACTTAGTTCCTTCTCTTCGACCACATACACATGCATATAGTGTACACCACATGCATACACACAATGTACATCGCAAGACATACACCCACACACAACGTACAACACTACATAATACATACACCTACATGCGGCGTACCAAACAACACATCCACCTACACCATTGTACACCACAACACAGTGCATACACCTACATCTGATGTATAAAAAAACATAATACATACACCCACATTCTATGTTCAACACAACACAAAACATACACCTACATCAAGGGTACACAAAAACACAATATACATATCTATATTTGGTGTACAAAACAACACAGTACACATGTCATGATGCCATGACTACGCAATGCATATTCACAGTACCATACATACACAAAACAACATCTACCAGGCACACAATATCACATATGTACAACATAACATGTATGATATACACAAAATACCACATGTACATGTACATAGTACCACCTGTACACAACACTACCTACACAAACTATACACAACACCACATGTACACACAACCACTTGTACAATGTGTACACAACACCAAATGTACGACAAGTTGCCTCCATAACATGTACACAACACCAAATGTACTCATCACCACATGCACCACATGTACAAAACACTAGATGCATGACATGTATTCAACATCAAATGTACACATCACCACATGCATGACATGTACAAAACACCACCTACGCACAACACCCCATGTACAACATGTACATGGCACCACATGCACACCACCACATTTACCCTCATACATAGAACACCTTATGTACATAGCACCATAGGTGAAACATGCACACCACACCATATGTACACAACATTTCATATGCAACATGCAAAAAGCACCATATGTACACAACACTTCATATCCAACATGCACACAACACCATATGTACACAGTACCACATATACAACATGTGCATAACACCATATGTACACAACACTGCATTAAAAAACATGTACGCGACACGATCTATACATAGTATTGCATACAAAACATGTGTACAACACCATCTATATATATTATTTCATAGAAACATGGACACAACATTGTATATACAGAAAAACACATGCACATAACATCACGGGTGAAACATGTAAAAAATATATACAAAAATAGTACTGCCCATCCACACACCACACACTAAATCTACCAAACAAACTTTCTTCTAGTGTCTTTCCACTATTCATGCATGTCATGTTGTTGATCACACGACTTCCATTCTACTGATGTATCCTTCATCATTACCTTTCTATAACATAAACATATACATACTATAGGCATATAATATAAATTCATATCCACATGATACTGATCTTGTAGATATGTCTAGGTTACTCTTCCCACTTAATTTGTCATATACCAAGAACCTCTTCATGACATTCACCTGCATAAGAAATTATTCCTACACAAGAATGATTCTTCATGACCCTATCAGATAACAACATACATACATATGTATATACATATAAACATCAACATAACATAATCATGATCCTTGATGACCCTGTTATAAAAAAACATATGTACCTACATATATAGATATGTAGATATCATAGTAATCATAACCACAACATAATTACTAGATATCATAAGATTAAATTTAAGAGAACTCCATTTATCAATGCACAAAATGCACAACATTGAGAACAATGGTTCTCAACTTGGCCAAGGCATATGTTACCTTAGTCTTATTTAATTTACCTTTCCCACTACCTTTCTCCTCATGATCCTACCACCATGCATTTATCCCAATGGACCCAACCAATCCAACTAGTTTTCAAATTATTACCTTTAGTTTCCCTTTACTCATGCACCAGGCCCCATCTGAGTCTTAAATTTCCTATTGGGTACCATAAATATCTCGCCAAGCTCCATCAACTTTCGTATTCCAAAAAAATTCCCAAGGACCTCAAAACAAGAAAGGTAAGAAGAATAAATAAACAAGAAGAAAACCATGAAAAATAGTAACAATATGACACCACAAACAAAGTGGTATGGCCATACACAACACATAAACAACACTACAAACTAGGCGTAAAAATATCACAAAAGACCGAAAGAAAAAAACTCCCAACAATCACCATGACTCAATCCCCATGGGTTCCTAAGCTTCCAAGGGAAAGCTCATCCTGAGCATTCTTTAGGATTTCATGGAATTCTCTTATCATGAAATTCCTCCATCATACTCCCTTAGACACATAGCTATCAGTGCATAATCAAACATAAAAATTCACCAGTTACTATACCTTATTGTGCCAAACACATTTCCTTGTAATTGAATACATACATATATCATCTCTCAAGTGACTTCAATCCTTTGTAAAATCCAACCAAAATTGAAAACAAACTATTACACCTCTCAAATACATGTTCATGAATGTAACACATATCTACATAATGTCAAATGAAATCAAGGTTAAAATCACTTCATGTACTTATGTAATCACCCATTCATTGGGAATTATAGTTTCCAAGCATAGCCAAATAAATTCTCACCCAATTCCTTTATTTTACCTTTTACCTTGTTACAATTGAGTCTTATCATGCACTATCACATTACCCAACTGTTAGTTATATAAACAAATCAATTGTTACCTTGTAATGCTAGTACCAAGCATATTTCCCTCTAACTATTCACACATGATAATCACATGTTCCAAATATAAATACATCATATAGGTTAATTTGAAATCAATATTTACTGAGAAAAAAAATAATGTCATAATCAACTTATAGTCACTAGTTATAATACTACAACTAGCACCCCCTTACCCTCAAGTGCATATCAACTATCTCAACACATATTATTTTAGTACCATCATCTTAAAATAAGATCACTCCTTCATGAAATCTTACATAAAAATACTCCTATCATGAAATTATTCAAACATTCAAACAACCTATAAAGATACATACTAGACAAACAAAATAGACAAGGTAATCAAACTCATACCTCAATGTATCTTAGGGGAGGATATCAAATCTACTTAAGTCAATCCATATTAGTATGACATAATATGACAAGTATACCGACTCATACCTGAATGTCATAACCCTAATCCTCTGCACAAACCATTCTAGATTAGCACGATACATATAACATCAATATCTTAAATACAATGAGCATAATCATCATGTGTATAACTATAATGGATGTAACACCAAGTTGTTACCAACCATGAAAATCTAACGCATGTGCATGTGACCACACTAAACAACTAACATCTATGAATATTGTAACCATAAAAAAGATAGAATGACAAGTATGTATATAACCATGATTCATATAGCAACCATTAACCAACATACCTACATTCCAAACATACAATCATGTATGACGATATACTCTTACCATGAAGTTTAGTGTTGCAAACTCACTCTGATAATGTGTTTCTCCTTGTCTATCTCAACCAACATATCAACATTAAAAACGTCATGATGATACACACTACATAATGACCACCACGATGTGTTCCTAATATACCATGCATACATAATCATAACCATGAAAATGCATGCATAACAACATATAGACACTGACATGCATAACAAATGCATATATAACCAACATGCATTCATGACAAACACGTCCCAACACCGACATAGTAAAATTCTACATGAAAACATAACTATAACAATGATCATCACCATGCATACATAACAAGAACATATAAAACCTACATACATGCATGAAAATCACATTCTGCCCATCTAGTCCGAGAGTTGAATGATACTCTAATACCACCCTATAATACCCTCCTCCCACACTTACCCAAGTTTAACTATCCACTGAGGTAAATATGTAATGAAGAGTTACTATGATATGATTCAACCTCCTAGATAACCTTAAGGAAGTGGAATTGAGAAAAAAAAAACCTTACTAACCTTCATCAGGTGCTACAAGACCCCCAACGGCTAAACCACCCTTCCAGGTGTCCAAACCCTGAGTTAACTTTCCTTTTAACTGATTTGGACTCCCAGTTGCATGCACAAGCTTACATCCATGAGTCTGCATGCCTCCAGTTACATGCTTAACTACTGCAAGGGCATGAATGCACTCTTTTTAAGCCAGTTGTATGCCTAAGATTGCGAATGTTTTGCCACATTTTCATGGCTAGACTCCAGGTCACTACCTAGAACTTAATAAATATTTCCAAAACAATAAGAGACACAAGGACAAAGCTTCTAACACAAAAATTGATCAAGGATTTGGCCTAAACAAGCCTAACCATGACATAAATTATGTAAAACACATCATGAACATGTAATATACAAGTCATATTAACACATATGAACATAAAGGTATGCTACTTATCTAAAAATCACCAATAAGCTCTAACAACTTCTCATAATAGTTGTAATAACATCTATTAGGTCATGCATTTAATATACATTCATTTACTAATCAAAATATGTTAAGAGACATAACTAGAATCTATCATGAAAGCATGCTTATAACCATCATATAACCAAAATATTAACAATGATAGATCAACCATTAAATCCATTTAATAACACATAAATTTACTCATAAAATACAAGATGAAACGTGCTCTTATTAACATATGAAGAATCAAACTAGTTCAAGGAATTCCACATACCACTTGACCATAGATTGGGTTGAACCATATATTTCTTCTAGCCAATCACCCTTGTGCCATATTCTAAGCGTGAATGTGGGAATCATAAAAATGAATCCATGCTTCCTTATTCTTTACCACAATCTCACCAAGGGATTCCTAGGCCCAAACCCTCATCTATAAGACCAAGTTTTACCATAATCCCTCGAAACTATTTCTTGTCCCAAAAAAGAAACATACACTACCAATATTTACTCCATTCCCACCATATATCAGTCCAGGGATCACGAGGCATATACAAACATGGATTCCTCTGGATATGTCGATCTAAAATGTGAGGAATTTGTCTATCTCCAATCTCTAGGCCTTACCGTATATCCATTCATTCACTGATTAAGGATTCCTAGGCCAATGAGACCCCACCCTCTAGGCTTTACCATATATCACACCATACACATGTCTAGGGCTCTTAGGTTTAATGAGGGAATACACGTCTAGGATTTATCGTGTATCTCGCCATTCATTGGTCAAGGATTCCTAGACCCATCAAGGTACACATAATATGGCTTTACCACAATCCCACCTTCACCGGTCCAGGGATTCCTAAGCCCTTTTCTTTTCTCTTGATACCACCCAACTCAGTTTTGGAACAATTTAGAAATCCAACTTAACCAAGTAAAAGAGAACCCCATCAAAACATGGCTATCTAGAAATGGGAAGGCAAGGATGAAAACCATTGTCAAACTTGGAAAAACCCATGGCAATGGAAACAAGAGAACCAAATGCACACATGCATGTACCATGCATCAAAAAAATAGAAAGGAAATCATACATGCAATTATATACATGTAAGTAATCTTGTTGTAGTCGCTCGATTCCGGTCTTCTTTGCTTAATATTTGCTTCCTTTTTCCTTCTTTATCCTTTGTTTTCTTTCCTTGATCCAATGCTATATTGATCCAAGAAAAAATCTATGTGCATAAGAGTATGTGGGAGAGAATAAAGATATATCTCCATTCAAAAACTGTCAAAAGG
The DNA here is from genome assembly GCA_034641835.2 of Pinus albicaulis. NCBI lineage: Eukaryota > Viridiplantae > Streptophyta > Pinopsida > Pinales > Pinaceae > Pinus > Pinus albicaulis. The sequence goes on along the minus strand of CM076582.1, from coordinate 793,003,220 downwards.
CTACCAACTGATCCTCATAAGCATTTTTATCCTTGAGGCCTCTAATTTCTTCAATTTTCCATTATTTTCCTTCATTTTCCTTCTCATGAAATTTTTTGACCTTTCACCTTCGTATTCTCATATTTTCCTTTATTTTCATAAATAAAACTCTAATTAATGACTCTTTTCCTTTCACAATTTCCTTTAGCCACAATAAACCAAATGAACACCTACACGAGGATGTTTTTCCAAACATGCAACTTGGAATACATGTCCCATGACATGAGTCTTATTTTTCCTTTATTAACTTTATTACATGGATTTTGAACTTGGGGTTGTTATAAAAAGTAACCTAGTCAGGTCGTACACTACTATCATTTTCCATGGCTATAGGTTCTTGAATATTTTCTTTATTTTCAAAAATTTTGGATTTGGTATTTGAACTATAGCCTTTTTTTCTAAAATTATTTTTAGAGAGACTCTTTGTCATCTCAATGACCTCATAGCTCCACATCAACCAATGTTCTAATGCCAAGAATTTTTCTCTTTCCTAGACTAGAGGATGAGGTTGCACCAGTACTGAGTGTGGAAGTTGGAGATTGTTGTGGTAGGTTTGGGTCTTCTTGCTTATATTTTTATTCATTGCTAATGTTGGTCCCTTGAGAAATTTTTTTGACATCCATTACCAATATTTGATACTTGATTCTCTGCAAGTCTTATAAATTATTTGTTGTGTAGAAATATTTTAAATTATACAAATATTTAAACAAACTATTTCTTTCACATTATGAGATGCAAAAATTGCGTTGGTTCTTTTTTCAGATTCAAATTTAGGTTGTAAGGGTAAGTCATCAAATACAATCTGTCTTGTATCAAAGGGAAAAGTGAAACCAATGATAAGTTGATAAAATCACTAATACAAAATGGTTAATTAGTTACTAAAAAATGACTAAATCTTGCATATGAACAACCATTTTTCAGTCGGTGACCAGTAGTAGCTAATTTACAATATCTTATAATACGACCAACTTTTAGACGTTTTTAGCTTAGTCATTGATTGGTTGTCTCAATTTTATTGTCTAGTAGTATATTTAATTATTAATTTGGTCATTGATTTACTAATTGATTTAGTCATTAATTGTCACAATTAATGGCCAAATATACAACAAAATGTAATACTATATGATCACCCGATAAAACCAATTAATGACCACGAAATATGACCAAAATTTTGGTCGTGTTACAAGATACTGTAAATTATCTACTAATAGTCATGTATAAGCAAATTGTAGTCATCATTTAAAACCAATTAATGACCAAAGAAATATGACTAAATTTTGGTCCTGCTATAAGATATTGTAAATTAGCTACTAGTAGTCTTATATATGAAAATTTTAGTCGTAATTTGTAATCAAAAATTTATGATTTCTATCAGTCTTTTTTTTGTAATTTCATATTCATTATATAAATGACTAATCTAGTAGTTTATATTCATTTCATTTACTTTCATTAATAATAATTATAAATGACTAATTTAATTGTATATTCATTTTATTTGTGTTCATCATTAATCAATATAAACTACTAATTTAGTAGTTTTAGATTTATTTTTTGTGTAAATTATTAATCAACATAAATTAATTAATATGATTTTGTGACTAAACTAAAAAATTCTATACAAGGTGTCTGCTCATCCAATATGAAAACACAAAATTACATATGTTAATTAAAATACTAAATAATTATCAAGTGCAACTATAAATAATTTCAACCACAAAAATTATGTTGTATGAAATGTCAAGTATTACAATACGAATTTCTAACTTAATATTGGTTGGACTATAATTTACACATGGAATATTGTTTCATCACTTCAAAACATTATCATTATGTTGCCAATGCATTGTAGGTGTATTCACCAACTCTGAATATTTGATCATCGGTCTTTCTGTGTGTGTCCCATGCGAGATATTGTCTTTAAGGGTATCATTAGACTAGTTCTCTTCCCTCTCTCTTTCTGCATTTGTGGCCTAAGTGTTATTGTTCTGCTCTTTCTTAAATTCATGTTTTTTACCATAAAAAATAGAGTTCCTCTTCTCAAATGAAAAAAAGATACAATTCAAAGTTTAAGACATGAAATAGGATGAACAACTGAATATAAAATAAAGTAGAATATATTATATTTATACGACATATACCTCAACATCATCTATGTCAATTCCATTCGCCCCCAGAATATAAATAAACTCGATCAAATTTTCTTCAGTTGGCCGATAGTGGCCACTATGTGGCTATCTGATCTATATTATAAACAAAAAAAATAAAATGTAACCATAGAAAAAAAAAAAACTTGGGAAGTTAATAAAAATCATGTCAGCTATGTTACAATCTAAAATGATAAAGTTGTAGATATCTTTTGAAAACAAATGGAAATAAAAATACAACATATAATAAATAATGTATGACAACTAGCCGGAAAATTACATCATATAAGAATAAAATTCTCCTATGGTTACCCATAGATGTGGGTGGGTAACATGCCCCAATATGCCATGATATTTAGGGTCCATAGGAAGTAAACCTCCTACTAACATAATGATTGATTGGTAGCATGTTGTCCTTGCCTCTCCTCTGTGAGTAAAAAAATAAAAATAAAGGTGAAAAAATGAAGTTGGGAAACACTTTTTGCCCTTTTTGATGTTGAAATTTGTAATTTTCTATGTTTTTTCAACTTCAACTCCACTAAATTCATATTTTCAATGCAAATTATGCTTTGACATAAAAACAAGATTTGTAGAGAATTGTCTTGCATCCGTACTCTTTTTTTTTTTTTTTTAAATATTGACATATAGAGGGTAAATTTGTTTTTTACTAACTGCATATACTTGAAATTCAAGCAAACATAAATAGTCACTTTTTTAACCCTAATGATTTTTAGGGATGGTTATTCATTTTTTGGAAATAAACCATATCATCATAATCTACATAGACTGCACTATTGCAATGACTATTTTTCGATAATTTTCAGATTAAATCATTATTTTTTATTATTTTTTGAAATGGACGAAGACAAACAAACAGTGATGTTTTGGTACATTTTATGAGCCCTACGTTTTCTTTTCAATGTGATCGTCAATAAGAAAAATGTGAATACCCTTTTGAAGAAGACAAGGAGAGGAATTGAAATATGATTTTTTTTTATTTTTTTGTGTTGCCATTTTAAAGTTATTGAATTTTCATTCACTGCAATTTTTAGAACAATGAAATTCCGTAGTGACACAGTTTAGCATAAAATTAATAAAAATTTTAAATCTTTAATGAAACTCCAAAAATATTACACCATTAGAAAATATATTAAGAGATGAGTCTAATGGTACCACGTCTGAAAGATAACATTCTATTTTTGTAGGTGTTCCACCCCTCCAAAGCTGCAGGTTCCTGAAAACTGCAGAATTTTCTGGGTTTTTCATTGACTAGAAACTCTCGAGCGAGATAATTTCTGCGCTAAGACATTTAATAAAATCTTAGGTGAGAAATTTTAAACTCTCGACCAATATTTTAAACCACCACAGGTTAAATTTAACTGTGCGGGTAAGCTCTCACCCGAAAGTTTTACAAACTCTCGCCCGAGAGTTTACATGTGAGATTTTACCCAAGGCCAACTCTCGTGCGAGAGTATATGACTCTCATCTGAGAGCTTAATAAACTTTCAGGTGAAAATTTTTAATTAAAACATTTTATCGTCGATCAACGAAATCCTGCGAAGATTCATCGTATCGTCGCGAGGTTTCGGGCAAGAGTTGTATATAAATATTCTCGTTCAAAAGATTAATTCCACAATATTCCACACACCATTATGAACCAGTGAAGGTGCGAAGGTGCAAGGATGCAAAGGTGCAATTTTTTTTGGGTGTTAAAGTTTTTTCGGAAAAAAAAATTCGAAGTTTTTTTGGGTGCGAAAAATTTTTAGCGAAGTTTTTTTCGGTGCAATTTTTTTTTAAGTAATTTTTTTTAAACATTCATTTTTTTTTTATAGAGCACATATTTTCAGGAGAGGGAATTGAAAGTTTTATGGAGAAAAAAAATACATTTTTTTTTTTTTTTAAGAATTGAATTACTTGATATTTTGTGAAATGTCTCTATGAAGGCATGAAGTATTTTTGCAAAATGTCTTTATGAATTTAATTAATTACTTAATTTTCTCTCTTATTGAAGGCATGGAGTACTTATTATGAAGAATTTATGTTTTTTTGGGTATTTGGTCTAAATAGAATTGGATTTTAGGTTTCTAAATTGTGAACATGGGAAGCAAAAGGACTAGAAAATCAAGGTACGATCGAAATTGAACTGATTCAGTGGAAAAGAATGAGGGATTACAAAAAAAAAGGCGAGAGGAAAGAGAAATATTAAGCCATGAAAAAAAAGTGGAGGTAGAGCATTGTGAAAGAGATGTAGAGGTGCATGACAATGACGAGGAAATGAGAAATGTTGAGGAACTTTTATACTAGAATATTGAAAACACAAATGTTGAAGAGAATGTTGAGGAAATTGTCAACGAAGATATTAGAAACACAAATTTCCAAAATAATATTGATATCGATCTCATTGGTGAGTCAATAGTTTCTTCAATTTGAATTTTGTATATTTTTTTAAAAACATTGTAGTTCAAGATAGTTTTAAAATTAAAAATATGTATATGTCAATTTCAAATTAGAAGTTAATATTGTTTTTTATGCAGGTACAACATCAAAACCACAAGAAGATACTACCACACCTCCATTTCACTGCAATTAATTGGAAGTTCCAATAACGTTGTATACGACTACAACTTTCTAGATAATATGGATCGAGCTAAAATTGAAGAATTAGGAACACCAATGCCTGAAAGAAAAGTTCGAGATAAAATAAATTGGGGGTTGAAACATCTTTTTGAAGGTAAATCTATCATATCACAAGCTCAAATATTACATATATTTTTAAAGCACAAATATCTCAGAAATGTTGTGGAATTATTGGGCATTAAAAGTGAGAAAGAGGTTTTAGTAAATCAAATGGTATGAAAAAATGTGACATAGGCACTTGCCACACTAGCCAAAAAGCGATATGAAGTTGAAAATAGTGCTCGTAAAGCACTTTTAACAGGTTTACTCGTGAAAAAAACTGCATCAAGTAAGTTAATTTCAGCAACTTCAAAATTTTTTAAAACATCAAGAAAATGTTTTTGAAGGCATACAAAATTTAGAATAGTTTTAAATGGAAAATAATAAATGTACTTTAATCTATAAATAATGAGTACTTCAAAGTATGTTTAGTTAATTAAAGTTTCCATCACACTCAAATAATACATATTAATTGCACTAAGCGTTAAAATGTCAAATTTAAAAGCATAATTTTCAAATAATTAAAATATTAATTAACATTAATATATATTTTCAAAATTAACACAAATGGATATGTATAAATAAAAGAAGTCTATTCTATGAAAAATGTTTAAAGCTTTTATTGTAAGAGTAACTATGAAAAATTTTTTAAAGCTTTCATTGTGCAGAACTCTACACTCTTCGACATCTATTAAAAATAAAAAATGAAAGGTACCTAATTACATAGAAATAACAATAATAATAAATGAGTGGTTTTTTTAAATACTGAGATTTATTTCGTTGTACACCGAAATGGTGTGTGGGAAACATAATTTATTAATTAATACACATATGCATAATTAAATCGAGCTTTGATGGTGTAGAATGCGACAATGCAAAGGAACTATGACGAAATGTTTCTTTGGATTTCTGTATTCGCTAGAGTGAAATATGATTTGGTTCTGAACACTTGATGCTAGAATTTTATTATTCATATTTTTATGCCTAAGATAAAACAAATATTTTCAAATATTCAATTTCATTTTAAATTGATAACATAATACTGAATATAATAGAAAAACTCAATGCATATATTCAAAAATTTATAGAAAGCATTATCATAATATTGATACAGGGTCATATTACAATAGTTATTGTATCAAGATTCAAATCTCAATGACCATAGTCATAATTCAAATAGATTATATTCAAAATATAGTCATAGAATAAAACATTATTGAACAAATTAGGAATTCTAGCAATAAAAACTAAAAAGTAAATGTGGTTGTTGTAGTAGAAACGGGGATTTCCCTTTTGTAAGCTGTAACATGATAAAAAAGGATCCGCAAAAAAAAAAAAAAAAAAATTGTATACAATAGTTAGGGTAGGTTACCATAACATAATCACCAAAGCTAAATTATCTAATATTAGCTATAAAAAAAATCAAATTTTGAACGATTTCAGAACACTTACACTATGAAAAAGTGTATGTCATGACCGTGATTCTGTTAGATACCTTACAAGCTCATTATTTGTTTAACAGATCCATTGACTATAGTTTTAATGTAATTGGTATCAAGTGAAACTATAATTTCCATTTTCACATTTTTATTGAATATCTCTTTTCTTAATTTTTCTAGCTTCTTCTTACATCTTTGAAGCCAAGACAAAGTACTTCCTATTGACTTTAGCAAAATTAATTAGCGATTTGGTAATTTTTTCTATTGTAAATCCGTGATGATATCAAATTCTGCTACCATTTATTTTTTTAGTTAGTCCAATTCATCTTTTAACGTGTCTCTTGAAATAAATTCATAATTACACAAGATGCATAGACCATATAAGCGTTGCATAATTTATCTCACCCCGAGATAGGAATCACTTCTTCTCTTGCTTAGCTTATCACACTGAGAAATGACTTCCTCAAGTGTATTGATTCTCTCTAACCATCTAACTACCAATTGACTTATTCAATTAGCATCTAGAAGCCCTTGGTTTTGCTTCTCTGTATCGAAGAGTAATGTAAGCCTATGACTAAGAGTAACTAATTCATTGCTAACATATTTTATTCCTTCCTCAACATTACTATTAACCAAATTCATAAATGTATTAAATTCTTGTTGCAAACATGTTAAATTGAAAATTGTTTGCTATGCGTCATCATTAATTTCTATTATTTGGAATATGTTATTGATGATATGTGATTTGCGTGCATTAAGTAGATTGAAAACTTTGTTAGATGTCTATGGTCTTGCAGTAATAGAACATGACAATGATGGTGATTGTACTACCAATGGTCTCATTAACAAAGGAACCATATTTAGAATATCTTCTAGTTCTTTTAATCTCCTTTTCAGTCTCATAATTTCTACAGTGAATTTGTCAATAATTTTAGAAAGTGCTTCATTAGGAAATTAATGGTATACCATGAGCCTATTCATCTCAACAATAGACAGATCAATATCCATTTTTCCCTCATCAATAAAGTTTTTATTTCGAAATTTTACCTCTTAATTACTCAAAATTTTGGTGGCCTAGTAATTTTTGTATTTTGTAATCTGATAGAATATTCATAAAAGATAATGATAACTTCTATAATATGCTCTGTTATCTTTTGATTCTCTGTTAACTAACAAGTGCAACAACCTCCTCCCCCCACTTACCCAAGATTACTGGTCCACCTGGGTAAGTATGTCAGAAAGAGATGTTATGATATGATTCAACCTCCTATATCACCATAAGGAAGTGGAATCGAAAAAAAAAAACCTTGTTGACCTTCCTTAGGTGCTATATCACCCCCAAGGGCTAAACCATTGTTATAGGTGTCCAAATCTGAGTTAACTTTCCTTTTCACTGTTATGGACTCCCAGATGCATGCACAAACCTAAATCCATGTGATTGTAGGCCTCCAGTCGCATGCATAACCACTGGAAAGGTGTGACTGTAGCCTTTTTCAGCCAGTTCTATGCCTGAGACCGTAAAATTTGTGCCACCTTTTGAGGTCCAAACTCCATGTTACTACCTAGAAATTAATGAAAATTTCCAAAATAATAAATGACACAAAGAAAAATGTTCTAATACAAAAATTGATCAAGGAATTGGCCTAACCAAGCCTAACCATGATATACACTTCGTCAAGGACATCATGAACATGTAATCTACATGTCATATAAACACATTGGAGAATAATGGTTTTATACTTATCTAAAAAACACGAATAAGGTCAAATTCATTCTCATAATAGCTACAATAACATCTATTAGGTAATTCATTCAATAGCCATTCATTTCCCAATAATTTGTTTTTAAGATCCATTACTAGAATCTATCATGAAACCATGCTTATAACCAACATATAGCTATAATATTAACAATGATAGATCAAGCATTAAATCCACATAATAACAAGTACATTTACTCATAAAATAAAATAGGAAAAGAGCTCTTATTAACATATGAAAAATGAAACGAGGTCAAGGACTTCCATGTACCACCCAACCATAGATTGGGTTGAACCAAATATTTATTTCAGGTATCACTCCCATGCCATATTCCAAGCATGAATGTGGGAATCAAAATAAAACAAATCCACGCTTCTTTAGCCTTTACTACAATCCCACCAAGGGATTCCTAGGCCTAAGACCTCAACTATACAACCAAGATTTATTACAATCGTATGAAGGGATTCGTAGGCCCAAACAAGAAATATACACTACTAGGTTTTACCACAATCGCACCATATATCGGTCCATGGATCACTAGGCCTATACAAGAATGGATTCCTCTAGATCTCTCCACCTAAACCATGAGGCATTTTTCTATCTCAAGTCTCTAGGCTTTATCATATATCCCATCATTCACTGGTCAAGTATTCTAAGGCCCAAAGATATTCCACCCTCTAGGATTTATCAGATGTCTTTCCATTCACTGGTTGAGGATTTTTATTCCTAACAAGGGAATAACCTCTAAGAATTACCATATAACCCACCATTAACCGGTCTAGGATTCCTAGGCCCACTGTTGTACATACAATATTACTTTGCTGCAATTTGAGCTTCATGGATCCAGGGATTCCTAGGCCTTGTTCTCTTCCCAAAAGACGACCCAGCTAAGTTTCAAAACCATTTGACAATATAGCTCAACCAAGTAAAAGAGAACCTCGTCACACAATGGATATCCAAAAATGGAAAGGCAAGGCGGAAAACCACTGTCACACTTTGCAAAACCCATGCCAATAACAACCAGAGAACTCAATACACACATGCATGAACCATGCATGCTAGAAATAGTAAGAAAGTCATACATATAAGTAATCCCACTATAGCCACTTGATCCAGCTCTTCCTAGCTTCTTCTTTGCTCCCCTTTTCCTTCTTTATCATCTATTTGCTTTCCTTGATCCAATGCTAGAGTGATCGAAGAAAAATCTGAGTGTACAAGAGTATGAGAGAGAGAATAAAGGTACAACTCCATGCAAAAAATGTCAAAAGGCTACTAACCAATCCTAAGAAACATTTTTATCATTGATGCCTCTAAATTTTTCATTTTTCCATTATTTTCCTTCATTTCCCTTCTCATGAAAATTTGTGACATTTCACCTTATTTTTCTCCTATTTTCCTTTATTTTTGTATATAAAATACCAATTAATGCTTCTTTTCCTTTTCCAATTTCCCTTAGCCATAATAAACCAGATTAACACCCACACTAGGATGTTTTTCCCAAAATTCAGCTTGGAACACATGTCCCACGAACGTGATCTTATTTTCCTCTATTAACTTTGTTACATGGATTTTTCACCTAGGGTTATTACAGAGCCCTCCCCCTTAGTGGAACACCATCCTCAGTGTTCAATGACACCTATTACCAGCAAGACCACAAAAAATAAAATCATACTTCCTATGGAGCTTTATAACACAACTCGTTGTGGTATTTACAATATCATAAACATACCGCTTACTCGAGCTTTATAACATATCCCATTACGGTATTTACAGTAAAAACCTTGTATACTTATGGAAATTTTCTTCAACCGAAAAATAACCATACTTTCTATGGAGCTTTATAAATTTAGCTCGATATAGTGTTTTCATTAATACACACATATACACATATGAAAATTTTCTCTAACTAGCAATAAAAATGATATGATACCTGCATCAGCAATAAGAGAATCCAAAGGCTCACACGTCCACCCCCAAAAGTAGCACCAGAATTCATGTCATTCCTAGAAAATTGAGAATCCACTTACACTGTAAAACTACATCCAATGTCGAGTGCAACAATCCTGTGCCACTTGTCCTCTCAGTGAACAATTATTGGCTCATTTTTCCAGCAATCACCATCAATGTGCATCTGATTCCATCTGTACATTCTAATGAACAAATAAAATCCATCCTTGCCCTTCCCTTCTCTGTTACATATTTCATCAGGAAATATGGTCACCCCCTTCCATGCAGTCACTTACCTTTGAGGTTCCCTAGCATCCCCTTTCCCGGACAATCCATCCATTGGGAATGCTTCCTTACATCGGAAGGTAAAAAAACCAAGGAATATACCTATATGAAAACTATCATACAATTCATAGCATGCTCATGGAAATGAATGGACACTATTGGGTACTAATTCCCCACAATAGCCATGCTCCTCAAGTTTATTACCACCATATTGTTTCTTGCTCCAATTCCTTTTGTCATTGTTGCAAATCCTTGCAATCAGTTTAAACCACCCAACCAAGAATTTTCATACACTCCTTTACCTAGCACATAACTGCCATTATATTAAAAAAAAATGAAATAAGTTCACGTCATACCTCATCAGTTTCCCGTTAATAAGGTGCAACTGCAATTCTGTGCAATTTCTTCCTCAACAAGTCAAACTAGTTGTTTGATCGAATCATCATGAATAAACATATAAAATCTAGATAGCTCAAAATGCAACCATCATAATCATAATATTTTATCACATTTAACCATCAGAAACCAAAATCGTAGATCACATGTAATCATCATAAACCATAATCATAGATCACATGCATAGTTAAAATATTGAAAATTATCCTTTAATAAATCCTTAGCTTCTATGTTTATCCTTTGTCCTTTATGTTCACACTCCAAATTAGTTGCCAAACCTGGGAAGAACTTAGTTCCTTCTCTTCGACCACATACACATGTAGATAGTGTACACCACATGCATACACACAATGTACATTGCAAGACATACACCCACACACAACGTACAACACTACATAATACATACACCTACACGCGGCGTACTAAACAACACATCCACCTACACCATTGTACACCACAACACAGTGCATACACCTACATCTGATGTATAAAACAACATAATACATACACCCACATTCTATGTACAACACAACACAAAACATACACCTACATCAAGGGTACGCAAAAACACAATACACATATCTATATTTGGTGTACAAAACAACACAGTACACATGTCATGATGCCATGACTACGCAATGCATATTCAGAGTACCATAAATACACAAAAAAACATCTACCATGCACACAATATCACATATGTACAACATAACATGTATGATATGCACACCATACCACATGTACATGTACACAGTACTACCTATAAACAACACTACCTACACAACCTGTACACAACACCACATGTACACACAACCACTTGTACAATGTGTACACAACACCAAATGTACGACAAGTTGCCTCCACAACATGTACACAACACCAAATGTACTCATCACCACATGCACCATATGTACAAAACACTACATGCATGACATGTAATCAACATCAAATGTACACATCACCACATGCATGACATGTACAAAACACCACCTACGCACAACACCCCATGTACAACATGTACATGGCACCACATGCACACCACCACATTTACCGTCATACATAGAACACCTTATGTACATAGCACCATAGGTACAACATGCACACCACACCATATGTACACAACATTGCATATGCAACATGCACAAAGCACCATATGTACACAACACTTCATATCCAACACGCACACAACACCATATGTACACAGCACCACATATACAACATGTGCATAACACCATATGTACACAACACTGCATAAAAAAAAACATGTACGCGACACGATCTATACATAGTATTGCATACAAAACATGTGTACAACACCATCCATATATATTATTTCATAGAAAACATGGACACAACATTGTATATACATAAAAACACATGCACATAACATCACGGGTGAAACATGTAAAAAATATATACAAAAATAGTACTGCCCATCCACACACCACACACTGAATCTACCAAACAAACTTTCTTCTAGTGTCTTTCCACTATTCATGCATGTTACAACATGTTGTTGATCACACGACTTCCATTCTGCTGATGTATCCTTCATCATTACCTTTCCATAACATAAACATATACATACTATAGGCATATAATATCAATTCATATCCACATGAGACTGATCTTGTAGATATGTATGTGTTACTCTTCCCACTTAATTTGTCATATACCAAGAACCTCTTCATGACATTCACCTGCATAAGAAATTATTCCTACACAAGAATGATTCTTCATGACCCTATCAGATAACGACATACATACATATGTATATACATATAAACATCAACATAACATAATCATGATCCTTGATGACCCTGTCAGAAAAAAACATATGTACCTACATATATAGATATGTAGGTATCATAGTAATCATAACCACAACATAATTACTAGATATCATAAGATTAAATTTAAGAGAACTCCATTTATCAATGCACAACATGCACAACATTGAGAACAATGGTTCTCAACTTGGCCAAGGCATATGTTACCTTAGTCTTATTTAATTTACCTTTCCCACTACCTTTCTCCTCATGATCCTACCACCATGCATTTATCCCAATGGACCCAACCAATCCAACTAGTTGTCAAATTATTACCTTTAGTTTCCCTTTACTCATGCACCAAGCCCCATCTGAGTGTTACATTTCCTATTGGGTACCACAAATATCTCCCCAAGCTCCATCAACTTTCGTATTCCAAAAAAATTCCCAAGGATCTCAAAACAAGAAAGGTAAGAATAATAAATAAACAAGAAGAAAACCATGAAAAATAGTAACAATATGACACCACAAACAAAGTGGTATGGCCATACACAACACATAAACAACACTGCAAACCAATCGTAAAAATATCACAAAAGACTGAAAGAAAAAAACTCCCAACAATCACCATGACTCAATCCCCATGGGTTCCTAAGCTTCCAAGGGAAAGCTCATCCCGAGCATTCTTTAGGATTTCATGGAATTCTCTTATCATGCAATTCCTCCATCATACTTCCTTAGACACATAGCTATCAGTGCATAATCAAACATAAAAATTTACCAATTACTATACCTTATTGTGCCAAGCACATTTCCTTGTAATTGAATACATACATATATCATCTCTCAAGTGACTTCAGTCCTTTGTAAAATCCAACCAAAATTGAAAACAAACTATTACATCTCTCAAATACATGTTCATGAATGTAACACATATCTACATAATGTCAAATGAAATCAAGGTTGAAATCACTTTATGTACTTATGTAATCACCCATTCGTTGGGAATTATAGTTTCCAAGCATAGCCAAATAAATTCTCACCCAATTCCTTTATTTTACCTTTTACCTTGCTACAATTGAGTCTTATCATGCACTATCACATTACCCAACTGTTAGTTATATAAACAAATCAATTGTTACCTTGTAATGCTAGTACCAAGCATATTTCCCTCTAACTATTCACACATGATAATCACATGTTCCAAATATAAATACATCATATAAATTAATTTGAAATCAATATTTACCGAGAATAAAAATAATGTCATAATCAACTTATAGTCACTAGTTATAATACTACAACTAGCACCCCCTTACCCTCAAGTGCATATCAGCTATCTCAACACATATTATTTTAGTACCATCGTCTTAAAATAAGATCATTCCTTCATGAAATCTTACAGAAAAATTATCCTATCATGAAATTAGTCAAACATTCAAACAACCTATAAAGATACATACTAGAAAAACAAAATAGACAATGTAATCAAACTCATACCTCAATGTATCTTAGGGGAGGATATCAAATCTGCTTAAGTCAATCCATATTAGTATGACATAATATGTCAAGTATATCGACTCATACCTGAATGTCATAACCCTAATCCTCTGCACAAACCATTCTAGATTAGCATGATACATATAACATCAATATCTTAAATACAATGAATATAATCATCATGTGTATAACTATAATGGATATAACACCAAGTTGTTACCAACCATGAAAATCTAACGCATGTGCATGTGACCACACTAAACAACTAACATCTATGAATATTGTAACCATAAAAAAGATAGAATGACAAGTATGTATATAACCATGATTCATATAGCAACCATTAACCAACATACCTACATTCCAAACATACAATCATGTATGACGATATACTCTTACCATGAAGTTTAGTGTTGAAAACTCACTCTAATAATGTGTTTCTCCTTCTCTATCTCAACCAACATATCAACATTAAAAACGTCATGATGATACACACTACATAATGACCACCATGATGTGTTCCTAATATACCATGCATACATAATCATAACCATGACAATGCATGCATAACAACATATAGACACTGACATGCATAACAAATGCATATACAACCAACATGCATTCATGACAAACATGTCCCAACACCGACATAGTAAAATTCTACATGAAAACATAACTATAACAATGATCATCACCATGCATACATAACAAGAACATATACAACCTACATACATGCATGAAAATCACATTCTGCCCATCTAGTCCGAGAGTTGAATGATACTCTAATACCACCCTATAATACCCTCCTCCCACACTTACCCAAGCTTAACTATCCACTGAGGTAAATATGTAATGAAGAGTTACTATGATATGATTCAACCTCCTAGATAACCTAAGTAAGGAAGTGGAATTGAGAAAAAAAAAACCTTACTAACCTTCCTCATGTGCTACAAGACCCCCAACGGCTAAACCACCCTTCCAGGTGTCCAAAACCTGAGTTAACTTTCCTTTTAACTGATTTGGACTTCTAGTTGCATGCACAAGCTTGCATCCATGAGTCTGCATGCCTCCAGTTACATGCTTAACTACTGCAAGGGCATGAATGCACTCTTTTTAAGCCAGTTGTATGCCTGAGATCGCGAATGTTTTGCCACATTTTCATGGCTAGACTCCAGGTCACTACCTAGAACTTAATAAATATTTCCAAAACAATAAGATACACAAGGAAAAAGCTTCTAACACAAAAATTGATCAAGGATTTGGACTAACCAAGCCTAACCATGACATACATTATGTAAAACACATCATGAACATGTAATATACAAGTCATATTAACACATATGAACATAAAGGTATGCTACTTATCTAAAAATCACCAATAAGGTCTAACAACTTCTCATAATAGTTGCAATAACATCTATTAGGTCATGCATTTAATATACATTCATTTACTAATCAAAATATGTTAAGAGACATAACTAGAATCTATCATGAAATCATGCTTATAACCATCATATATCCAAAATATTAACAATGATATATCAACCATTAAAGCCATTTAATAACACATAAATTTACTCATAAAATACAAGAGGAAATGTGCTCTTATTAACATATGAAGAATGAAACTAGTTCAAGGACTTCCACATACCACTTGACCATATATTGGGTCGAACCATATATTTCTTCTAGCCAATCACCCTTGTGCCATATTCGAAGCGTGAATGTGGGAATCATAAAAAAATGAATCCATGCTTCCTTATTCTTTACCACAATCTCACCAAGGGATTCCTATGCCCAAACCCTCATCTATAAGACCAAGTTTTACCGTAATCCCTCCAAATGATTTCTTGTCCCAAAAATGAAACATACACTACCAAGATTTACTCCATTCCCACCATATATCAGTCCAGGGATCATGAGGCATATACAAACATGGATGCCTCTGGATATGTCGATCTAAAATGTGAGGAATTTGTCTATCTCCAATCTCTAGGCCTTACCGTATATCCATTCATTCATTGATTAAGGATTCCTAGGCCAATGAGACCCCACCCTCTAGGCTTTACCATATATCACACCATACACATGTCTAGGGTTCTTAGGTTTAATGAGGGAATACACGTCTAGGATTTATCATGTATCTCGCCATTCATTGGTCGAGGATTCCTAGACCCATCGAGGTACACATAATATGGCTTTACCGCAATCCCACCTTCACCGGTCCAGGGATTCCTGAGCCCTTTTCTTTTCTCTTGATACCACCCAAATCAGTTTTGGAACAATTTAGAAATCCAACTTAACCAGGTAAAAGAGAACCCCATCAGAACATGGCTATCTAGAAATGGGAAGGCAAGGATGAAAACCATTGTCAAACTTGGAAAAACCCATGGAAATGGAAACAAGAGAACCAAATGCACACATGCATGTACCATGCATGAAAAAACTAGAAAGGAAATCATACATGCAATTATATACCTGTAAGTAATCCTGTTGTAGTCGCTCGATTCTGGTCTTCTTTGCTTAATATTTTCTTCCTTTTTCCTTCTTTATCCTTTATTTTCTTTCCTTGATCCAATGCTATATTGATCCAAGAAAAAATCTATGTGCATAAGAGTATGTGAGAGAGAATAAAGAGATAGCTCCATTTAAAAACTGTCAAAAGGCTACCAACTGATCCTCATAAGAGTTTTTATCCTTGAGGCCTCTAATTTTTTCAATTTTCCATTATTTTCCTTCATTTTCCTTCTCATGAAAATTTTTGACCTTTCACCTTCGTATTCTCATATTTTCCTTTATTTTCATAAATAAAACACTAATTAATGACTCTTTTCCTTTCACAATTTCCTTTAGCCACAATAAACCAAATGAACACCTACACGAGGATGTTTTTCCAAACATGCAACTTGGAATACGTGTCCCATGACATGAGTCTTATTTTTCCTTTATTAACTTTATTACATGGATTTTGAACTTGGGGTTGTTATAAAAAGTAACCTAGTCAGGTGGTACACTACTGTCATTTTCCATGGCTATAGGTTCTTGAATATTTTCTCTATTTTCAAAAATTTTGGATTTCGTATTTGAACTATAGCCTTTTTTTCTAAAATTGTTTTTAGAGAGACTCTTTGTCATCTCAATGACCTCATAGCTCCACATCAACCAATGTTCTAATGCCAAGAATTTTTCTCTTTCCTAGACTAGAGGATGAGGTTGCACCAGTACCGAGTGTGGAAGTTGGAGATTGTTGTGGTAGGTTTGGGTCCTTTTGCTTATATTTTTATTCATTGCTAATGTCGGTCCCCTGAGAAATTTTTTGACATCCATTACCAATATTTGATACTTGATTCTCTATAAGTCTTATAAATGATTTGTTGTGTATAAATATTTTAAATTATACAAATATTTAAACAAACCATTTCTTTCACATTATGAGATGCAAAATTTAAATTTGGTTCATTTTTCAGATTCAAATTTAGGTTGTAAGGGTAAGTCATCAAATACAATCTGTCTTGTATCAAAGGGAAAAGTGAAACCAATGATAAGTTGATAAAATCACTAATACAAAATGGTTAATTAGTTACTAAAAAATGACTAAATCTTGCATATGAACGACCATTTTTCAGTCGGTGACCAGTAGTAGCTAATTTACAATATCTTATAATACGACCAACTTTTAGACGTTTTTAGCTTAGTCATTGATTGGTTGTCTCAATTTTATTGTCTAGTAGTATATTTAGTCATTAAATTGGTAATTGATTTAGTAATTGATTTAGTCATTAATTGTCACAATTAATGGCCAAATATACAACAAAATATAATACTATATGATCACCCGATAAAACCAATTAATGACCACGAAATATGACCAAAATGTTGGTCGTGTTACAAGATACTGTAAATTATCTACTAATAGTCATATATAAGCAAATTTTAGTCATTGTTTAAAACCAATTAATGACCAAAGAAATATGACTAAATTTTGGTCCTGCTATAAGATACTCTAAATTAGCTACTAGTAGTCTTATATATGAAAATTTTAGTCGTAATTTGTAATCACAAATTTATGATTTGTATTAGTCTTTTTTTTTGTAATTTCATATTCATTATATAAATGACTAATCTAGTAGTTTATATTCATTTCATTTACTTTCATTAATAATAATTTTAAATGACTAATTTAGTTGTATATTCATTTTATTTGTGTTCATCATTAATCAATATAAACTACTAATTTAGTAGTTTTAGATTTATTTTATGTGTAAATTATTAATCAACATAAATTGATTAATATGATTTTGCGACTGAATTAAAAAATTCTATATAATGTGTCTGCTCATCCAATATGAAAACACAAAATTTCATATGTTAATTAAAATACTAAATAATTATCAAGTGCAACTATAAATAATTTCAACCACAAAAATTATGTTGTATGGAATGTCAAGTATTACAATACGAATTTCTAACTTAATATTGGTTGGACTATAATTTACACATGAAATATTGTTTCATCACTTCAAAACATTATCATTGTGTTGCCAATGCATTGTAGGTGAATTCACCAACTCTGAATATTCGATCATCAGTCTTTCTGTGTGTGTCCCATGCGATATATTGTCTTTAAGGGTATCATTAGACTAGTTCTCTTCCCTCTCTCATTCTGCATTTGTCGCCCGAGTTTTATTGTTCTGCTCTTTCTTCAATTCATGTTTTTTACCATAAAAAATAGAGTTCCTCTTCTCAAATGAAAAAAAAAGATATAATTCAAAGTTTAAGACATGAAATAGGATGAACAACGGAATATAAAATAAAGTATAATATATTATATTTATACGACATATACCTCAACATCGTCTATGTCAATTCCATTCCCCCCCCCAGAATATAAAGAAACTCGATCAAATTTTCTTCAGTTGGCCGATAGTGGCCACTATGTGGCTAGATGATCTATATAAACAAAAAAAATAAAACGTAACCATAGAAAAAAAACACCTTGGGAAGTTAATAAAAATCATGTCAGCTATGCTACAATCTAAAATGATAAAGTTGTATATATCTTTTGAAAACAAATGGAAAGAAAAATACAACATATAATAAATAATGTATGACAACTAGCCGGAAAATTACATCATATAAGAATAAAATTCTCCTATGGTTACCCATACATGTGGGTGGGTAACATGCCCCAATATGCCATGATATTTAGGGTCCATAGGAAGTAAACCTCCTACTAACATAATGATTGATTGGTTGCATGTTTTCCTTGCCTCTCCTCTGTGAGTAAAAAAAATAAAAATAAAGGTGAAAAAATGAAGCTGGGAAACACTTTTTGCCCTTTTTTGACGTTGAAATTTGTAATTTTCTATGTTTTTTCAACTTCAACTCCACTAAATTCTTATTTTCAATGCAAATTATCCTTTGAGATAAAAACAAGATTTGTAGAGAATTGTCTTACCTCCCTACTCATTTTTTTTTTTTAATATTGACATATAAAGGGTAAATTTGTTTTTTACTAACTGCATATACTTGAAAATTTCAAGCAAACATAAATAGTCACTTTTTGAACCCTAATGATTTTTAGGGATGGTTATTCATTTTTTGGAAATAAACCATATCGTCATAATCTACATAGACTGCACTATTGCAATGACTATTTTTCGATAATTTTCAGATTAAATCACTATTTTTTATTATTTTTTGAAATGGGCGAAGACAAACAAATGGTGATGTTTTGGTACATTTTATGAGCCCTACGTTTTCTTTTCAATGTGATCGTTAATAAGAAAAATGAGAATACATTTTTGAAGAAGACAAGGAGAGGAATTGAAATATGATTTTTTTTTTATTTTTTTGTGTTGCCATTTTAAAGTTATTGAATTTTCATTCACTGCAATTTTTAGAACAATGAAATTCCGTAGTGACACAGTTTAGTATAAAATTAACAAAAATTTGAAATCTTTAATGAAACTCCAAAAATATTACACCATTAGAAACTAGATTAAGAGATGAATTACCGGGTCCGAAAGATAACATTCTGTATTTGTAGGTGTTCCACCCCTCCAAAGCTGCAGGTTCCTGAAAACAGCAGAATTTTCTGGGTTTTGCGTTGACTAGAAACTCTCGGGCAAGATAATTTCTGCGCTGAGACATTTAATAAACTCTCAGGTGAGAAATTTTAAACTCTCGACCGAGATTTTAAACCACCATAGGTTAAATTTAACTGTGCGGGTAAGCTCTCACCCGAAAGTTTTACAAACTCTCGCCCGAGAGTTTACATGCGAGATTTTACCCAAGGCCGACTCTCGGGCGAGAGTTATATGACTCTCATCTGAGAGCTTAATAAACTTTCAGGTGCAAAGTTTAATTAAAACATTTTATCATCGATCAACGAAATCCTGCGAAGATTCATCGTATCGTCGCGAGGTTTCGAGCAAGAGTTGTATATAAATATTCTCGTTCAAAAGATTAATTCCACAATCTTCCACACACCATTCTGAACCAGTGAAGGTGCGAAGGTGCGAGGATGCAAAGGTGCAATTTTTTTTGGGTGTTAAAGTTTTTTCGGAAAAAAAAAATTCGAAGTTTTTTTGGGTGCGAAAATTTTTTAGCGAAGTTTTTTTGGGTGCAAATTTTTTTTTAAGTAATTTTTTTTAAACATTCATTTTTTTTTTTTATAGAGCACATATTTTCAGGAGAGGGAAGTGAAAGTTTTATGGTGAAAAAAAATACATTTTTTTTTTTTTTTAAGAATTGAATTACTTGATATTTTGTGAAATGTCTCTATGAAGGCATGAAGTCTTTTTGCAAAATGTCTTTATGAATTTAATTAATTATTTAATTTTCTCTCTTATTGAAGGCATGGAGTACTTATTCTGAAGAATTTATGTTTTTTTGGGTATTTGGTCCAAATAGAATTGGATTTTAGGTTTCCAAATTGTGAACATGGGGAGCAATCATTGGTAATTTTACTTTGAGAGCTCGAATTATTTCAACAACCACTGCTTTCACTAACTATCCTCCACTCGTGGATCCTCATCTTTTGTCTCTCAGACTTACATTGGCATCATGTGACAATGATAATGTCATAAGCCCCATAGTAGAGTTGTGCACTGCGATATGAATTGGTTTTGCGTATGGTATGGACCAAGTCAAGCCATCGCGCTACCTAAGGGAGAAAGATCAAATATTATGTCTCTCTAATCCATCGATCCCCGATGTCACCCAAGTATTTTCCTCCGACATTGATAATAATTTTGAAGCTTGATAAATTCCACAGACAAAGCTTCATAATTTTGTCATGCCATGAATGATATGCGGAGTTTTGCTTGTATCGATCTTTTCGTATAGTGAAAGCCCGTGAAAAAAATCAGAGCAGAGAAAGGATAACAATTGAGGGAAATTGTTCAACAATGGCGGTGAATTTACTTCTTTATAATTTGAATAATTATGTAAGGATGATGGGATTGTTAGACATAAAACTATTGTTTATACTCCTCAGCAGAATGGTGTTGTTGAACGGATGAATCAGACTCTTATGGAAAGAGCCAGAAGCATGACCAACAATGCTAACTTGCCAAAGGAGTTGTGCGTAGAAGCATTATCTATTGTTTGTTATTTATTTAACATATCACCTTCGGTTACAATAAACTATAAAATTCCTGAAGAAGTTTGGTCAGGCCAGTCTTGTGATTATTCACATTTGAATATTTTTGGTTGTGATGCCTATGCTCTTATTCCTAGAAATCAGTGTTCAAAGTTAGATCCAAAATCAAAATGTTGTGTATTTGTTGGGTATGATTATGTAGTGAAAGGATATAGGTTGTGAGATCCTTCTTCACGCAAGATAGTCATTAGTAGATATTTAACATTTGATGAATCTTCCCTTCTAACATCAGATGTTGAAAAAGTTGAACACGAACAGGTATCGTTAAATCAAGAAATTCAATTGGAGACTAAATTTTTTCCAGAAATTCGAAAGGAAGTAGAGACTTCTGATGAAAAAGGTTAAGAAGTAAAGGAAAATGGAAAAATTCCAGAACCAATTTAGCAACCAGTCACTCCAAGAAGGTCTATGAGGGAAAGAGAAACACCTAAAAGGTATGAAGATTATGCTTCATCTTTTGCATTGATTACTGAAGATGGGGAACCATCTTGCTATTAGGAAGCAGTAGATGACGTAGATAGTGAGATAGGGAAAAAGGATATGGAAGAAAAAATGTATTCCTTAGCCAAGAACAATACCTGGGATCTTGTAGAACTTCCTGAAGGGAGAAGCATTTTTGGGTGCAAATGGGCCTTCAAGTTGAAGAGAAAAGTTGATGGAAGTATTGAGAGGTATAAGGCGAGACTGGTTGCAAAAGGATATTCTTAGGTTGAAGGTATTGATTTTCATGATATTTTTTCACCAGTTGTTAAACTTGTTTCTATTCGTATTGTATTAGCACTAACCGCATTACTTGATCTTGAGTTAGAACAGTTACATATTAAAACAACCTTTCTTCATAGTTATTTGGATGAAGAGATATATATATATGGATCAACCAGAAGGTTTTCTACAAGGTTGCAACAAAAGATTAGTTTGCAAGCTCATGAAATGATTGTATAGCCTGAGGTAGTCACCCAGACAATGGTACAAGAAGTTTGATTCCTTCATGGTGAGACAGAATTTTATCAGAAGTGAGTATGATCATTGTGTATACTTGAAAAGTTTCAATGGCATATTCATTATCTTGGCGTTGTATGTTGATGATATGCTTATTGCAAGAAAAATCATGGAAGAAATCAATAGGTTAAAGGCTCAGCATTCTAGGACGCTTGATATGAAAGATCTTGGAGAGGAAAAATATATCTTGGGCATGGAGATACACAGAGACAAGAAGAATGGTAAGATTTTGTTATCACAACAGAAGTATGTGGAGAGAGTACTTGAAATGTTTGGTATGAACAATGTGAAACTTGTTAATGTTCCATTAGCTTCCCATTTTAAGCTTTCTTCATATTTAAGTCCTAGAACTAATGAAGAAAATAAGTATATGTCTCGTGTACCATATGAAAATGCGGTAGTCAACTTAATGTATGTGATGGTATCTACAAGACTTGACATTTCACATGCAGTTGGAGTTGTCAGCATGCTCATGGCAAATCCAGGAAAAGAACATTAGCGAGAAGTGAAATGAGTGCGTCAGCATTTGAGAGGCACAAGTAACCATTGCATCATCTTTGATGGTCGTGAAGGTTCATTATGTGAATATGTGGATGTTGATTATGCCGGTGATTTGGGCAACAGGAGGTCTACTACAGGTTATGCTTTTACTCTTGCAGGTGGAGCAATCAGCTGGATGTCAAAGGTTCAAGAGACAGTTGTTGTGTCCACTACTGAAGCAGAGTATATAGTCGCTTCAGATGCCTGTAAAGAGGCAATATGGTTAAAAGGTCTACTTGATGAGATTAGAAGGATGCAAGAGAAAGTGAATGTATTCTGTGACAGTCAGAGTGTTATTCATTTGGCTACAAATCCATCACAGCAAGACCAAGCACATCGATGTAAGGTATCACTTTGTGAGACATGTAATTGAAGGTGCAAAAGTAGTTCTCAAGAAGGTTCGTACACAAGAGAATCATGAAGATATATTCACGAAGCCAGTTAGAGTAGAGAAGCTAAGATGGTGTCTCCCTTCTCTTGGCCTGCGGAAGAGATGATGAATGGGCATGGACAAGGGATCAGGAAAATTGTTGTCATTGTGGAGTTTATTGAAATATGACAACAAATGTAAATAATGTAATTTTGGGCAAATTTACTTATTACCTGTTAGGTGGTTGTATAACGAAATGAAGTTAGAATAACTAAATAGCCAAGGTTAAATTGGATGACCGAAGATGCTTCTAAGAGAAAGAGAGTCATTATTGATTAATAGAGTTTCCAATCCCTTGCCCAGTGGAGGTTTCCTTGATACCTTGTCAATGTTTTACCACATAAATCCCTATATTTATCTTTCTGTGTATTTTACATTCAATTTTCATTCGATTTCTGTTTCTTCTTGTTTAATGTTTTCCTAATACAATATAATGACACATTTGAGTTTTTTAATTACCTAAATAATAGAAAAGTCCTCGTTTCATGGATAGTGGATGACTTCGATGTTGCATAGATAAGGCATGAAAAACTGGAATGGTATGTAAGGTGTTTAAGGAGCATCACAACAGAGATGGAACATGATCTTCTTATAAATCAAATGGGAATAGCTGCTAGTATTATGATATATATCAAAGCTAAAAAAATTATGATAAAATACCAATTTTTAATGATTTATTGGAAGATCATATTAACAAAATATATTCGTAAATTTGAGGGAATACTTTTCCAATTTAAATCGATTGATCGAATTCCAACTAGGTAACCATGTTCTAAACTATCCTCCAATCCCTTGAGATATATATCTGTTACTAAGTATCGAATTTCAATTTCATGCTGGAAACTTTACACGGCCTTATAAAATTACAGAAAACATGGATTCTGGGAAGTGATTCATGACTAGTTTCTCCCATTTCATTATCAGTGCGTTGGTCGTTGTGGAGAATCATAAATATGCTTCTTTCATAATGTTAATAAAAAATAATTTTTTTGTGTTTAGTTGGAAGAGGTACATGCAAGGCATTATTGTTTTTCGAAATGGTAAAATAATGATGTATTTATTTGAAAGATGTATTATGATAGATGACAATTTCTTATTTAGTTACTTATATGTGCGCGGGTTGTCCGAAAAATCATAAATACCTTCTTTCCACGTTGATAAACATTTTTTTTATAATTATTTAGAAGTATTATTTTTTTTAAATCTTGGAAAAACGATCTATTTATTAAAAAACGTTGTCATCAAGATTATGAGCATGATTCATGACTATTTTTCCTATTTCATAAACATATTTGTTTGTCAATGTTAATAAAAAACTTATTTTTCTATAACGGCCAGGTTCATAGTCTTTGCTCCATTAATTTGAATTGCACAAGTGCCAGATTTAATTATAATATTTGTTTAATTAATATGAAATGCAGATTGTAGATTTTGGAAATATTTCAAGAAATATTTTTTAATTTAATAGATAAATTCAAATAATTATACTTTCAAAACGGATTCTCAAAATATACAATTTATATAAACATATCCTTTATTTAGAAGGTTGAAAAAACAAATATATTCGCTATATAATATAAACATATATATATATTTTTAAATATTGGAGAACTAATTTATTCATTTGAAAGATGTCATCAACATGGTATATGGTTTAGTTAAGTTAAAATTGGAAATGTAACAATTTTTATCCTTCCAATTAGATCTTACCATCAATTCCTCTATTTTGTGTTGTCTTTTCTTTCGAATTGCCAAATGACTTCAATTTATAACACGGCTGTTTTCTGCGAGAAGAATTGCTGAAAGCAACTGGAAAGCAGCGCTGTAAAAACAAAAAAAAATCATTTTCGACGACGAAGTACATAACACAGTTGAGTGATCATACTTGCTTGTGGTTTAGATCGAATCATACTGGCAGCCAGGCTGAGAAACAGCATGTATGGGCCGCTCGAATATAATAATCACTAGTGACTGCATGCAGGAATATAGATGTATGAGCGGGCGGCTCCAGAATATAATAATCGCCCATGACTGCATGCGATTTAATGAAGGGTGGAGCTTTTAAATTACTTTCATCTCTAATTGGTATCAGTTTTTTTAGTTTGTTTGGTAGTGTGATTTGTGAGATGACTTTGGGAAATCGGAAGGGCATCTAAGCAGTCAAAATCACCATGACTGTATACAGTGTTATAAAAATATAAATGTATGGACAGCTCCGGAATATAATAATCACGCATGACTGCATGCTATTTAATGAAGGGTAGAACTTTTAAATCTCTTTCATCTCCAATTGACATCAGTTTTTTTTGTTTTCTTGGTACTGTGGTGGAGCTTTTAAATGGCTTTCATCTCCAATAGGCTTCGGTTTTTTTTGTTTGCTTGGTAGTGTGGGTAGTGAGATGACTTCATGCCAAATCTATAGCATCTAAGCCGTCAAAATCACGGTGGGTGTATGTATGCTTATAAAAATATAAATGTATGCGCTGCTCCTGAATATAATAATCACCCATGACTCCATGTGATTTAATGAAGGGTGGAGCTTTCAATATTAGGAATTTGGCTTCTGTGATCCATAAATTGTGTATAAAAATTTCATGATGATGATGATAGTTAATGTCCACTGAGACCAATCTTTGGTCTATCAGACCTAAAGAAACGAGTTATTTAGTTTGATTTAAGATTTTATTCCTATGCTCGAAAAGCTTGGAGAGAAGCCTCCCAAGCTCATTATAATTTTGACATCTTAAAAGGCTAGGAAAGTCAGTATTGCAACAAAGATTATGAAATTGAACTCTAATGTGGTTGTACACGGGCACTCTAAGAGGAAGTGATTTTCATCCTCGATGTTCATATTTTCACAGAGATGGCAGATCCTTTCCATCCATGGTGTTTTAGGAACTGTCCAACCACCTATTTCACTATGGAGCTCATGAGAGTTCATTCTAATCTTGGGTATATTAATTTTCTTTTTTGAGCTAGTTAAAACAGAAATACTTTTGATCTTCTAGGGTGGGGTTGATGAGCTCCTTATAACATCTTAAGTCACTCCACATTTTTTCTTTGAACTTAGAAGTAACAATTTTTTTAATGTTATTAATGTTTTGCAATGCAACATTCTAGTCTATCTCCCAATGGTTTAACCAAGCCTTGATGTCTTTATACCAACCTCTTTTAAACTAAATTAAATTTTACCCTATAATATTATATTTTAATTGAATTTTATTATATTTTTTAATTTAAATTTAAATATAATTTAATATTAATGTTTTTTAATAAATTTAATAATAATATTTTTTAATATAATTTTTATTATTTTAATAAATAAATAAAGATAATAAATAAATAAAAATAAATAAATAAAATATAAATATAAATAAAAAATAATAATAAAATAACTAAATATTAACCGTAATAATAATAAATATACTTGCTAAGGTTTTGCAAATGGGGTAGCAAGCTAAGTGGGCTTGAGCATGGGTGACCTCCAGAGAAGTTCTGGTTACCAGGTGCAAGTGATGGTATGTGATTCATTTCACTAGTTTCAATACCACTTCTTCATCCCTATGAGCATCACCTGATGCAATGAGTGCTAAGTGGAAAAAAATCGGTAGTGGGGAGTGCTAAGTGGAAAAAAAAACGGGAGTGAGGTGAGAGAACCACAAGAGGGAGCATGAAAAAAAAATCTAATTCATTTTCATCTCCAATTGTCATCAATTTTTTTTGTTTGCTTGGTAGTGTGGGTGGTGAGATGACTTCACGCCAAATCTATGGTCTCAGAAACTAAATGTATGGGCAACTTTGTAATGTGGGTCGTGAGATGACTATTTTTTTTGTTTTAGCTTTGGTAAGCCGTCAAACATTTATCATGGGTGGATTTTTTTCCCATTGAGGGACTGGAGTTGGTGACCTTTTGATCACGAGTGTCTTAAGAACACACTCTTCATCATGGAACCAAACCCCATTGGGCTCCAAAAGTAAGGAGTTGTCTTTAACGCCATTTCTCGTGTTAGAATCTCGCTAAAAATTTTGAAGTGTTAAATTTTGATTTGTGTTATTTACACTGGTGTTTGGATTTTATATATGGATTCAACACTCTAAAAAACCTCTAAAGATGATTGTGAAGAAGTTACCCATCAAATTTATGATTTTAATAAATTCTTGCCAAAAAAAAAAAATACATCGAAAAACTTCCTAAAAAAATCTAAAACAACTCCCTAAATTAATATCATAATAAAAATAAAATGATAAATCCTTCTTAATTGTTTTTATTTAATTAAAAGCTTCTCTTCTAAGGAACAAGTTAATCCCATGATATCCGGAAAAGCAAGAGTGAACAATAATATAACAGAATTTTTGGACTTTTCAATTGGAGCCCATACATTATTTTATACGCATTTGAAGTGTCAATAATATCGCATGAATCACTTTTTATGGCAGGTATTTACAGGGCTGCAACTCTAATGCCGCGGAAAACCTCTATAAATAGCACCACATCTGAACGTTCCATCCAGAGTTCAGATACCTCTTCGCATCTCTGCGCTCCTTCCAGAGTTCAGATCCCTCTTACTGCCTTTCCCTTCATGAATGAACACATGGAATTAGCATCGGAATCAGTTCCCCTCCATGCCCTATTATTTCCATTTCCCTTTCAGGGCCACATAAAGCCTTTCATGAACTTGGCCAATGTTTTCTCCACCCGCGGCTTCTATATCACTTTCGTCACTACCGAATTTGTCGAAAGGCGCCTTTCTGAGTCTGGGGCATTTCATTCCATGAATACTAGCAAAATCAGATTTGAGACTGTGCCGGACGGGCTGCCCCCCCAACGCGGCTGTAGTCAAAATGAAAATCTTCCGGAGCTCTACGAGTCGATGGAAATTCACGCTCATATTTAATTACGGAAGTTGATGGAGAAACTCCAACATCTTCCCAACGTTCCTCCACTCACCTTTATTGTCTCTGATGGACTTTTAGCAAAGACGCAGGTTGTTGCGGACGAATATGGTATTCCCAGAGTTGCTTTCTGGCCGACCAGTGCGTTCGGTTTCACGTGTTTTTTTTCCATTCCTCTGCTCATCGAGGAAGGATATCTTCCTCTCAAAGGTACGCAACAAATATTAACACCTGAGTTGATTGTTGTAGTAATTATATGTTGTCCATTTTCCTGTTAATTACATCCACACATAAGCGATCAGGTGCACCCTGCAACTAACCGAGGGGTAGTGATCCATCTTATTTTAGTGTTGCATGTCTTGTGAATATAATACACGAGTTAATGATTAAACATGAATACATTGACTGTTACAGAATTCAAGAAAAGTTGGAAATTCACCATTTTTTTACTGCGCCACTGTTTGTTAAGTTTTCTTAAAATGACGCCAGATTTGTGGAGCATGGAAAGACTTTTGTGTTTTAATTGCATCCATCTTGAAATGAATCTGCCTATTTGATGTTTGGAAACGAAATGATTTTTTACCTGTTCCGTATTTACAATGTGTGGAGCATTTTGTTTTATTTTAGAAACACTTGAAATATATTTCCTGAATAGCGTAGTTTTAATCAATTATGAATATTAAAATAAAAATTTTAAAAATTCAATCGCATATACTATTTTTTTCCTATTTGCTAATATTTATAGTAGGTTAATCTCTTCTCTTCTGACTTTATATCACTCCACATTATCTTATTAATAAAATTAGACATAATTTTACTAATACTAAAACGCATATAGAGAATATTTATATGTTTACTAAGATACTGGGGAGCGTCTTGGAAGATGAAGAAGCAACGCAAACGTTTTTCTAAGGCGACACCCAGAGTTCGGAAGATGTGTTTGCGGTGTAGTCATCAGTGACGTTCGCGTCGAATAGAATCTTGATTGTCTCAAGGCATGCTCAGAAACTTCAGGCGTCAAAGATGCCTCGAGTATCTTGGGCAGCACGGCAAGGATAAGGGCAGGATATGTCCTCTTCAACTTGGTGTCGTCTCATAGGGTGATAACTTGTCGCGGGAGAAGTCCTTGGGGCTCCCCTCTCTTCCACGAGTAATAATGATCGGAGTTAATGAGCCGTCTTCGTCAAATCCACTTGTACGATGATCTTTCCACATAGTGTATTGGCTTCATTGCGGCCAGAGAGGCTCATCTACAACCAATATGACTCCGATATGCAGTGGAGTGCAGTCCTCATACAAGGTAATAGGCTTAAGTTTTAAATTTAAAAAAAATAAAAAATAAAAATGGCATTGTGCTAGAACATATATCAATTTCTAATACAATTATGTATTATTTATATAATTTGAATGGATAGTAAATTATATACGTGAATTTGAATGGATCGTAAATTTACCTTTAACAAAAAAAATTACCACATTGAATTTCCAAATTAAGTAAAATTTTAAACATCTTTACTCTTTACTAAAGTCAATACCATTTCCTAAATCAAAGGAAAGAGTTAATTCAACACAAACAATCAAAATCCAAAATCTTTTAATATTTCTTTTAATTAAATATTTGTAAAATGAATTTATACTTACTCTAGAGCTATGGTAAATAAATAAATAAAATATATAAACTAGATGTATGGTAAATAAATAAAAATTCTTTTTATATTTATTCCATAAACCTTTTATATTTAAAAAAACTTTAAAAAGAGGTTTTATTTAGATGAAGCCTATGGGACGAATACCATGGGACAAATTAATATTGATACCATGGGCCAAATACCATGGGTAAATAAATAAATATAAAAGAAGTATAAACAAGTATGATAAATAAATAAATAAATATAAAATAGATATAAAGAGGTATGGTAAATAAATAAATATAAAAGAGGCATAAAGAGGTAAGGTAAATAAATAACAATATATCAAATAGGATTATACATAAAAATCTAATTATATAACAAGCCTATGGGCCAAATACCATAGTAAAGAAAAGGGGTATAGTAAATAAATAAAAATATAAATAAACTAGAGGTATGGTAAGTAAATAAAACCTCTTTTCATATTTACTCCATAATCTGCTTTATATTTACGAATATTTATGTTCATTAGTTTACATAACTAAGAAGAAATAGAGAGAGAGAGTGATAAGGGAGAGATGGAGAGAGAGAGTGTATGTTTAGGGGTGAGATAAAGAGACAAAGTAAGATGTATGGAAAGAAGGGGGGAGAGAAGAAGTGAGAAGGAGAGAGGGAGGGATATAGTAATGTAGTTGGAGAGAGAGAGGGGTGGAAAGAGAGAGAGAAAGAAAGGGATGGGGGAAGAGAGAGAGAGAGAGAGAGAGAGATATGGGGGAAGAGAGAGGATTGGAGGGAAAAGAGAGAGAGAGAGGTGGGAGAGAAAGGGAGAGAAAGGAAGGATGAGAGAGAGGAGGAGAGTGATGGGGGAAGAGAGAGTATTGGGGAGAGAGAGAGAGAGAGATTAGGGAAGAGAAAGGGGGGAGAAGGAGATATAATGAGAGAGGGAGGGATATAGTAACATAGTTGTTGGGTGAAGAGAGAGAGAGAGGGAGAGAGAGATGGGAGAGAAAGGGAAAGAGAGGAAGGAAGAGAGAGGATGTGAGAGAGTGGAGAGAGGGAGGGAAAGAGAGATGGACTTGGAGGGGGAGGAGGAGAGAGGTAAGAAGAAAGAAATAGAGAGAGAAAGGTGGAGAGAGAGAGTGAGTGAGTGATAAGGAAGATGGAGAGAGAGGGAGAGAGGGGGAAGATAGAGATATAGATGGAAGGTGAAGAGAGGGAAGAAGAGAGAGATGGGGAGAGGAGGGGATTGACAAAGAGATTGATATATATGGATTGCGAGAGTGTGTGTGTTTAGGGGGTGAGATAGAGAGACAGAAAAGAAGAGATGGAGGGGGATATAGATATGGATGGAGGGTGGAGAGAGGGAAGAATATTTCTCACACTGGATGGATTGATATAAGTGGAGATGGTGATTTATAATCCTATTTGATTATTTGCGCATCGATTTTAGTGTAGATATTTATTTCTAATGATATTTGATTACTTGCACTAGATGCAGTGATTTTAGTGTAGGTGGTGATTTCTAATACAATTTGATTACTTGCACTGAATTTGTTGATTTCAATTTAGATGTCGATTTATAATTATATTTGATTACTTGCACTAGATGAATTGGTTTCAATGTAGATGATTTCTAATCCTATTTGATTGTTTGCACTAAATGCATTGATTTCGGTGTAGATGGCGATTTCTAATCCTATTTGATTTATTTGAGTAAAAGTAGCCCTTGAGCACAGAAGCACAACACTGAGATCTTCAACTCTCATGCATATAAGAATGCAATCTTAGTAATGTTGAAATCAAATCTAATCTCAGCAAATTTACACCATGACCATTTATACAAAAGCTCATTTAGGTTCGATCATAATCATCACCAAGCATATGTGTTTATACACATCATTCCAAATTTTATTTGCCACTTCAATCCCAATTTAAATGCCTTTATATTAAATAAACATCATTCAATTCAATTCAATGCCGATCTTGAATTGTTCATGCACCTTTTATTATTAAACATTCAATGGTCTTATCATTAGACCCATTACCATTCATATACCATCACATTCAAAAATGATTTTTAACACCGGAATTTAAAACTGAAAGATGCGCCCTTCCCATTCTGATTTCTGCTTACCAGTTTATAAAATCGAATGTCAGACTTTCATTCTTATCCAACGCTCCATGGGTTGTCAACATTATCTCTGCGCAAGCGATCTTCTCCATCTCATTAAATTCAACTTCAATCCCACACTTCTTCCATTCAATAGCGCTCTGCAACTGAATTTCATTTCAACGCCAAATACTTCCATTCAAGGCGTTCTGCAACGGAGTATTATGGCGTTCTGCAATAGAATTTCATTTCAAAACACAACATACCTTCCATCGCTGACCGAGTTGCCTCCCATTTGCCACGTGTTCTATTCAATAGCCATCGTATTGCTTTTTTCAATCATTAAGTCGATTCACAACAAATCGGCTTCATCCCCCTGCAATTTCTACTCAAAACAAATTCTTCAGTGTTAATAAAATCCATCTCTCTAATAAAACGTTGTCCATTCCGGCAAAGCTCTGAGAATCGATTGACATTTGAATCGATTTGAATCCTTCAAACTGGCTCTGTTTACAAAACCCAGAATTAACCCATATCATTACTTTAAACATTTAAATCGACATCCATACCAACTAAAACAGATTTGGACTTTAATACCACGGATTCTGTATTCCCTCTCTGCATGGTTTCTTCTGTGTACAGATCAACTTCAAGCAACTCCAGATATGAATTTATTGCACAATACTCACAAACAAAAATCGACCTAACAATCCCTGTCTTCCTGTTATGAAATTCGATTACACAGAAGTCGATTTATTAAACTCAACAACGCTATCATTTAGTTTAATTGTGATTGCCCATTTCAGGCAATTTCACCAGTTTCAAATGCCTTTACTTAACATGTGCAGACAAAGTCAATATGAATTGACATTCATTTACAAATAGAACTTGCAATTTCTGAATACAAATATCGCTGGATATTCCTTCAATTTATCCACGATTTCACAATTACTTCAACCCAACAAATGGAAATCATTTCAGTTCTGCAAATTTAAAAGTCCATCAATCGAACGCTGTTGAGTTCCTTTTAAAATGCCCTTCCGGCATTCCTTAACGTTGCATTCATTGATATTCAACGTATTACTGTTCTTGCAACAGCCAGACATATTTACACTGCAAACACTGCTATTCGTTCTAATTTAAAATATATTTCATTCCATACCATTCCATTTTGTAATTAATCAACCAGCTTTTCATAATTGCTCTATGCGTTTTGTTCAAATTTGTGAAGATTATTCTTTAAAAGGACAGCGTACTGTATTTCAGAGATGGTCATACATAATTCTTGACAATCATATACACTAACACCTCTTTCAAACAATAACCAACAATTCACTGATACAGAAGTTTTTCTCCTGGAAATCGATTCCTAGCAATCGAATTTCCAATTCCATGACTTCAATTTACACTTGGACACAAATATTTATCGATTTCCACAAATAGTTGCCAGCAAGTCTATTACCACAGATTCATGGATTTCAATCATTCATAAAGACTCAACTAAGGCGCATGATATAACTCTTAATCACAAATTCATAAAAATTAACATACTTACAAACTTCCTTCGTGGCCAGATATTCAACATTTAGGCCCTTACAATTGCTGAAGGCTTACAGCCTTGCTGATCAAGCCTGTTCTCAATCAACCTCTCTCACAATCTCCCATGTCTTTTTCTCTTACAACCCATTCCTATTTATACAATTTTAAAAATCATTTAATTAAATGCTCATCCCTTAAAATCCTCAACAAACCCCTAAATTTCTCAACATCCCTAAAGGATAGGTTTTTATCCCTAAAATCCTTCAATTTATTAAATTTCCTCATATCCTTTTATTAATAAAAAGATATTTACATAAATCCTCACCTTCTCCTATTTAATTCAAATTAATTAATAAAATATTTAAAAATCATCACACCCCATATTTACAAATTAATATTATCACACCCCATATTTACAAATGGAGAAAAAGGTCTTGATGCTCCTGCATCAGACTCCCCATGTAAGAAAATTCATGACCACCTGGTCATAAGTCTGGATATCTCCTCCTGGATCCCAAATTTTGTTTTGTAATCTTTCCTTGCTTGTCGATTGCTTTACCACTGTTGCTATCTGCCGTCGTCCTCCAGGGTTCCATATTTTGTGTTGTAGTGCTCCACCTGCTCTGCTCTTGCAATCTTTCACTGTCATTCTCTTGTTGTCGCTCCTTTTCTTTCTTTCGGCTGTCTTTCTCTGGGATGTTTTCATCATTAACCTCCTTATCAACTCAATTTCTTTGT
This sequence comes from Pinus albicaulis, assembly GCA_034641835.2. NCBI lineage: Eukaryota > Viridiplantae > Streptophyta > Pinopsida > Pinales > Pinaceae > Pinus > Pinus albicaulis. The sequence goes on along the minus strand of CM076582.1, from coordinate 792,968,722 downwards.
CTCGTATGTCCTCTGTCTGTTGATTGTTTCCAACATCTTCAATAAACCATGTTGCTCTTGCTGTCACTATGGATGTTGCGGCCTCCCAATCTTCCTTTCCCTCTGCAACATTCCTTTGCTTGTCACCTACAATTTTATCTGCAATTTCTTCTTGATTATCATTTATGACAACTGCTTTGTCATCCTTCTTCAGCAATCTATCCTGGACATCCTTCAGTAGATGTTCTTCCTCTTCTTCTTTCATTTGACTATCCACATGTGCCAAATATGTTCTAGCGTCTGCAACAACATCTTCAATCATAAGACAATCATTATAAAAAAAATAAGGCCTCTGTACCTCTTTTCCCTTTAGCAACACTTCATTATGTTGCGTTGATTTCTCTTCTTCTGTCAGCATATCAGTATGCTGATCCAAACTCAAAGAACTCTTGAGACTGTCAGCTAGTCTCCACTTCTCATCAGCTATTTCAATGATGTCTTCCAGCATTTGTCCATTGTAGTGAACTGATTCTTTTCCAGCCTCTGCTTCAAAACTTTCATCTTCTGGAAGGTACTCTTTCACATCTTTGTCAGCTTTAAAAGACTGTCTATCTTCTTCCAAACCTGCAATCACACACAAATCATCAGTTTTAAAATCACAAGACCTTACGGTCTTGTTTGATGCTTCAGTCATCAAATCTTCGGGCTGCTTTGAATCATTCATATGATTCAACTCCTCCAGCTCTTCATCACTTTCAAAAAGTAATGGTCCACTCTCTGGGTAACATATTGAAACTTCAACATCTTCTTCAGCATCTTCCTTTTGTTGTAGCTCAACTGTTTCGAGCTTCTCTATCCTCTGTCTGGCATCAATAACCCGTTCAAGTTCCCTTAGTTCCTTTATCAACTGCATATTTACCTGATGATTCCACTTCTCTTGTAGCCTCTGCCACTTCAACTTCTTTCTCATGACATAACCATGCTTCTGGTCTTCCTCATTTCTTTGCAACATCTCCATTAACACCTCAAGCTGAACTGCTATTTCAGCCTTCTCCCTCTCATATTCCTCTTTGCTTAACTGTCTCTGTATGCCAATTGCCTTGGCACCCTTCTCCTTTTGTCTTCTGCTGTGGTTTATTTCAGAACCTCTGTTACGACTGTCACTAGTCATCATCCTTTCCATCTCTATGAGTCCCTTACTCACTTTACTACGAGTTGCATTAAAGCCTCTTCAGCAGCAAGTCCTGTCCTACCGCCACTTACCTCACCAAGCTCTCCTCACTCAGTCTTTTGGCAAGCAATTGGTTCTCTCTCTGGAACCTCCTTTGAGCACTTCTCTTTGCTCTTCCTGGCTTCAACTCATCTGCCTGTTCACAACTGTCTTCCTTATCCAATCTCTATTGGATTTCCTCAAGGTTCTGCCACCTCTATGTTTTCACCTAGAAACTTTCACCAGCTTCCTTTATCTGTTAGCAATTGCCTTTTGGGAGTTGCAATAATATTTCAATGCAAAGACTACAATACTCTATTCTTCAAAAAACATATCTTCTTACCTCCAAGATCTCTTCTGATCTTGTCTTTCCATTCACCTGCCTCTAAGAACTTAATTGTTCTTCTCCATTCTCCCATCTGTACTCTGGTTGCTTGACTATCAGATTAGAATCTGAGCTTCTTTACCTGCATTCTGTTCACTTGCAATTGTGTATGCTGCATTTCAGATTTAAAATCTGATCTTCATCATTCATCATACAGTAAAACTTACATTTCAATTCAATAAAACCTTCTTGTCATCATTCAGAAAATAAACATTTCAACAGAGCATTCCGGCTCCGATACCAAAATTACGTAGGCAGGGCCTGCAATACCCAGGATCTTCAACTCTACAGGCATATAAGAATGCAATCTTAGTAATGCTGAAATCCAAATCTCAATCTATGGCAAATTTACACCATTACCATTTATACAAAAGCTCATTTAGGTTCGATCATAATCATCAACAAGCATATGTGTTTATACACATCATTCCAAATTTTATTTGCCACTTCAATCCCAATTTAAATGCCTTTATATTAAATAAACATCATTCAATTCAATTCAATGCCGATCTTGAATTGTTCATGCACCTTTTATTATTAAACATTCAATGGTCTTATCATTAGACCCATTACCATTCATATACCATCACATTCAAAAATGATTTTTAACACCGGAATTTAAAACTGAAAGATGCGCCCTTCCCATTCTGATTTCTGCTTACCAGTTTATAAAATCGAATGTCAGACTTTCATTCTTATCCAACGCTCCATGGGTTGTCAACATTATCTCTGCGCAAGCGATATTCTCCATCTCATTAAATTCAACTTCAATCCCGCACTTCTTCCATTCAATAGCGTTATGCAACTGAATTTCATTTCAACGCCAAATACTTCCATTCAAGGCGTTCTGCAACGGAGTATTATGGCATTCTGCAACCGAATTTCATTTCAAAACACAACATACCTTCCATCGCTGACCGAGTTTCCTCCCATTTGCCACGTGTTCTATTCAATAGCCATCCTATTTCATTTGGAGTTCTGGCCAGACGGTCTTCACCAACGTATTGCTTTGTTCAATCATTAAGTCGATTCACCAATTCCATTTTAATCCTGGTGTTTGATCACAACAAATCAGCTTCATCCCCCTGCAATTTCTACTCAAAACAAATTCTTCAGTGTTAATAAAATCCATCTCTCTAATAAAACGTTGTCCATTCCGGCAAAGCTCTGAGAATCGATTGACATTTGAATCGATTTGAATCCTTCAAACTGGCTCTGTTTACAAAACCCAGAATTAACCCATATCATTACTTTAATCATTTAAATCGACATCCATACCAACTAAAACAGATTTGGATTTTAATACCACGGATTCTGTATTCCCTCTCTGCATGGTTTCTTCTGCGTACAGATCAACTTCAAGTAACTCCAGATATGAATTTATTGCACAATACTCACAAACAAAAATCGACCTAACAATCCCTGTCTTCCTGTTATGAAATTCGATTACACAGAAGTCGATTTATTAAACTCAACAACGCTGTCATTTAGTTTAATTGTGATTGCCCATTTCATGCAATTTCACCAGTTTCAAATGCCTTTACTTAACATGTGCAGACAAAGTCAATATGAATTGACATTCATTTACAAACAGAACTTGCAATTTCTGAATACAATTACCGCTGGATATTCCTGCAATTTATCCACGATTTCACAATTACTTCAACCCAACAAATGGAAATCATTTCAGTTCTGCAAATTTAAAAGTCCGTCAATCGAGCGCTATTGAGTTCCTTTTAAAATGCCCTTCCGGCATTCCTTAACGCTGCATTCATTGATATTCAACGTATTACTGTTCTTGCAATAGCCAGACATATTTATGCTGCAAACACTGCTATACGTTCTAATTTAAAATATATTTCATTCCATACCATTCCATTTTGTAATTAATCAACCAGCGTTTCATAATTGCTCTATGCGTTTTGTTCAAATTTGTGAAGATTATTCTTTAAAAGGACAGCGTACTGTATTTCAGAGATGGTCATACAGAATTCTTGACAATCATATACACTAACGCCTCTTTCAAACAATAACTAACAATTCACTGATACAGAAGTTTTTCTCCTGGAAATCGATCCCTAGCAATCGAATTTCTAATTCCATGACTTCAATTTACACTTTGGACACAAATGTTTATCGATTTCCACAAATAGTTGCCAGCAAGTCTATTACCACAGATTCATGGATTTCAATCATTCATAAGGACTCAACTAAGGCGCATGATATAACTCTTAATCACAAATTCATAAAAATTAACATACTTACAAACTTCCTTCGTGGCCAGATATTCAACATTTGGCCCTTACAATTGCTGAAGGCTTACATCCTTGCTGTTCAAGCCTGCTTTCAGCCTCACACTCTCTCACAATCTCTCATGGTTTCACTCACAAAAAGCCCTCCTATTTATACAATTTTTAAAAAATCATTACATTAAATGCTCAATCCCTTAAAATCCTTAACAAACCCCTAAATTTGTCAACATCCCTAAAGGATAGGTTTTTATCCCTAAAATCCTTCAATTTATTAAATTTCCTCATATCCTTTTATTAATAAAAAGATATTTACATAAATCCTCACCTTCTCCTATTTAATTCAAATTAATTAATAAAATATTACAAATTATCACACCCCATATTTACAAATTAATATTATCACACCCCATATTTACAAATGGAGAAAAAGGGTCTTGATGCTCCTGCATCAAAAAACATTGATTTCGGTGTAGATGTTGCTTTCCCGAGAGAGAGAGGAGAGAGAGAGTGATAAAGGAGAGAGAGAGAGAGAGGGAGAGAGGACAAAAGGAGGAAAGAGAGATATTAATGGGGGAGAGGGAGAGAAGGGGAAGATAGAGATATAGATGGAAGGTGAAGAGAGGGAAGAAGAGAGAGATGGTGAGAGGGGGTGATTGAAAAAGAGATTGATATATATGGAGTACGAGAGCGCGTGTGTTTAGGGGGGTGAGATAGAGAGACAAAAAATAATAGATGGAGGGGGATATAGATATGGATGGAGGGTGGAGAGAGGGAGGAATATTTCTCGCACTAAATGGATTGATATAAGTGGGGATGGTGATTTCTAATCCTATTTGATTATTTGCACTAGATGCATCGATTTTAGTGTAGATATTTATTTCTAATGATATTTGATTACTTGCACTAGATGCATTGATTTCAGTGTAGGTGGTGATTTCTAATACAATTTTATTGCTTGCACTGAATTTGTTGATTTCAATTTAGATGTCGATTTATAATTATATTTGATTACTTGCACTAAATGAATTGGTTTCAATGTAGATGATTTCTAATCTTATTTGATTTTTTGCACTAAATGCATTGATTTCAGTGTAGATGGCGATTTCTAATCCTATTTGATTTCTTTGAGTAAATGCATTGATTTCAGTGTAGATGTTGGTTCCTAGAGAGAGAGAGTGAGTGATAAGGAAGATGGAGAGAGAGAGAGAGAGAGAGAGAGAGAGAGAGAGAGGAAAAAAGGAGGAAAGAGAGATATTAGCAGGGGAGAGGGAGAGAAGGGGAAGAGAGGGAAGAAGAGAGAGATGGGGAGAGAGGGTGATTGACAAAGAGAATGATATATATGGAGTGCGAGAGCGTGTGTGTTTAGGGGGGTGAGATAGAGACAAAAAAAAAGAGATGGATGGGGATATATATATGGATGGAGGGTGGAGAGAGGGAAGAATATTTCTTGCACTAGATGGATTGATTTAAGTGGAGATGGTGATTTATAATCCTATTTGATTATTTTCACTAGTTGCATCGATTTTAGTGTAGATATTTATTTCTAATGATATATGATTACTTGCACTAGATGCATTGATTTCAGTGTAGGTGATGATTCCTAATACTATTTGATTGCTTGCACTAGATGTGTTGATTTCAATTTAGACGTCGATTTATAATTATATTTGATTGCTTTCACTAGATGCATTGATTTCAATGTAGATTATTCCTAATACTATTTGATTGTTTGCGCTAAATGCATTGATTTCAGTGTAGATGGCGATTTCTAATCCTATTTGATTGCTTTGAGTAAATGCATTGATTTCGGTGTAGATGTTGGTTTCTAATCTTATTTGATTGATTGCATGAGGTGCATTGATTTCAATGTAGAAGTTATTTTCTAATCTTATTTGATTGTTTGCATTAAATGCATTTATTTCAATGTATATGTTGATTTATGATTTGATGTAATTGGATATATGACGGTACATTAATATTAAAGTGATTGGATTAAAAATATGCATTGATTTTAGTGTAAGCACAAAAAGTTATTAACAATGTAGATTGATTTTTGTGTTATAGTAATTTAAGCTATTAATATTGGAGAGCAAGAGAGACAAGTTATCATGTTTACTACAACAAATCGAGCTAAAGATTTAAATGGGTTTTACTGATTTAAATCAGATAAAGGTATTGTCCCACGGAGGGTTTCTAACTCACAGCGGGTGGAACTCCACGTTAGAAAGCATAAGTGCGGGCGTGCCTATGATATGCTGGCCCTTCTATGCCGAGCAAAATACGAATGCGAAATTCGTTTGTGAAGAGTGGAGTATAGGACTGCACTTGAAACAGACGGTGAAAAGAGAAGAAGTGGCGGCGTTGGTGATGAATTTGATAGGAGGAGAAGAAGGAGACAAAATGAGGAGAAGAATTGGAAAATTGAAGGAAACAGCGGAGCGAGCGGTCGAGGAAGGAGGATCTTCTAACGAAAACTTAGAGAAGTTACTCCGCCAAATAACTCCTCAAACGAATGCATCAAATAGTAGAAGCAGACCTTTAATGAACGGCGCAAGTGGAGAGCTGCTATTTAATCTTTAATATTACAGATACTACTGCCATTTCTATATATTCAGGTTGTTGAGCTAAAATAGACGAGCTAAAATAAAGATACTTCGGTTTCATGTATGAGTTTAAGTCGCCCTCAAATGATGCATACTTTTGGACTTATTCCATGGCAAACTGTGCGGCTTTCTGGTTTAATGGCTGATATATATATATATATATATATATATATATATATATATATATATATAACTTTTCTTTGTTTTTGTTTTTTCAAGTCTGCAACCCACAGTAGTTAACATACATGGCAACCAATTATGTAATAGTTAGATAGGAAGGTCATTTATAAAATGATAATAATATTTTTTATTATGTGTTTTGTAATTTATAAACCATTTATAAATTTATAAACCATAAATCTAGCCAGAGATGAGAGCGATGATATTTTTTGATGAAAACCTTGAAAAGAGTTTCTAGTTCAAAAGTTTTGATTTCCTTACAATCATATATATATATATTTCAAATTGTATTTTTAATAAATAATTGGATTAAATTCTTTGAACTAAATTTAAATTTGCAATTTCAAGAAATTTTTGCTACATGAAATTAACAAAAAAATATACCTATCAACAAACCAAAATGTAGAATAGTAAAATTACTTGAATTTTTTTAAGAAGAAGATGCTATTTTTTCAGTTGTTTTATATGATATATACATATTTTTTGTTTAACTATACATAGTTAATATTAAAATATTTTATTTAACATAAAGCATTGAAATATTTTATCTATAAATCATATTGAAATTTTTATCATTATCAACATTTCTTAAATGCCACAACTTAATTTTATATTAAAAATTGAATGAGTTATACATTTAGCTTTTATTATTATTAGAAAATAATTTATGATTTTACTATTTTTTTTAAGACATTGAAATATATATATATATATATATATATATATATATATATATATATATATATATAACTGTTTTTGAAATAAATTTTCTTTGGTATAGATACTCAAATAGTTTATTTATTTAAATATTTTAAATGATTTTATTTATAAATATCCGATATATATAGAGTTAAAAGTGAAAAAATAATTTTAGTTTATATTAGTTGTTTTATCTCTTTAAATTTTTATTTATTTTTATTTATGATTGAAAGTGATAATTAAATATTTAATTAAAAATTTTATTTTATATTTTTATAAATTTATGAAAAAATGAAATAGTGTACTTATTTACAACTACCAATTTGGTATAATTTTAAAAGAAAACGATATATCTAGGCCATAACCATTTGAAATAAGATACAAATTCTTTGTATAATTTGAAGTTAAAGTTGAAGAATTGAAATCCCAGATTAAAAGTAGGGGAACCTAAATGCGAGGGTAAGATGAATGGATCACAGAATGTAAATAACTTATTTGATTCATTGTTTAAGTTTATATATTTACAATTTAGTTTCCTAAATGTGATGTAATATGTTAACTATAATATCATTAATATATGTTTTGATTTTCTTTAACCAATTTTATGGTGAAATTTAATAGGGATGTTTTTTAAATGGAATGTAATAGAAGGTTTTTAAAATTATCAATTTGGATGGAAATTTTTCAAATAATTTAATAATCATAATAAATATAAAAAATTTAGTATAGGCAAAATAAATATAAATCAATAATTTTATGATTATTTAATAATTACATAAATATAAAATTGTAATATAAATATAATAAATATAATTTTATAAGGAATATTTTATTTGATATTTGATAATTCAATAATTATAATAAATAAAGGTAATGGGTGCAATGTAACATAGTTTTTGTATTTATTGTTAATTAGTTGATCAAAGATTATGATGAATGCGAGATAAAATTTTGCATAATAAAATTTCTCTACATAATGAAGTCTCTCACGCACAGAGCTCTACTCACAAATCTTACTGTTAATTAATTCATTAAAGGTTATGTACTCAACCCAATGAATTCTCTGCACTAGAAACTCAACATTATAAAATCTCTTGGCATAGCTAAAGCTTTCGAAGTAGTCTACCCGATAAAATAGCCTAGCACATACTTTTTGTATAATGTAATATTTTAGCAAAACACTCTCGACAAAAAACTTTCCATAATAAAATATCTTCCCACATAGCTCTCACAATGAAAGCTCTACACACAAAACAATACCACTAACAATACCACTAATTAATTGATTAGAGATTGTGTTCTCCACACAAAGAAATCTCTCACACTAGTTTCTCTCGCACAATAAGAACTTTTAGTATAGAAAAAATATCTTTACATAGTGAAATATCTTCACACAAAAATTTCTGCACGATGAGAAATAGCAAAAGAAACTAATTAATTGATTTGCATGTCGTTGGACAAATGAGATACATACGAAATTTCAAAAAATCATTTTTTTTTCCTTAATTAGGAATAAGATCCATTCACACTATTCCATGCCTAGTTTAGTAAACGATAGTTACCCATGACATCCTATTTAAAGATTATGCACTAATTATTAAATGATTACATTGCACAGATATACAATATTCTACACACAATTTGTTAAAGGATAATTGTTGCATTGCTCCCACAATGCCGGTTCTATTTCTGCATAGCTTCCGCACGTGTAGTATTGGTAATATTTTAAAATTAACTTAATGCTTATCTCTGTTATAGAATTGCAACCAGAGATATTGTTTATGAAATATCTCCATACCATGAAAGCTCTATGCACAAATATTTGTAACTAGTTAACTTATTAAAAGTTGTGTATTAGGCATAATAAATTTTAATGAAAATTGAATTTTTTTTGCATAATGAAATATTTTCGCACAACAATTTTTACACAATGAAAAAAATAGTCAACTAAACTAATTAATTGATTTGCATGTAGTTCGATAAAACCAATACATGAAGCATTTCCGACAGTCAATTTCACGTCCTTAGCTAGAAGTGCATTAATTCACAATATTCGATTCAAAATTTGCTAAATGATAGTTACCCATCACTCGACAGTTCTTTGTGTGGAGATCTTTCGTTACAACCTTTAATCAATTGATTAACAAAATCTTGAGTGCAGAAAGAGTTGATTCTACCAAGTTTTGAAAAATTCACTATTTCTTCACTTCCATACTCAGTTTATAACAAGTGTTTACCGAAATTGTGCGTCTGCAGAGATATTTGTGCTAATTGAATTCAATGTGTAGAGAGTTTTTATTGTACAAAGTTTTTTCTGCCCTCCACACAACTTTTACTTAATTGACTTTCAAAATACAATAATATCAATAATTTATTATTAACATAATATTGAATAGGTTCACCCTATGCCTAGTTATTATCACAAATAATTAGATATAACGATATTAGATATGGAATATTTAATATTAAAATATTAGAAATAATATACATATATATGTGTGAAACATCTCAACACATTTTAGAGGAGAGCTTGTTCCAAGAGTTTTCACTGTGAGAGCATAACTTTTAATCAATTAAATTTCTAAATGATACTTGCTCATTTATTACTAATCAATTAAATTTCTAAATTATACTTGCTCATTTATTACTGATCTAGAAAAGGCAATGTAAATGCAGAGAAAAACTAATTCTATATATCTTGTGCATTCTTAGTAATATTGGTAATATTTTAATACTAAATAATACATATTTTTATTATGGTAGAGTGAAGGGATGTGAAAAGAGAAATGTGTGAGTAAAATCTTAGTTCATTGTTTATGAAATTTCTCCACATAATGAAAGTTATTTGCGCAAAATCTCTATTCACACAGAACTTTGCACACAATGAAAGATATTTGCACAAATGTCTATACATGATAAAATCTTTTAACATAATACATAATTAGCCAATGATGCTAATTAATTGATTAAAAATTGCGCGAAGTGCCGAAAAAACTCAGCACAATCAAATCTTATCTTCTGTGATACTACATGATTTACATTTCATTCGACGTATTGTTTGCATGAAGCAATTTCGTGGCCAACAAAAGTTTCAATAATCAATTATGTGTACTAATGTAGAGCTAGATTGCATCATGTTTAACGATTCATTTGTAATGATTCAATGATTGTGCTTCATCCATCTACAATATGCGATGCACATTTTGTTAAATGATATTTCCCATTTAACTCCATCCTAAATTTTTCACCATGACCTTGCTGTAAAATGGAAATGATATAGTATTGGTAATATTTTAATACTAAATAATGTATATCTTTTTTATGATAGAATGAAGGGTTGTGTGAAAATAAAATTGTACCACGAATCTTAATTGATTGTTTTTTACACTTTGGTATAGATTACCCATACAAATTATGGAGTTCAAATGATTAAATATTAAAAATTTACACATTAAAGCATTGCAGAGTTTGTCTTATGTCGTTTATAGAAAATGTAAACAATAACTAGAATGCTTAATCACAATATTTTCTTACCTAGTCAAGATATCTTTCTACACGTTTTGCATAAAGTTAATTTCACATCAATATCATATTATGACTTACATAAATGTGCTTATATTAATGTGCCGAACAATGTGCTTATATTAAATGTGCTTATATTTTGTGGATTTTGAGTAAACATTCATCTTTCATTTCATATATGCAAAGGAAGTGGGTATAACATATCCGAACGAGAGGCATCATATTGTATGTTGGTTCACGATATGGCATTAACTATAGATAGATGTGCTAGAAATGTGGAGTGTACGCTCTATCGGTGAAAATATATGTCTAGAGATAAGCGAGTGTGGAGAAGGAGAGGCATAGATTATAGAAAGATGTGTTAGCAATCGCTGAAGATATAACACAACTTCAAAGAAGGGTTTAGTGAAAGACAATACTTGTGAAAATTATTTTTGAGTGTGAAAACGAAGAGAATTGATGAGATAATGCCCATGATATGGTCGTAGAGATTGTGCATCATTTATTTTACGTGGTGCAGTGTATTTTTTTTTGTGTTTACTCTATACAATTTTATATATGAGAGAGTACATATAGAAAAACCTTCATCAAAGTTATCATTATCTTAATTGTAACTATTTTCTCAATTAACTGGTTTAATACAAATTTATACTATTTTCACTCCATTCTCACTTTTCCTGATATTTCGAATTATCATCATGTATAAGATATGCTTTGATTATGTGTAATGCAAGAGTGCAAGAGAAACACAATAAAATCTTCATCCCTCCTATATTCTATAGAATCAAATTGATTCAAATCTAAGGACCTCCCAATAGAAATTGTATTCTTCACAGGTGTATGTTTGAGATCCAAAACTCTTGTCAAACGTTCAATTTCATTTTAAATAATAAAAAAACACTATAATAAAGAAAATCCTCTAAGCATATGTTTGAAAACATATAAATTTTTTTATCATAAAAACAATACGAAGTCATATAGTTTTAAATGGAAAATAATAAATGTACTTTAATCTATAAATAATGAGTACTTCAAAGTATGTTTAGCTAATTAAAGTTTCCATCATGCTTAAATAATACATATTGATTGCACTAAGAGTTCAAATGTCAAATTTAAAAGCATAATTTTCAAAGAATTAAAATATTAACATTAACATATATTTTCAAAATTAACACAAATGGATATGCATAGATAAAATAAGTCTATTCTATAAAAAAAAGATTTAAAGCTTTTAATGTAAGAGTAACTCTAAAAAAAAGTTAAAGCTTTCATTGTGCAGAACTCTACACTTATTAAAAATAAAAAATGAAAGATACCTAATTACATAGAAATAACAATAATAATAAATGAGTGTTTTTTCAAACACTCAGATTTATTTCGTTAAACCGAACTTTGATGGTGTAGAATGCGACAATGCAAAGGAATTATGATGAAACGTTTCTCTGGATTTCTGTATTCGCTAGTGTGAAATATGATTTGGTTCTGAACACTTGATGCTAGAATTTTATTGTTCATATTTTTATGCCTAAGATAAAACAAATATTTTCAAATATTGAATTTTATTATTCATATTTTTATGCCTAAGATAAAACAAATATTTTCAAATATTTTCAAATATTCAATTTCATTTTAAATTGATAACATAATACTAAATATAATAGAAAAACTCAATGCATATATTCAAAAACATATATAGTCAAAAACCAGTTTGAATAACAAAACTAAAATTTTACCTCAAAACTTTCATCATCTCCAAGACCGAAACTTCAAAAAGTCGCACTAAAAACAACCCTTTTATGAAATATCTCCATACAATGAAAGCTCTATGCACAAATATTTATAACCTAATTAACCTATTAAAAATTGTGTATCATGAATAATAAAACCATTACATGAAGCATTTATTGATTTCTACGTCGTCCTTAGCTAGAACTGCATTAATTCACATTATTCGATTCAAAATTTGCTAAATGATAGTTACCCATCACTCGACAGTTCTTTGTGTGGAGATCTTTCGTTACAACCTTTAATCAATTGATTAACAAGATCTTGAGTGCAGAAAAAGTTGATTCTACCAAGGTTTGGAAAATTCACTATTTCTTCACTTTTATACTTAGTTTATAAAAAGTGTTTACCGAAAATTGTGCGTCTGCAGAGATATTTGTGCTAATTGAATTCAATGTGTAGAGAGTTTTTATTGTACAAAGTTTTTTCTGACCTCCACACAACTTTTACTTAATTGACTTTCAAAATACAACAATATCAATAATTTATTATTAACATGATATTGAATAGGTTCACACTATGTCTATTATTATCACATAAATAATTAGACAACAAATAATTAGACATAACGATATTAGATATGGAATATTTAATATTAAAATATTAGAAATAATATATATATATATATATATAACATCTCCACACATTTTGAGGAGTTTTGTCTCCAAGAGTTTTCATTAGAAAGGCACTTTAACTTAAATACTAAATTTCTAAATGATAAATATTTTAATACTAAATAATGCATATTTCCATTATGGTAGAGTAAAGGGATGTGAAAAGAGAAATATGTGCGTAAGAATCATAGTTCATTGTTTATGAAATTTCTCCACATAATGCAAGTTATCTGCACAAAATCTCTATTCACACAAAACTTTGCACACAATGAAAGATATTTGCACAAATGTCTATACATGATAAAATCTCTTAGCATAATACATAATTAGCCAATGATGCTAATTAATTGATTAAAAATTGCGCGAAGTGCCGAAAAAACTCAGCACAATCAAATCTTATCTTCTGTGATACTACATGATTTACATTTCATTGGACGTATTGTTTGCATGAAGCAATTTCGTGGCCAACAAAACTTTCAATAATCAATTATGTGTACTAATCTAGAGCTAGATTGCATCATGTTTAACGATTCATTTGTAATGATTCAATGATTGTGCTTCATCCATCTACAATATGCGATGCACATTTTGTTAAATGATATTTCCCATTTAACTCCACCCTAAATTTTTCACCATGAGCTTGCTGTAAAATGGAAATGATATAGTATTGGTAATATTTTAATACTAAATAATGTATATCTTTGTTAGGATAGAATGAAGGGATGTGAGAAAATAAAATTGTACCACGAATCTTAATTGATTGTTTTTTACACTTTGGTATAGATTACCCATACAAATTATGGAGTTCCAATGATTAAATATTAAAAATTTACACATTAAAGCATTGCAGAGTTTGTCTTATGTCGCTAACAGAAATTGTAAACAATAACTAGAATGCTTAATCACAATATTTTCTTACCTAGTCGAGATTTCTTTCTACACGTTTTGCATAAAGCTAATTTCACATCAATATCATATTACGACTTACATAAATGTGTTTATATTAATGTGCCGAACAAGCAATATTGATAAATTTTGTGAATGGCTTAAATATTTTATGGATTTTGAGTAAACATTCATCTTTCATTTCATATATGCAAAGGAAGTGGCTATAACATATCCGAACGAGAGGCATCATATTGTATGTTGGTTCACGATATGGCATTAACTATAGATAGATGTGCTAGAAATGTGTAGTGAGATAAAATTGGTAATAGTCCCACTTATATTATATTCTATATTGATGAATGAAAGAAATTATACACATATTTATACAAGCAATAGTCTCAAGATAGGAATTCTATCTTAGACGTACAGTAGTGTGGTTGAGAGATTCTCTCAACCACACACTAAACTAGGAGAAACTATATTCTAGCTATATCCTATTATGTAGGAACAAACTCCTTAAATGGAGAATTACAACCATAAACAAGTAGGAATTAAATATTTCCAACTCCCCCCTTTAATGACTACTTGTTATGATAGTGATTCACAAAGTCTGGCTGTGGTCAAACATAACAAAGAATATGTCGACGTCCATATAAAAGAGCAACCATCCACCGGAATGCATGGGTACCAACCGCTGCAACCGCTAGTCCTATAGGATGTCCTTCGCATACATGATTCTGTCGACCGTTTTCACTGCATATATGTACCTACAAATCCACCACCATCAGGCGAATTGCATGTGCAGAACCTCCAAAAAACACAATCTGCCTCTCTCGGACAGATCCGCAACTTCTCCGATCTGCTCCTCTCGCAAACCGTCAAACGAAGTTGAGGCTTCCCGCGGATCTTCCAATCTACCTCTCTCGGATAGGTCCGCAACTTCTCCGACCTGCTTCTCCGCAAATCGTCAAACGAAGTTGAGGCTTCCCGCGGACCCCCATGAAGTTGAGTTGGCGTCTTCCTGAATAAAAAATCGTGCACTTCCGCGCCATTCCCGTGATTTGGCGCATTGGCACGAGTATGTACTGAACAGTCGCGCCAATTGTACTTCTCAGCACAACTGTCAGCTAAGAAAGCACACCAACCCCCTTCTTCTCAGAGATTTATGAATCATCTGACACTGAGCCAGGTGTTACTGCAGTCCACCTACTCAAATTGAGCACAAAGCTCTGTCGAGCACACAGCTCTCATGCACACGCGGCCACTCGTGTACGTACGGCCACAAAGGCACCTCAAGCCACAAAGGCTCTACAGATGGTTTCTGGATCACCACCAACCATCACTTTACAGTGACAAAAGATGGTTTCAGGCTGACCATAAACCATTACAAAGTGGTTTTAAGATCACCACGAACTTTCAGATGCCTTTACCAGGCTTACATTCCATACTTCAACATTTGGAGTTTCTGGGTACATACAATGACCATTACAACAACTAGACTTGCTTATAACATGCTAAGGAGTCTATTCCACAAACCACACTAACTCAAACAAACATCTATTTTGTTGTCCACCATAAACGTTGTTGCTGCTCCTTTACCTCATCTGTTCATTGTTCACATCTTGGGCATCTTTGTCTGTTCAAATAACTTCTTGGAACTCCACGTTTCACCTGTCATTCGTTAGAGTTGCAAATTCTAACAAAATAACTTTGCCTACATTGAGTTAGCTAGGCTCAATAAGGCTCAATAATATTAAAACATGATTCCAAGCAAACACAACATAAATTCTTCAAATCAAGTTTCTCTATCTCTGCCCATAGATGATTATTTTTCAAGCATACCAATAACCATTCCAACGATACCTGTGAGGGGTCAACTAATAAAGAAACTGAAACATTGGCACTCACAGCCACACGAAGAGAACACAATTTTCCCTTCAAGAACATTAATCCAGGACTCCACGGTCCAATTTTCCGTTGCATTTCAGTATCCACTCCCCTTGGCAACACAATGCCACTTCCCTTGCTCACAGTATCAAGGCTTGGTAACTGCTTCCAAGCATGCTACCTCATGCTCGTTGTCGTACTGCAACAACTAAGACCCATTGTCCAGCTAATCTCCTCGCAATTGAACATGCAGATCTGTCTTCACAATCTGTTTCCATCAAACCAAGCATGCACAAAATTGATCATCCTCCAATCTCTGATGTAATTGTCATGTCTTCATTATATCTGGTAGTAACTCATTCCTGCAAATAAATTTGTCTATTGTTGGAATTGGCGATTCCAACAAATACTAACACTCATGACAATAGTTGCCCAAACTAAATGTCACAATAAATAAATTAACCAGATTTATATTACTCACATGACCATTTTTTAAAGAAATATTAAACATAGACCACTTGACATCATTCCAACACTTTGATCTGTACCAGATATACTAGTGAAAAGCAAACCACGCAGCAGACTTGAGCAATAGCAAAGCACCATTGCAAAAAATAACTCAATGTCTTCAAATCGAAGCTGGAACAAAGCAACAAACCAAACTCGAACGTTGCTTTTCCTCATACATTCACTTACAAAACGCTGAGGAGATCCAGTAAATTCACCCATGTTGCTATCATATCCATATTCTAATACTTGAGTGCTTTTCCCATTAAACTAGCCTCCTACTTAGCACTCTCGACAATATCCTGCTAAAGGAAGCAATCTTTGCATATAGTCCTTACCCTCTAAGCTCACATCCCACTTCGCATTCTCAAGAATAACTTGCGAGAAGAAAGCAATCATAGAAAAAATAGATCCATGACGAACTTACATGGGCATTACCTGAGATAATTTACATCAACTTTGAGAGTCATCTACCTATAGAATCAGCTTGAACATAAATACAGCCGGCGCCAGTCTTTTGAAAACCACCGTTACATTCATATAACGTGCTGCAAACCCCTTGTCAATATATCTGACAAAAAAGAAAAATTATTATTCTCTTTTGTCCTCCTCAAGGTCCACTCCAAGACTGAAAACATCACTATTGATGGGCATCCTTTCTTTTCTGTCAACCTTGCCTGCAACATCCAGTGTCGACTTCACACTCCCAGAAGTCGGAGCAATCGCCTCATCCTCATCGAAGTCTTCCCCACTTTCTTCGGTGTATGCATATCGTGTTGCATTATGGGATGGAGTCCACAATACAGCAGGACAAATGCGAGTAATGTCCAAAAATCTGTAATAATCCAAGAATTTTGCCAACGTTCAAAAACAGGGCGTGGCCCATCTTAGCGTGGATCATCTCCGTGAGCTCTCGGAAAGACAGGGCGTGGCCCATCTTAGCCATGGACCGCGCGAGCTTGGCTACGTGAATACAACGCGCATAGGGACCAAGTTCGGGCGCCTGCAACAAAACATAGACTAAACGCTGATCCTTTGGACCTTAACTGCCAAACTGGATGCGCAGAAGTCAACACAGCCCACATCAGAAAAACAACATATCTGACACCCGGTATGCATATTTCAAAAAACAAATATAATTACTTCAAACACACATCTGCAGATCCTCCGCCTCAGATATACGACTGGAAATGGAACTTGTATCAGGATCTTCTCCAGATCACGCAACAATTCACAGGTTGTCTCACCGCCAACACTACAAATAGAGTTGGACAACAAATAACTCACCAGCAGGACTCGCAGGGCAAACCATGGCCGCACTTATCCCTCGTGTTTTGCCAGATGCACATTGCATTGGGCGAATTCAGCACACAGGGACCACTCACATGGTAAGAATAATGGTCGCCTGCAAGAACATCAAAATCCAGCCCGTTGGCCCTGTCATGGAAGAAGCCCTAAATTGTCCGCTCCAGATCTATTGTCATGGCTACAATTAAAATATGATGGACAAACACCACACCAAAACAAAAAACATTCACCAAACTCTTTATTTCCCTCAGCCCAGGAGGGGCCAAGGCCCGGGCCCTTACGGGTTCTGAAGCTCTGATACCAAGATAAAATTGGCACACACACTTAATATGTTCTATATTACGAAAGAAAGAATTACACACATATTTATACAAGCAATAGTCTCAAGATAGGAATTCTATCTTAGACGTACAATAGTGTGGTTGAGAGATTCTCTCAACCACACACTAAACTAGGAGAAACTATATTCTAGCTAATTCCTATTATGTAGGAACAAACTCTTAATGATAATTACACCATAAACAGCAGGAATTAAATATTTCCAAATCGAGTGTACGCTCTATCGGTGAAAATATATGTCTAGAGATAAGCGAGTGTGGAGAAGGAGAGGCATAGATTATAGAAAGATGTGTTAGCAATCGCTGAAGATATAACACAACTTCAAAGAAGGGTTTAGTGAAAGACAATACTTGTGAAAATTATTTTTGAGTGTGAAAACGAAGAGAATTGATGAGATAATGCCCATGATATGGTCGTAGAGATTGTGCATCATTTATTTTACGTGATGCAGTGTATTTTTTTGTGTTTACTCTATACAATTTTATATATGAGAGAGTACATATAGAAAAACCTTCATCAAAGTTATCATTATCTTAATTGTAACTATTTTTCTCAATTAACACAAATTTAATACAAATTTATACTATTTTCACTCCATTCTCAATTTTCCCGATATTTCGAATTATC
Source organism: Pinus albicaulis (assembly GCA_034641835.2). Lineage (NCBI taxonomy): Eukaryota > Viridiplantae > Streptophyta > Pinopsida > Pinales > Pinaceae > Pinus > Pinus albicaulis. Next base: position 792,949,937 of record CM076582.1, on the reverse strand, counting down.
ATCATGTATAAGATATGCTTTGATTATGTGTAATGCAAGAGTGCAAGAGAAACACAATAAAATCTTCATCCCTCCTATATTCTATAGAATCAAATTGATTCAAATCTAAGGACCTCCCAATAGAAATTGTATTCTTCACAGGGCTATGTTTGAGATCCAAAACTCTTGTCAAACGTTCAATTTCATTTTAAATAATAAAAAAACACTATAATAAAGAAAATCCTCAAAGCATATGTTATCATAAAAACGATACGAAGTCATATAGTTTTAAATGGAAAATAATAAATGTACTTTAATCTATAAATAATGAGTACTTCAAAGTATGTTTAGTTAATTAAAGTTTCCATCACACTCAAATAATACATATTAATTGCACTAAGCGTTAAAATGTCAAATTTAAAAGCATAATTTTCAAATAATTAAAATATTAATTAACATTAATATATATTTTCAAAATTAACACAAATGGATATGTATAAATAAAAGAAGTCTATTCTATGAAAAATGTTTAAAGCTTTTATTGTAAGAGTAACTATGAAAAATTTTTTAAAGCTTTCATTGTGCAGAACTCTACACTCTTCGACATCTATTAAAAATAAAAAATGAAAGGTACCTAATTACATAGAAATAACAATAATAATAAATGAGTGGTTTTTTTAAATACTGAGATTTATTTCGTTGTACACCGAAATGGTGTGTGGGAAACATAATTTATTAATTAATACACATATGCATAATTAAATCGAGCTTTGATGGTGTAGAATGCGACAATGCAAAGGAACTATGACGAAATGTTTCTTTGGATTTCTGTATTCGCTAGAGTGAAATATGATTTGGTTCTGAACACTTGATGCTAGAATTTTATTATTCATATTTTTATGCCTAAGATAAAACAAATATTTTCAAATATTCAATTTCATTTTAAATTGATAACATAATACTGAATATAATAGAAAAACTCAATGCATATATTCAAAAATTTATAGAAAGCATTATCATAATATTGATACAGGGTCATATTACAATAGTTATTGTATCAAGATTCAAATCTCAATGACCATAGTCATAATTCAAATAGATTATATTCAAAATATAGTCATAGAATAAAACATTATTGAACAAATTAGGAATTCTAGCAATAAAAACTAAAAAGTAAATGTGGTTGTTGTAGTAGAAACGGGGATTTCCCTTTTGTAAGCTGTAACATGATAAAAAAGGATCCGCAAAAAAAAAAAAAAAAAAATTGTATACAATAGTTAGGGTAGGTTACCATAACATAATCACCAAAGCTAAATTATCTAATATTAGCTATAAAAAAAATCAAATTTTGAACGATTTCAGAACACTTACACTATGAAAAAGTGTATGTCATGACCGTGATTCTGTTAGATACCTTACAAGCTCATTATTTGTTTAACAGATCCATTGACTATAGTTTTAATGTAATTGGTATCAAGTGAAACTATAATTTCCATTTTCACATTTTTATTGAATATCTCTTTTCTTAATTTTTCTAGCTTCTTCTTACATCTTTGAAGCCAAGACAAAGTACTTCCTATTGACTTTAGCAAAATTAATTAGCGATTTGGTAATTTTTTCTATTGTAAATCCGTGATGATATCAAATTCTGCTACCATTTATTTTTTTAGTTAGTCCAATTCATCTTTTAACGTGTCTCTTGAAATAAATTCATAATTACACAAGATGCATAGACCATATAAGCGTTGCATAATTTATCTCACCCCGAGATAGGAATCACTTCTTCTCTTGCTTAGCTTATCACACTGAGAAATGACTACCATGAGCCTATTCATCTCAACAATAGACAGATCAATATCCATTTTTCCCTCATCAATAAAGTTTTTATTTCGAAATTTTACCTCTTAATTACTCAAAATTTTGGTGGCCTAGTAATTTTTGTATTTTGTAATCTGATAGAATATTCATAAAAGATAATGATAACTTCTATAATATGCTCTGTTATCTTTTGATTCTCTGTTAACTAACAAGTGCAACAACCTCCTCCCCCCACTTACCCAAGATTACTGGTCCACCTGGGTAAGTATGTCAGAAAGAGATGTTATGATATGATTCAACCTCCTATATCACCATAAGGAAGTGGAATCGAAAAAAAAAAACCTTGTTGACCTTCCTTAGGTGCTATATCACCCCCAAGGGCTAAACCATTGTTATAGGTGTCCAAATCTGAGTTAACTTTCCTTTTCACTGTTATGGACTCCCAGATGCATGCACAAACCTAAATCCATGTGATTGTAGGCCTCCAGTCGCATGCATAACCACTGGAAAGGTGTGACTGTAGCCTTTTTCAGCCAGTTCTATGCCTGAGACCGTAAAATTTGTGCCACCTTTTGAGGTCCAAACTCCATGTTACTACCTAGAAATTAATGAAAATTTCCAAAATAATAAATGACACAAAGAAAAATGTTCTAATACAAAAATTGATCAAGGAATTGGCCTAACCAAGCCTAACCATGATATACACTTCGTCAAGGACATCATGAACATGTAATCTACATGTCATATAAACACATTGGAGAATAATGGTTTTATACTTATCTAAAAAACACGAATAAGGTCAAATTCATTCTCATAATAGCTACAATAACATCTATTAGGTAATTCATTCAATAGCCATTCATTTCCCAATAATTTGTTTTTAAGATCCATTACTAGAATCTATCATGAAACCATGCTTATAACCAACATATAGCTATAATATTAACAATGATAGATCAAGCATTAAATCCACATAATAACAAGTACATTTACTCATAAAATAAAATAGGAAAAGAGCTCTTATTAACATATGAAAAATGAAACGAGGTCAAGGACTTCCATGTACCACCCAACCATAGATTGGGTTGAACCAAATATTTATTTCAGGTATCACTCCCATGCCATATTCCAAGCATGAATGTGGGAATCAAAATAAAACAAATCCACGCTTCTTTAGCCTTTACTACAATCCCACCAAGGGATTCCTAGGCCTAAGACCTCAACTATACAACCAAGATTTATTACAATCGTATGAAGGGATTCGTAGGCCCAAACAAGAAATATACACTACTAGGTTTTACCACAATCGCACCATATATCGGTCCATGGATCACTAGGCCTATACAAGAATGGATTCCTCTAGATCTCTCCACCTAAACCATGAGGCATTTTTCTATCTCAAGTCTCTAGGCTTTATCATATATCCCATCATTCATTGGTCAAGTATTCTAAGGCCCAAAGATATTCCACCCTATAAGATTTATCAGACATCTTTCCATTCACTGTTTGAGGATTCTTATGCCTAACAAGGGAATACACCTCTAAGATTTACCATATAACCCACCATTAACCAGTCTAGAATTCCTAGGCCCACTGTTGTACATACAATATTACTTTGCTGCAATCTGAGCTTCATGGATCCAGGGATTCCTAGGCTTTGTTCTCTTCCCAAGAGACGACCCAGCTAAGTTTCAAAACCATTTGAAAATATAGCTCAACCAAGTAAAAGAGAACCTCGTCACACGATGGATATCCAAAAATGGAAAGGCAAGGCGGAAAACCACTATCACACTTTGTAAAACCCATGCCAATGACAACCAGAGAACCCAATACACACATGCATGAACCATGCATGCTAGAAATAGTAAGAAAGTCATACATATAAGTAATCCCACTATAGCCACTTGATCCAGCTCTTCCCAGCTTCTTCTTTGCTCCCCTTTTCCTTCTTTGTCATCTATTTTCTTTCCTTGATCCAATGCTAGAGTGATCGAAGAAAACTATGAGTGTACAAGAGTATGAGAGAGAGAATAAAGGTACAGATCCATGCAAAAAATGTCAAAAGGCTACTAACCAGTCCTAAGAAACATTTTTATCATTGCTGCCTCTAAATTTTTCAATTTTCCATTATTTCCCTTCATTTCCCTTCTCATGAAAATTTGTGACATTTCACCTTATTTTTCTCCTATTTTCCTTTATTTTTGTATATAAAATACCAATTAATGCCTCTTTTCCTTTTCCAATTTCCCTTAGCCATAATAAATCAGATTAACACCCACACTAGGATGTTTTTCCCAAAATTCAGCTTGGAATACGTGTCCCAGGACCTTGATCTTATTTTCCTCTATTAACTTTGTTACATGGATTTTTCACCTAGGGTTATTACAGAGCCCTCCCCTTGGCTTCCAATACTATCCCTATGTTCAATAACACTAGTTACTCAAAGAAGACCATAAAAATAAAAACGTACTCTATGAGTTTTATAACACAACTGGTTATGGGTATAAAAACCTTGTATACTTATGGAAATTTGCTTCAACCGAAAAATAACCATACTTTCTATGGAGCTTTATAAATTTAGCTCGATATAGTGTTTTCATTAATACACACATATACACATATGAAAATTTTCTCTAACTAGCAATAAAAATGATATGATACCTGCATCAGCAATAAGAGAATCCAAAGGCTCACACGTCCACCCCCAAAAGTAGCACCAGAATTCATGTCATTCCTAGAAAATTGAGAATCCACTTACACTGTAAAACTACATCCAATGTCGAGTGCAACAATCCTGTGCCACTTGTCCTCTCAGTGAACAATTATTGGCTCATTTTTCCAGCAATCACCATCAATGTGCATCTGATTCCATCTGTACATTCTAATGAACAAATAAAATCCATCCTTGCCCTTCCCTTCTCTGTTACATATTTCATCAGGAAATATGGTCACCCCCTTCCATGCAGTCACTTACCTTTGAGGTTCCCTAGCATCCCCTTTCCCGGACAATCCATCCATTGGGAATGCTTCCTTACATCGGAAGGTAAAAAAACCAAGGAATATACCTATATGAAAACTATCATACAATTCATAGCATGCTCATGGAAATGAATGGACACTATTGGGTACTAATTCCCCACAATAGCCATGCTCCTCAAGTTTATTACCACCATATTGTTTCTTGCTCCAATTCCTTTTGTCATTGTTGCAAATCCTTGCAATCAGTTTAAACCACCCAACCAAGAATTTTCATACACTCCTTTACCTAGCACATAACTGCCATTATATTAAAAAAAAATGAAATAAGTTCACGTCATACCTCATCAGTTTCCCGTTAATAAGGTGCAACTGCAATTCTGTGCAATTTCTTCCTCAACAAGTCAAACTAGTTGTTTGATCGAATCATCATGAATAAACATATAAAATCTAGATAGCTCAAAATGCAACCATCATAATCATAATATTTTATCACATTTAACCATCAGAAACCAAAATCGTAGATCACATGTAATCATCATAAACCATAATCATAGATCACATGCATAGTTAAAATATTGAAAATTATCCTTTAATAAATCCTTAGCTTCTATGTTTATCCTTTGTCCTTTATGTTCACACTCCAAATTAGTTGCCAAACCTGGGAAGAACTTAGTTCCTTCTCTTCGACCACATACACATGTAGATAGTGTACACCACATGCATACACACAATGTACATTGCAAGACATACACCCACACACAACGTACAACACTACATAATACATACACCTACACGCGGCGTACTAAACAACACATCCACCTACACCATTGTACACCACAACACAGTGCATACACCTACATCTGATGTATAAAACAACATAATACATACACCCACATTCTATGTACAACACAACACAAAACATACACCTACATCAAGGGTACGCAAAAACACAATACACATATCTATATTTGGTGTACAAAACAACACAGTACACATGTCATGATGCCATGACTACGCAATGCATATTCAGAGTACCATAAATACACAAAAAAACATCTACCATGCACACAATATCACATATGTACAACATAACATGTATGATATGCACACCATACCACATGTACATGTACACAGTACTACCTATAAACAACACTACCTACACAACCTGTACACAACACCACATGTACACACAACCACTTGTACAATGTGTACACAACACCAAATGTACGACAAGTTGCCTCCACAACATGTACACAACACCAAATGTACTCATGTTGCCTCCACAACATGGAGAAGGAGAGGCATAGATTATAGAAAGATGTGTTAGCAATCGCTGAAGATATAACACAACTTCAAAGAAGGGTTTAGTGAAAGACAATACTTGTGAAAATTATTTTTGAGTGTGAAAACGAAGAGAATTGATGAGATAATGCCCATGATATGGTCGTAGAGATTGTGCATCATTTATTTTACGTGGTGCAGTGTATTTTTTTTTGTGTTTACTCTATACAATTTTATATATGAGAGAGTACATATAGAAAAACCTTCATCAAAGTTATCATTATCTTAATTGTAACTATTTTCTCAATTAACTGGTTTAATACAAATTTATACTATTTTCACTCCATTCTCACTTTTCCTGATATTTCGAATTATCATCATGTATAAGATATGCTTTGATTATGTGTAATGCAAGAGTGCAAGAGAAACACAATAAAATCTTCATCCCTCCTATATTCTATAGAATCAAATTGATTCAAATCTAAGGACCTCCCAATAGAAATTGTATTCTTCACAAGTCTATGTTTGAGATCCAAAATAACTTGTCAAATGTTCAGTTTCATTTTAAATAATAAAAAAACACTATAATAAAGAGAAAATCCTCAAAGCACCTGTTATCATAGAAACAATATGAGAATCATATGATTTAAATGATAATAATGTACTTTAATTTATAAAATAATGAGTACTTCAAAGTAAATTTAGTTAATTAAAATTTATAAAATAAATAATACATATTAGTTATTTTAGTTAAAATGTCAAATTTAAAAAGCATAATTTTCAAAAAATTAAAATATTAGCAATATTATATTTTCAAAATTAACACAAATGGATAAGTATAGATAAAGAAGTCTATTCTATGAAAAATATTTAAGGCTTTTATTGTAAGAGGTAACAATGAAAAAAAATTTAAAGCTCTCATTGTGCGAACTCTACACTCTCAGACATCTATTAAAAATAAAAAATGAAAGTTACTAATTCTTGCAGTGCCCTAAAATTTGTGACATTTCACCTTATTTTTCTCCTATTTCCCTTTATTTTTGTATATAAAATACCAATTAATGCCTCTTTTCCTTTTCCAATTTTCCTTAGCCATAATAAACCAGATTAACACCCACACTAGGATGTTTTTCCCAAAATTCAGCTTGGAATACGTGTCCCACGACCTTGATCTTATTTTCCTCTATTAACTTTTTTACATGGATTTTTCACCTACGGTTATTACAGAGCCCTCCCCCTTAGTGGAACACCATCCTCAGTGTTCAATGACACCTATTACCAGCAAGACCACAAAAAATAAAATCATACTTCCTATGGAGCTTTATAACACAACTCATTGTGGTATTTACAATATCATAAACATACCGCTTACTCGAGATTTATAACATATCCCATTATGGTATTTACAGTAAAAACCTTGTATACTTATGGAAATTTGCTTCAACCGAAAAATAACCATACTTTCTATGGAGCTTTATAAATTTACCTCGATATAGTGTTTCATTAATACACACATATACACATATGAACATTTTCTCTAACTAGCAATAAAAATTATATGATACCTGCATCAGCAACAAGAGAATCCAAAGGCTCACACATCCACCCACAAAAGTAGCACCAGAATTCATGTCATTCCTAGAAAATAGAGAATCCACTTACACAGTAAAACTACATCTAATGTCGATTGCAACAATCATGTGCCACTTTTCCTCTTAGTGAACAATTATTGGCTCATTTTTCCAGCAATCACTATCAATGTGCATCTGATTCCATCTGTACATTCTAATGATCAAATAAAATCCATCCTTTCCCTTCCCTTCTTTGTTACATAGTTCCTCATGAAATTTTGTCACCCCCTTCCGTGCAGTCACTTACCTTCAAGGTTCCCTAGCATCCGCTTTCCCGGACAATCCATCCCTTGGGAATGCTTCCTTACATCGGAAGGTAAAAAAACCAAGGAATATACCTATATGAAAACTATCATACAAGTCATAGCATGCTCATGGAAATGAATGGAAACTATTGGGTACTAATTCCCCACAATAGCCATGCTCCTCAAGTTTATTACCATCATATTGTTTCTTGCTCCAATTCCTTTTGTCATTGTTGCAAATCCTTGCAATCAGTTTAACCCACCCAACCAAGAATTTTCATACACTCCTTTACCTAGCACATAACTGCCATTATATTAAAAAAAAATGAAATAAATTCACGTCATACCTCATCAGTTTCCCGTTAATAAGGTGCAACTGCAATTCTGTGCAATTTATTCCTCAACAAGTCAAACTAGTTGTTTGATCGAATCATCATGAATAAACATATCAAATCTAGATAGCTCAAAATGCAACCATCATAATCATAATATTTTATCAAATTTAACCATCAGAAACCAAAATCGTAGATCACATGTAATCACCATAAACCATAATCATAGATCACATGCATAATTAAAATATTGAAAATTATCCTTTAATAAATCCTTAGCTTCTACGTTTATCCTTTTTCCTTTATGTATGCACTCCAAATTAGTTGCCAAACCTGGAAAGAACTTAGTTCCTTCTCTTCGACCACATACACATGCATATAGTGTACACCACATGCATACACACAATGTACATCGCAAGACATACACCCACACACAACGTACAACACTACATAATACATACACCTACATGCGGCGTACCAAACAACACATCCACCTACACCATTGTACACCACAACACAGTGCATACACCTACATCTGATGTATAAAAAAACATAATACATACACCCACATTCTATGTTCAACACAACACAAAACATACACCTACATCAAGGGTACACAAAAACACAATATACATATCTATATTTGGTGTACAAAACAACACAGTACACATGTCATGATGCCATGACTACGCAATGCATATTCACAGTACCATACATACACAAAACAACATCTACCAGGCACACAATATCACATATGTACAACATAACATGTATGATATACACAAAATACCACATGTACATGTACATAGTACCACCTGTACACAACACTACCTACACAAACTATACACAACACCACATGTACACACAACCACTTGTACAATGTGTACACAACACCAAATGTACGACAAGTTGCCTCCATAACATGTACACAACACCAAATGTACTCATCACCACATGCACCACATGTACAAAACACTAGATGCATGACATGTATTCAACATCAAATGTACACATCACCACATGCATGACATGTACAAAACACCACCTACGCACAACACCCCATGTACAACATGTACATGGCACCACATGCACACCACCACATTTACCCTCATACATAGAACACCTTATGTACATAGCACCATAGGTGAAACATGCACACCACACCATATGTACACAACATTTCATATGCAACATGCAAAAAGCACCATATGTACACAACACTTCATATCCAACATGCACACAACACCATATGTACACAGTACCACATATACAACATGTGCATAACACCATATGTACACAACACTGCATTAAAAAACATGTACGCGACACGATCTATACATAGTATTGCATACAAAACATGTGTACAACACCATCTATATATATTATTTCATAGAAACATGGACACAACATTGTATATACAGAAAAACACATGCACATAACATCACGGGTGAAACATGTAAAAAATATATACAAAAATAGTACTGCCCATCCACACACCACACACTAAATCTACCAAACAAACTTTCTTCTAGTGTCTTTCCACTATTCATGCATGTCATGTTGTTGATCACACGACTTCCATTCTACTGATGTATCCTTCATCATTACCTTTCTATAACATAAACATATACATACTATAGGCATATAATATAAATTCATATCCACATGATACTGATCTTGTAGATATGTCTAGGTTACTCTTCCCACTTAATTTGTCATATACCAAGAACCTCTTCATGACATTCACCTGCATAAGAAATTATTCCTACACAAGAATGATTCTTCATGACCCTATCAGATAACAACATACATACATATGTATATACATATAAACATCAACATAACATAATCATGATCCTTGATGACCCTGTTATAAAAAAACATATGTACCTACATATATAGATATGTAGATATCATAGTAATCATAACCACAACATAATTACTAGATATCATAAGATTAAATTTAAGAGAACTCCATTTATCAATGCACAAAATGCACAACATTGAGAACAATGGTTCTCAACTTGGCCAAGGCATATGTTACCTTAGTCTTATTTAATTTACCTTTCCCACTACCTTTCTCCTCATGATCCTACCACCATGCATTTATCCCAATGGACCCAACCAATCCAACTAGTTTTCAAATTATTACCTTTAGTTTCCCTTTACTCATGCACCAGGCCCCATCTGAGTCTTAAATTTCCTATTGGGTACCATAAATATCTCGCCAAGCTCCATCAACTTTCGTATTCCAAAAAAATTCCCAAGGACCTCAAAACAAGAAAGGTAAGAAGAATAAATAAACAAGAAGAAAACCATGAAAAATAGTAACAATATGACACCACAAACAAAGTGGTATGGCCATACACAACACATAAACAACACTACAAACTAGGCGTAAAAATATCACAAAAGACCGAAAGAAAAAAACTCCCAACAATCACCATGACTCAATCCCCATGGGTTCCTAAGCTTCCAAGGGAAAGCTCATCCTGAGCATTCTTTAGGATTTCATGGAATTCTCTTATCATGAAATTCCTCCATCATACTCCCTTAGACACATAGCTATCAGTGCATAATCAAACATAAAAATTCACCAGTTACTATACCTTATTGTGCCAAACACATTTCCTTGTAATTGAATACATACATATATCATCTCTCAAGTGACTTCAATCCTTTGTAAAATCCAACCAAAATTGAAAACAAACTATTACACCTCTCAAATACATGTTCATGAATGTAACACATATCTACATAATGTCAAATGAAATCAAGGTTAAAATCACTTCATGTACTTATGTAATCACCCATTCATTGGGAATTATAGTTTCCAAGCATAGCCAAATAAATTCTCACCCAATTCCTTTATTTTACCTTTTACCTTGTTACAATTGAGTCTTATCATGCACTATCACATTACCCAACTGTTAGTTATATAAACAAATCAATTGTTACCTTGTAATGCTAGTACCAAGCATATTTCCCTCTAACTATTCACACATGATAATCACATGTTCCAAATATAAATACATCATATAAATTAATTTGAAATCAATATTTACCGAGAATAAAAATAATGTCATAATCAACTTATAGTCACTAGTTATAATACTACAACTAGCACCCCCTTACCCTCAAGTGCATATCAGCTATCTCAACACATATTATTTTAGTACCATCGTCTTAAAATAAGATCATTCCTTCATGAAATCTTACAGAAAAATTATCCTATCATGAAATTAGTCAAACATTCAAACAACCTATAAAGATACATACTAGAAAAACAAAATAGACAATGTAATCAAACTCATACCTCAATGTATCTTAGGGGAGGATATCAAATCTGCTTAAGTCAATCCATATTAGTATGACATAATATGTCAAGTATATCGACTCATACCTGAATGTCATAACCCTAATCCTCTGCACAAACCATTCTAGATTAGCATGATACATATAACATCAATATCTTAAATACAATGAATATAATCATCATGTGTATAACTATAATGGATATAACACCAAGTTGTTACCAACCATGAAAATCTAACGCATGTGCATGTGACCACACTAAACAACTAACATCTATGAATATTGTAACCATAAAAAAGATAGAATGACAAGTATGTATATAACCATGATTCATATAGCAACCATTAACCAACATACCTACATTCCAAACATACAATCATGTATGACGATATACTCTTACCATGAAGTTTAGTGTTGAAAACTCACTCTAATAATGTGTTTCTCCTTCTCTATCTCAACCAACATATCAACATTAAAAACGTCATGATGATACACACTACATAATGACCACCATGATGTGTTCCTAATATACCATGCATACATAATCATAACCATGACAATGCATGCATAACAACATATAGACACTGACATGCATAACAAATGCATATACAACCAACATGCATTCATGACAAACATGTCCCAACACCGACATAGTAAAATTCTACATGAAAACATAACTATAACAATGATCATCACCATGCATACATAACAAGAACATATACAACCTACATACATGCATGAAAATCACATTCTGCCCATCTAGTCCGAGAGTTGAATGATACTCTAATACCACCCTATAATACCCTCCTCCCACACTTACCCAAGCTTAACTATCCACTGAGGTAAATATGTAATGAAGAGTTACTATGATATGATTCAACCTCCTAGATAACCTAAGTAAGGAAGTGGAATTGAGAAAAAAAAAACCTTACTAACCTTCCTCATGTGCTACAAGACCCCCAACGGCTAAACCACCCTTCCAGGTGTCCAAAACCTGAGTTAACTTTCCTTTTAACTGATTTGGACTTCTAGTTGCATGCACAAGCTTGCATCCATGAGTCTGCATGCCTCCAGTTACATGCTTAACTACTGCAAGGGCATGAATGCACTCTTTTTAAGCCAGTTGTATGCCTGAGATCGCGAATGTTTTGCCACATTTTCATGGCTAGACTCCAGGTCACTACCTAGAACTTAATAAATATTTCCAAAACAATAAGATACACAAGGAAAAAGCTTCTAACACAAAAATTGATCAAGGATTTGGACTAACCAAGCCTAACCATGACATACATTATGTAAAACACATCATGAACATGTAATATACAAGTCATATTAACACATATGAACATAAAGGTATGCTACTTATCTAAAAATCACCAATAAGGTCTAACAACTTCTCATAATAGTTGCAATAACATCTATTAGGTCATGCATTTAATATACATTCATTTACTAATCAAAATATGTTAAGAGACATAACTAGAATCTATCATGAAATCATGCTTATAACCATCATATATCCAAAATATTAACAATGATATATCAACCATTAAAGCCATTTAATAACACATAAATTTACTCATAAAATACAAGAGGAAATGTGCTCTTATTAACATATGAAGAATGAAACTAGTTCAAGGACTTCCACATACCACTTGACCATATATTGGGTCGAACCATATATTTCTTCTAGCCAATCACCCTTGTGCCATATTCGAAGCGTGAATGTGGGAATCATAAAAAAATGAATCCATGCTTCCTTATTCTTTACCACAATCTCACCAAGGGATTCCTATGCCCAAACCCTCATCTATAAGACCAAGTTTTACCGTAATCCCTCCAAATGATTTCTTGTCCCAAAAATGAAACATACACTACCAAGATTTACTCCATTCCCACCATATATCAGTCCAGGGATCATGAGGCATATACAAACATGGATGCCTCTGGATATGTCGATCTAAAATGTGAGGAATTTGTCTATCTCCAATCTCTAGGCCTTACCGTATATCCATTCATTCATTGATTAAGGATTCCTAGGCCAATGAGACCCCACCCTCTAGGCTTTACCATATATCACACCATACACATGTCTAGGGTTCTTAGGTTTAATGAGGGAATACACGTCTAGGATTTATCATGTATCTCGCCATTCATTGGTCGAGGATTCCTAGACCCATCGAGGTACACATAATATGGCTTTACCGCAATCCCACCTTCACCGGTCCAGGGATTCCTGAGCCCTTTTCTTTTCTCTTGATACCACCCAAATCAGTTTTGGAACAATTTAGAAATCCAACTTAACCAGGTAAAAGAGAACCCCATCAGAACATGGCTATCTAGAAATGGGAAGGCAAGGATGAAAACCATTGTCAAACTTGGAAAAACCCATGGAAATGGAAACAAGAGAACCAAATGCACACATGCATGTACCATGCATGAAAAAACTAGAAAGGAAATCATACATGCAATTATATACCTGTAAGTAATCCTGTTGTAGTCGCTCGATTCTGGTCTTCTTTGCTTAATATTTTCTTCCTTTTTCCTTCTTTATCCTTTATTTTCTTTCCTTGATCCAATGCTATATTGATCCAAGAAAAAATCTATGTGCATAAGAGTATGTGAGAGAGAATAAAGAGATAGCTCCATTTAAAAACTGTCAAAAGGCTACCAACTGATCCTCATAAGAGTTTTTATCCTTGAGGCCTCTAATTTTTTCAATTTTCCATTATTTTCCTTCATTTTCCTTCTCATGAAAATTTTTGACCTTTCACCTTCGTATTCTCATATTTTCCTTTATTTTCATAAATAAAACACTAATTAATGACTCTTTTCCTTTCACAATTTCCTTTAGCCACAATAAACCAAATGAACACCTACACGAGGATGTTTTTCCAAACATGCAACTTGGAATACGTGTCCCATGACATGAGTCTTATTTTTCCTTTATTAACTTTATTACATGGATTTTGAACTTGGGGTTGTTATAAAAAGTAACCTAGTCAGGTGGTACACTACTGTCATTTTCCATGGCTATAGGTTCTTGAATATTTTCTCTATTTTCAAAAATTTTGGATTTCGTATTTGAACTATAGCCTTTTTTTCTAAAATTGTTTTTAGAGAGACTCTTTGTCATCTCAATGACCTCATAGCTCCACATCAACCAATGTTCTAATGCCAAGAATTTTTCTCTTTCCTAGAATAGAGGATGAGGTTGCACCAGTACCGAGTGTGGAAGTTGGAGATTGTTGTGGTAGGTTTGGGTCTTTTTGCTTATATTTTTATTCATTGTTAATGTCGGTCCCCTGAGAAATTTTTTGACATCCATTACCAATATTTGATACTTGATTCTCTGCAAGTCTTATAAATGATTTTTTGTGTATAAATATTTTAAATTATACAAATATTTAAACAAACTATTTCTTTCACATTATGAGATGCAAAAATTGCGTTGGTTCTTTTTTCAGATTCAAATTTAGGTTGTAAGGGTAAGTCATCAAATACAATCTGTCTTGTATCAAAGGGAAAAGTGAAACCAATGATAAGTTGATAAAATCACTAATACAAAATGGTTAATTAGTTACTAAAAAATGACTAAATCTTGCATATGAACGACCATTTTTCAGTCGGTGACCAGTAGTAGCTAATTTACAATATCTTATAATACGACCAACTTTTAGACGTTTTTAGCTTAGTCATTGATTGGTTGTCTCAATTTTATTGTCTAGTAGTATATTTAGTCATTAAATTGGTAATTGATTTAGTAATTGATTTAGTCATTAATTGTCACAATTAATGGCCAAATATACAACAAAATATAATACTATATGATCACCCGATAAAACCAATTAATGACCACGAAATATGACCAAAATGTTGGTCGTGTTACAAGATACTGTAAATTATCTACTAATAGTCATATATAAGCAAATTTTAGTCATTGTTTAAAACCAATTAATGACCAAAGAAATATGACTAAATTTTGGTCCTGCTATAAGATACTCTAAATTAGCTACTAGTAGTCTTATATATGAAAATTTTAGTCGTAATTTGTAATCACAAATTTATGATTTGTATTAGTCTTTTTTTTTGTAATTTCATATTCATTATATAAATGACTAATCTAGTAGTTTATATTCATTTCATTTACTTTCATTAATAATAATTTTAAATGACTAATTTAGTTGTATATTCATTTTATTTGTGTTCATCATTAATCAATATAAACTACTAATTTAGTAGTTTTAGATTTATTTTATGTGTAAATTATTAATCAACATAAATTGATTAATATGATTTTGCGACTGAATTAAAAAATTCTATATAATGTGTCTGCTCATCCAATATGAAAACACAAAATTTCATATGTTAATTAAAATACTAAATAATTATCAAGTGCAACTATAAATAATTTCAACCACAAAAATTATGTTGTATGGAATGTCAAGTATTACAATACGAATTTCTAACTTAATATTGGTTGGACTATAATTTACACATGAAATATTGTTTCATCACTTCAAAACATTATCATTGTGTTGCCAATGCATTGTAGGTGAATTCACCAACTCTGAATATTCGATCATCAGTCTTTCTGTGTGTGTCCCATGCGATATATTGTCTTTAAGGGTATCATTAGACTAGTTCTCTTCCCTCTCTCATTCTGCATTTGTCGCCCGAGTTTTATTGTTCTGCTCTTTCTTCAATTCATGTTTTTTACCATAAAAAATAGAGTTCCTCTTCTCAAATGAAAAAAAAAGATATAATTCAAAGTTTAAGACATGAAATAGGATGAACAACGGAATATAAAATAAAGTATAATATATTATATTTATACGACATATACCTCAACATCGTCTATGTCAATTCCATTCCCCCCCCCAGAATATAAAGAAACTCGATCAAATTTTCTTCAGTTGGCCGATAGTGGCCACTATGTGGCTAGATGATCTATATAAACAAAAAAAATAAAACGTAACCATAGAAAAAAAACACCTTGGGAAGTTAATAAAAATCATGTCAGCTATGCTACAATCTAAAATGATAAAGTTGTATATATCTTTTGAAAACAAATGGAAAGAAAAATACAACATATAATAAATAATGTATGACAACTAGCCGGAAAATTACATCATATAAGAATAAAATTCTCCTATGGTTACCCATACATGTGGGTGGGTAACATGCCCCAATATGCCATGATATTTAGGGTCCATAGGAAGTAAACCTCCTACTAACATAATGATTGATTGGTTGCATGTTTTCCTTGCCTCTCCTCTGTGAGTAAAAAAAATAAAAATAAAGGTGAAAAAATGAAGCTGGGAAACACTTTTTGCCCTTTTTTGACGTTGAAATTTGTAATTTTCTATGTTTTTTCAACTTCAACTCCACTAAATTCTTATTTTCAATGCAAATTATCCTTTGAGATAAAAACAAGATTTGTAGAGAATTGTCTTACCTCCCTACTCATTTTTTTTTTTTAATATTGACATATAAAGGGTAAATTTGTTTTTTACTAACTGCATATACTTGAAAATTTCAAGCAAACATAAATAGTCACTTTTTGAACCCTAATGATTTTTAGGGATGGTTATTCATTTTTTGGAAATAAACCATATCGTCATAATCTACATAGACTGCACTATTGCAATGACTATTTTTCGATAATTTTCAGATTAAATCACTATTTTTTATTATTTTTTGAAATGGGCGAAGACAAACAAATGGTGATGTTTTGGTACATTTTATGAGCCCTACGTTTTCTTTTCAATGTGATCGTTAATAAGAAAAATGAGAATACATTTTTGAAGAAGACAAGGAGAGGAATTGAAATATGATTTTTTTTTTATTTTTTTGTGTTGCCATTTTAAAGTTATTGAATTTTCATTCACTGCAATTTTTAGAACAATGAAATTCCGTAGTGACACAGTTTAGTATAAAATTAACAAAAATTTGAAATCTTTAATGAAACTCCAAAAATATTACACCATTAGAAACTAGATTAAGAGATGAATTACCGGGTCCGAAAGATAACATTCTGTATTTGTAGGTGTTCCACCCCTCCAAAGCTGCAGGTTCCTGAAAACAGCAGAATTTTCTGGGTTTTGCGTTGACTAGAAACTCTCGGGCAAGATAATTTCTGCGCTGAGACATTTAATAAACTCTCAGGTGAGAAATTTTAAACTCTCGACCGAGATTTTAAACCACCATAGGTTAAATTTAACTGTGCGGGTAAGCTCTCACCCGAAAGTTTTACAAACTCTCGCCCGAGAGTTTACATGCGAGATTTTACCCAAGGCCGACTCTCGGGCGAGAGTTATATGACTCTCATCTGAGAGCTTAATAAACTTTCAGGTGCAAAGTTTAATTAAAACATTTTATCATCGATCAACGAAATCCTGCGAAGATTCATCGTATCGTCGCGAGGTTTCGAGCAAGAGTTGTATATAAATATTCTCGTTCAAAAGATTAATTCCACAATCTTCCACACACCATTCTGAACCAGTGAAGGTGCGAAGGTGCGAGGATGCAAAGGTGCAATTTTTTTTGGGTGTTAAAGTTTTTTCGGAAAAAAAAAATTCGAAGTTTTTTTGGGTGCGAAAATTTTTTAGCGAAGTTTTTTTGGGTGCAAATTTTTTTTTAAGTAATTTTTTTTAAACATTCATTTTTTTTTTTTATAGAGCACATATTTTCAGGAGAGGGAAGTGAAAGTTTTATGGTGAAAAAAAATACATTTTTTTTTTTTTTTAAGAATTGAATTACTTGATATTTTGTGAAATGTCTCTATGAAGGCATGAAGTCTTTTTGCAAAATGTCTTTATGAATTTAATTAATTATTTAATTTTCTCTCTTATTGAAGGCATGGAGTACTTATTCTGAAGAATTTATGTTTTTTTGGGTATTTGGTCCAAATAGAATTGGATTTTAGGTTTCCAAATTGTGAACATGGGAAGCAAAAGGAATAGAAAATCAAGGTACGATCGAAATTGAACTGATTCAGTGGAAAAGAATGAGGGATTACAAAAAAAAATGCGAGAGGAAAGGGAAATATTAAGCCATGAAAAAAATGTGGAGGTAGAGCATCGTGAAAGAGATGTAGAGGTGCATGAAAATGACGAGGAAATGAGAAATGTTGAGGAACTTTTATACTAGAATATTGAAAACACAAATGTCGAAGAGAATGTTGAGGAACTTGTCAACGAATATATTAGAAACACAAATTTCCAAAAGAATATGCATATCGATCTCATTGGTGAGTCAATAGTTTCTTCAATTTGAATTTTGTATATTTTTTTAAAAACATTGTAGTTCAAGATAGTTTTAAAATTAAAAATATGTATATGTCAATTTCAAATTAGAAGTTAATATTGTTTTTTATGCAGGTACAACATCAGAACCACAAGAAGATACTACCACAACTCCATTTCACTACAATTAATTGGAAGTTCCAATAACGTTGTATACGACTACAACTTTCTAGATAATATGGATCGAGCTAAAATTGAAGAATTAGGACTACCAATGCCTGAAAGGAAAGTTTGAGATAAAATAAATTGGGGGTTGAAACATCTTTTTGAACGTAAATCTATCATAGCACAAGCTCAGATATTACATATATTTTTAAAGCACAAATATCTCAGAAATGTTGTGGAATTATTGGGCATTAAAAGTGAGAAAGAGGTTTTAGTAAATCAAATGGTATGAAAAAATGTGACATCGGCGCTTGCCACACTAGCCAAAAAGCGATCCGAAGTTGAAAATAGTGCTCGTAGAGCACTTTTAATAGGTGTACTTGCAAAAAAAACTGCATCAAGTAAGTTAATTTCAGCAACTTCAAAAAATTTTAAAACATCAAGAAAATGTTTTTGAAGGCATATAAAATTTAGAATTCAATTAGATGAGAATGATGAACTTGCATGTTGGGCTGATATCTATAGCATCCATATCATGATATACTTCCTGATGGTGTGAGTGATAAGGTAAAAGAGTTTTGGAATTTGAATTCTCGTGTGTCACCAAAAGAAAAGGACGCTGTGTGACATCGTATATCTAAGGGAGTTTATGAAACTCATGGAAAACATATAACACATGTTAGTCAAGTAGAATTATACAAGAAATTTATGGAGAGTAATACTCATGTGAAGGTTTCCATTAGCACATTTGTGAAGATTAAACCATGGTATGTCAGGCCTATCACTATTCAAGACACATGTTGTTGTCGATACCATGTAGAATTCCAATTATTTTATGATATTTTTGTAAATTTTGGCATAAAATATTAGTAAAATGACCCCCCCTCCTACACTATATCGAAGATATTATGTGCATGAGATAATAATAAATTATTTTATAGAAAAGAATGTGTTGGTGGAAGAAACTGCCCAGAATTTTCTCATTTGGCACTCTACGATGCAAAGTATCCCATTGATCCTAATGATCCCAGATTTTCAAATCTCAGTTTGAATTGGAAGCGATATGGAAATGTGACTTACACTCATGTTGTAGATTTAAGCACAACATCAAAAAAATCACTTTACTTGACGACGACATTTTAGTGACAAATTTTATGGAGAAGTTTAGGGTGAAAAACCCATTTGCAGAAGCAGAGGCAGAGAATCAAGATTATGAGGCATCGACAAAGTAAAATAAGGAAGAATGGAAAATAACTCATTCTAGAACAGAATGAACATAACCAATATTGTTTTGAAGATGTTTTTTCATATAAAATTAACATTGATTTTGTGTTTGTGGAAGTTAAAAGAAACCGATAAGAAACAAAATTTTTTGAAGAATAATTAAAGTTCCTTGAAGCATGGATTCAAATAGCCTATGTTGATGAAGTCTACATAGAAGTTTCAACAATGAATTTTGAAGATAGCATGGACGATGTAGAAAATGAAAATGTCAATGAAATTTTCATGTATTAGAGTCTTGAAGAGATAAAATTCTATTATGAATTTATGTTGCAGAAAATTGATAATGAGAGGATTAATGATGAAGAACAAACTATAAAAGATAACAAGTGGAAACGGTCCACATACAAACATATTTTTAAAGAAGTAGATGACATCCATGGACAACCTTAAATGATTTTTTATATTTTTATGATAAAAAAAGATATCCTGATGGAAGAGTTGCAACACCAAATGAAGAAATTGAAATATTTGAAGCATACAACAAAAATATAAAGATGAAGTGGTTCAAATGATACAAGACCTGGAAGAAAAGGAAAACGAAATCTAGCAAATGAACTGATGTCAAAGTTTTTGACTCATTGTAAGCCTAACTAAGACTTAAACCAATATGCATGTTTAAGTTATGTTGAGTCAAGTTTATACTATCTGTCGTAATTAAGAGGGGGTGTTGGAGATAATTACTCATGACAGATTAATTATTGTATCACCATCGAACATCACTTCACTGTCACGCTCACCGCCACCGTCTCACTGACACAACTTGCTCAAATTTGAAGGGGCACTGTTGCCATAACCTGTTGAGCTTCGAAGGAGCATCACCACCCTCACTTTTTCAACTTGAAAGGGAAATTAACCAAATGATTTTGTGTATAAATAGAGATGAGTAGTAGAAAAGATACACAATTACAATAGTAATACAACTGTAACTTCTTTTCCATTCATCTTTATGTAAATGAGTAGTGTTTGTTAGCAAGAGTAGCGATGTGTTTATTTTTTTGGGTTCCTTTCACTGTGTGCTCTGTCCTTCGCTAGGAAGGGATCGGGGTTGAATTTGATAAGATTGGTTGGAATAAAGAGGATGGTGGTGCGGGGAGTAGCCGCTTTGCATCCCGGTTCACTTTGATTCAACCTCAACTGTGTGTAAATGCATCCCAAAATTTTATGCCCAATAGTTTCCCAAGTCTGGGCAATCTCACAATCTCCCTTTATTCTTTGCTGGCAAATTCAACACTTAATTCTGAGAGTGTTAATATCTCAAATCTCATAGATTTGAGCTATTAATTTCAAAGTTAGCATATGTATGTAACATCTTAGATTCACTTCTTTTCCGTGGGAGTTCTACTATCACCCGATGGTCACTATCACGATCATTTGCGTCCTTGATATGAACCAATCATACCATATAGACCTTCTCTACTAACCAAATGTCATTCCACCACGAGTATATACGATTTCTCCATGCGTATTGTAATGTATCAGTATGTATTACTTCTTGGAAGCGCTTTGGCGACAACTAACAACTGGACCCTTCTCTCAGTCAAAGACTCGACCATACTCGGTTTAATACCGTGGTTCAGATTCACACGACTATTCACTTTGTGACCGGGGACGTTGTATAATTAAGCACATGCCATTATAACCAACGGGCCTACACATACATATATCAACAACCAATCAAACACGTCCACCGTACCTCTTCTAACATCCGCGCACCTTGGTTAAACTCCGCGCAAGTCCGACATGCAATCATCGTCCGATGGGCCCTTCCCAAATTGACGGCTCGTACGCATATCGCTCGGCGTCTTGGTACGAAGTATAACGTGCGATGGCACGGTTTAAACGACGGTTTTGTTATTTTGCTCGGGACACGTGTCGAGCTTCCTATGGAATCGCTCGTGACTCCTCCAATACCGCCTTCCGTATAAAGGTGGTGCGATGAATACCACTGTTCGCTCTAAACCGCATTACTGTTCCTTGGGCATGGTTCCCTACTCCAGGTTCCTTCTTCAACTCACTTCCGTGCACAATCTCGGTTCGTGGTTCCAATACGCTCAACGATGTTATTCAACTGTTACCCTTATAATAGATCTCCAATGTAGTTAAAGCTTGGTCACAGCAACCAGACTCCGCTCCATTACACAAAATTGTTCCTCAGGAATGAGCTCCATTCTGTTGCGCTCAGGTTCTGCCTACTCAATTCCAGGTTCCGTCGCGCTTCCTCACTACGATCTCAACATTGTATTTCTTCACATTTCAACTTCGTTCCTCGTGCAGAGTTGCAATACCATGTCACTGTTAACTTCAATGAATCATAGTACACGAATCTCAATCAACATTCGAAGTTATGTAATCACACAGGGATTCGCTCCGTCTTTCACACCGGGATTCCTACTGTAAATTGTACAGAGTTCTATCACTCCACTCATATCTTTGGCTATGGGATTCAAACTTCAATTACACAGAATACGTTACTCTTCAGCAGGGTGTATACATATATTCACACAGAACTTCTTCCAACAAAACAGATATACATTCGCACATGAACTAACTCTACAAGGCACAAATATACTGAAACATTTCTTATTTACACAGTGAATTAACTTACAACCTCCTAGCGGCCAGATCTTCAGTTGATTGGCCCTTCTCCTCTACATTCCTATGCAACCTCTAAGCAGGTCTAGGTGCAAGCCCTCGGCTCTATCACAGAGGTTTGGTTTTATACAATTACAATGAAACACTTCAAATTCCTTGATGAATCTTGGACTCCTAAGCTAGCCTAACTTCTGACTATCTTTTCAGTTAACCATCAAACATTCGGGCAGTTACAATATTTTCCCTCTAATTAACTAAATTACTCAATTATGAATATTTACATAGGGAAACAAAACATGAGGCCCCTCTTATGTTTATTTATGTACAAAAAGTGTCTTGGGTCCAATGCCTGCATCAGACTCCCCAGGTTCAAATGATTCATGATCTCCTGATCATGTGCTTTATTTTTATCTGCCTGGATCCCATACTTTGTTCTGCAACTAGTTATTTGTTGCAACATTCTTCTCTCGCCTTCCTCCTGGCTTCCAAACTTTGTGTTGTAGCTTTCCACAGGCTGTACCTTTACATCCTCTATCTGCTTTTCTTGTGCTGCTACTTCCTTGTTTCCTCGCTGCTGCCCTTTTTTGAGGCATCTTCTGCATCAATCTTCTTAAAAATTCAATCTCCTTGTCTAATTTTTTCCTTAACTGCAGGATGCTTACTTATGTTTGCTGCATTCCCATTTCTTCACCTCTTATGCTTACTGCCACCCAATCATACATACCCTCTCTGCAACAGTGAAACTTATGCTCTTCTGTTGGCAACACTTCAGCTTGTTGCTTCAGCACTCTCTCTAGCAACACTCCAAGCTGTTGTTCTGGAATTTCACCTTCTTTTCTGAATATCTTCAGCAAAAATTCTTGCCATCTCCTTTGACCAAACAAATCATCAATATGCTACAACTCAGGTTTAGCATCTTCTTCTTCTAAGACAACTCCAAGTAATGGATTGTCTTCTGCTTTGCCTGTCAACACAGCCACTTCATCAGTTCCAAAACCCCAAGACCCAATGGTCCGTACTAATGATTCAATTAGCAGCTCTTTTCTATCTTCATCCCATTGTGTCTTCACATTATGCAACCCCCAATTCTGAAATTGAGGTCTTCTCTCTTGTATGGAATCCTGCTGATTCAGCATACTCTCTAGCAGCTCAATTTCTCCATTCCATGGTTCAAAGTCTTCCACAAAATTCTCCTTCTCTTCCAATTGACTGCCCCATGCTGTCAAATTATCTTCATCATCAACATGATTTGCATTCATCAAACATTTGTTAGAACAAAGTCTACAAGGCCTCAGAGCCTTCCCTTCTTCTGTCAGCATCTCAATATGTTGTCCCAACTTTCTCTTCTTCTCAATCAGCACATCAGAATGTTGATTCCAATTCTTCCAACATTTCTTGAGACCATCAGTTAGTCTCCCTTCTGCACCATCCCCTTCAAGGATGTCTTTCTGCTCTAGTTCACAAGAATGAACTTTCTCATCCATCTCTGCCCTTACAGTTTGAACACTTTCTCTCTGTGGTTCTGTCCTCTGCTCATGCCACAATCTTGGCATCACACCACAATCTTCTTTATCTTCTACTGGCACTATCTCCTCAGTCTTCATCAGAATAAAATCCCTATTTCCCATCTCTGCAAAGACTCCAGCTACCTGTCCATCATTCTCCACATGGCCATTTATCAAAAGCAGCCTGTCATTATCAGCATTAATGACAAACTCATCACCATCAACCCCATTGAAACAATCTCTTCTACCAAATAAGAAATTAATGAATTCCTTCTGCTGCAGTAGTTCAATATGTTCTTCATATGAAAAATACTCATCACACTTTACTTGGCAATAGTCAACTTTATCTATCACATTTTCTTCATGTGAACTATCTTCATTAGTACCTGCATTCACATATAATTTGTCAGTTGTAAAAACATAAGACCTCATGGTCTCATTTGGTGATTTGATCACCACATATTCTTGTTGGTCCAAGTCTTCCACATGCTCCAGATATTCTTCAATGGTCTCTTCTTCAGAGTCCTCAAGTTGTTCAACCTCCAGCTTCTGGCCAATATCACAAACTAAATCTCTTCTGCTGCCAGTATGTTGGAAAGCAGAATCTTTCTCCAACTGTACATGGACATCCTCAAAACATGTAGCTGCTCCATCTTCTTCCTCAATGAAAACATCAACAGTTTGTTCTCTCTCACCTGATGTTCCTGCAAACATACAAAATATGTTAGATGTAAGGTTCTTGGGCCCCTTGGTCCCACTTGAAGCTTCAGTCTCCAAGTCTTTCTCCAAATACTCAATTACTCTGAGTATTTCTTTCCTCTTCTGAGCATTCATCATATGTTCTTTCTTCCTTTGTATCCTCTTCCACTTTACCTTCTTCTTCATGAGCCATCCAACTTTCTGGCTTTCTTCTATCCATCTCTTCAATTCATTGAGCTCTCCCCTGACCTCAGCAAATTCTTTCCAATATTCTTCATCTGTGATTCTCTTCCTCATGCCAACTGCTTTGGCATCTTCCCACACTCTTTTGTTGTGGCCTCTCTCAGAACCTCTGCAATCTCTGCAGTCTCTGCTATGGCTCTCAGTAGCCATTCCCTTCTCTAGGAGTTCTTCATTTACAAGCTGCACTAAGCCCCTGCAACAACAAGCTCTCTTGCTGCAACTTACCTCACCAAGCTTCTCTCCTGAGCTCCAGCTTTTGGCAAGTACTGGTCCCCTCTCTTTGGAACCTCCTGAGCACTCTCTCTGCTCTCCAGGCTTCACTTTGCAAATTTCTCAAGAACACTCCTTTTCTTTGTCATCCAACCTCAGTTGGGAATCTTCCAGGTTCTTCCACACTCTTTATGCACTCAGAATCCCTTGCTGGACTCTTCTATCACTGCTCTCAAAGCTTGTGATCTACTTCTACTGACATGTCTTCCTCAATTGCTTGCACTCTGTATTCTGCAAACAAATCCTTCCAACCAGAGTTCAAATAAGGCTCATCATCTCAAGATCCCTGACTGATCTTGGTTCTTTTCTTTTCTTTTCACCTGCACTGCATCTACCTGCTGCAATATTCTGTCTTCAAATCCAGACTCTTCTCATCTGGAGACCTTCACTGCATGTCATATCAAATCTGCAATTTTCTCTATTAACAGATCCAAACATCAACTATTTTTCTGGTTCAGTATATGTGCATTTCCAAAATAAACTTTTCAATGAGCTAATTAACTTCTAGCTCTGATACCACTTTGGTGCAGGGGTAACCCCGCTTTACCCACATTCCTGGTTCACTTTGATTCGACCTCAACTGTGTGTAAATGCATCCCAAAATTTTATGCCCAATCATTTCCCAAGTCCGGGCAATCTCACAATCTCCCTTTATTCTTTGATGGAAAATTCAACACTTAATTCTGAGAGTGTTAATATCTCAAATCTCATAGATTTGAGCTATTAATTTCAAAGTTAGCATATGTATGTAACATCTCAGATTCACTTCTTTTCCGTGGGAGTTCTACTATCATCCGATGGTCACTATCACGATCATTTGCGTCCTTGATATGAACCAATCATACCATATAGACCTTCTCTACTAACCAAATGTCATTCCACCACGAGTATATACGATTTCTCCATGCGTATTGTAATGTATCAGTATGTATTACTGCCTGGAAGCGCTATGGCGACAACCAACAACTGGACCCTTCTCTCAGTCAAAGACTCGACCATACTCGGTTTAATACTGTGGTTCGGATTCACATGACTATTCACTTTGTGACCGGGGACGTTGTATAATTAAGCACATGCCATTATAACCAACAGGCCTACACATACATATATCAACAACCAATCAAACGCGTCCACCGTACCTCATCTAACGTCCGCGCACCTTGGTTAAACTTCGTGCAAGTCCGACACGCGATCACCGTCCGATGGGCCCTTCCCAAATCGACGGTTTGTATGCATATCGCTCGGCGTCTTGGTACGAAGTATAACGTGCGATGGCACGGTTTAAATGGCGGTTTTGTTATTTCAATCGGGACATGTGTCGAGCTTCCTATGGAATCGCTCGTGACTCCTCCAATACCGCCTTCCGTATAAGGGTGGTGCGATGAATACCACTGTTCGCTCTAAACCGCGTTACTGTTCCTTGGGCATGGTTCCCTACTCCAGGTTCCTTCTTCAACTCACTTCCGTGCACAATCTCGGTTCGTGGTTCCAATACGCTCAATGATGTTATTCAACTGTTACCCTTATAATAGATCTCCAATGCAGTTAAAGCTCAGTCACAACAACCAGACTCCGCTCCATTACACAAAATCGTTCCTCAGGAATGAGCTCCAGTCTGTTGCGCTCAGGTTCTACCTACTCAATTCTAGGTTCCATCGCGCTTCCTCACTACGATCTCAACACTGTATTTCTTCACATTCAACTTTGTTCCTCGTGCAGAGTTGCAATACCATGTCACTGTTAACTTCAGTGAATCATAATACATGAATCTCAATCAGCATTCGGAGTTATGTAATCACACAGGGATTCGCTCCGTCTTTCACACCGAGATTCCTACTGTAAATTGTACAGAGTTCTATCACTCCACTCATATCTTTGGCTATGGGATTCAAACTTCAATTACACAGAATCCATTACTCTTCAGTAGGGTGTATACATATATTCACACAGAACTTCTTCCAACAAAACAGATATACATTCGCACATGAACTAACTCTACAAGGCACAAATATACTTGAACATTTCTTATTTACACAGTGAATTAACTTACAACCTCCTAGTGGCCAGATCTTCAGTTGATTGGCCCTTCTCCTCTACATTCCTATGCAGCCTCTAAGCAGGTCTAGGTGCAGGCCCTCGGCTCTGTCACAGAGGTTTGGTTTTATACAATTACAGTGAAACACTTCAAATTCCTTGATGACTCTTGGACTCCTAAGCTAGTTTAACTTCTGACTATCTTTTCAAGTGCCCATCAAACATTCAGGCAGTTACAATATTTTCCCTCTAATTAACTAAATTACTCAATTATGAATATTTACATAGGGAAACAAAACATGAGGCCCCTCTTATGTTTATTTATGTACAAAAAGTGTCTTGGGTCCAATGC